>JAFELO010000683.1:856829-953851 GCA_017140195.1 Eumaeus atala | reverse complement strand
AGTTTTCATTTCTACATACTTTTATGTTGCAAATCATAATTTTAAAAATAATTTAATGCAACAGCTTCACTGGGCACAAATATTCATAAAAAAATAATAGTCAAATGACAGCCAAGATAAAAATGATCAATGGCGATCATCATATATAACCACGGCATCAGATCTAATTTCAAAACATATTGTCATATGTTGATATCTTAAGTTTACACTAATGCTAGTCATTACAATAAGACTACTTTTATGGATTTTATTGCGGATTATTTAATTATCTTGCTCAACCTTTCAGAAGCTTCCACCTGTGACCACGATTGCTGTAAGCTTTTGAAAAGTTGGGCAAGATAAATAATTAAATAAACCGCAATAAAATCCGTAAAAGTAGTTTTGTATTTTCAAATTTTACAATTAACCCATACCAAAACACTAATATCTTATTTCAGGAAAGGACCATGTAATACATAACAAAAAAAACATTTATTCAATCACCATAACTTATCTGAACACTCTTAGTTATAAAAACAAATGTATTTCATTCATAACATTTATCTCGCTTCCTCTGGTGGCTCTTCCACTTCTTGATTAATAGGAATACCCATAAAATGTTTGCCATTTGATATCTTAGACTTTTTTCTTCTAGGTGTGTTTATAGGATTTACTTTTTCAATATTATATTTGAAAACCCCTTGGCCTGGCAAACTGGGCATAATGTTTGGGATGGTATACCATACCCTATATGTAATAAACCATGTGATAATTGCAATAACACCACTAACAAATTTTTCTACCATAATATGATAATACAATATAGTTGACACTAACATGACATCCCATAATAGTTGTAGCAATGATATAGCTATAAGGAATCCTCTTACATATGGTGTAAATTTTTCATAAGATGTCTTCAATGTATTTAATTCATCTGTATTTAGATTTTTCAGAGGATTTACACTAGCCATTTTGTCATTTAAACTTCTTGAGTGGTTTTCATCTCTGATATAATCTTTAATCCTTTCCCAACCATTTATTGCTTTTCCTTCTTCAATTAATATCAAGCTTGAATATATTAAAATAAAACAATGGCCAGATATATCAAATCCATTCCAAAAATGGCCATTTTTCAGACATGAAACCTTGTCTGTATGTTTAACAGAATTACACCGTCCATATTTCGTTTCGATAACATTAAAAAGAGTGGTCCATGTGTACCAAAATATGGTAGCTATAAACAGTCTTGTTAGATGGTTTATTATAATGAGCTTTCTTTTACCGCAACAGGTAGTATAAGATGTAATCAAGACATAAGGTACAGTTAAAAATAAAGTCCAAAACCATCCTATTTTAACAAAAAACTGATTAAAAATGTTGTCGCTTCTTGAAAAATATGATTTCGGGAAGGGTAGAACATCTGCTATAAGAGATATTAGAAATAGAGCTCCCAAATATACGGCTATTTTTAAATTAGTGTCAAAGAAAAGTATCTTCTTGCAAATGTGCACAATCATTAAAACGAAAACTTCTAATATAGATGATGCTTCCCGGATGGGTTTAGTACCTTTTGCTTCATTCGGCTCATTTTGAAATTTGTAATTCATTCGAGAGTTTTTTATTGGGCCGCGACTAGTCATTTCTACTTATACCATTCATTTACTAATGAAAGTTTTAATAAGACAAAAATAAAACGCTGTTATGAACAGAAGCACTTTGGAGACCCATCAAAGTCGTTTGTTGACACATGACATCCCTCTAAAGTCAAACTAGCTTCCATGCCGGTGACAGTCTCATACTAGGAAGCCACAAATAATAATGTACGAATGTAGTGTCAAAGTAACGACGAAATGCAGAAAAAGAAGAAGACGAAAAAGATTTTCGGACTCATGTAAGTACGTATTTGTCCGAATTTTCAATTTTTCTTCGTGCAAAAGTGTGTTTCTCGGATTCTAGAGCTTATGATAATTGGCTACTTCTTACAGACTGACATACCTTCTACCTATTCTTCGTATTTTGGACTCTGGACAATCGACGTATTTCTCCGCATTGTGAACAAAAGCATGGCGAAATTTCCATTAAATCCACGTAATAACTGCTATTTCGGGTGTAAAGGAGGTAATAGATGTGTTATAAATTGTCGTATTAGAAAGTGAAGAACAATCGATTGTTGCATCTAAGTGAAATTAATTGATTTGAATTTATATAAACGTGTGACTATTCTGTAATAATTGTTATGTAGTATTATAGGACGTAGCCTATTTACTGTAAATGTTAATAAATTATTCACAACTATGTGTTGGTGCGTTCTAATTTTTATTTCTATTTCGGTGTCCGTACATTTGCCACGGTCCAAAACGGGTAGAAGGTATACCAGAGTCTGTAAGAAATAGCCAATTATCACCACAAAAACGCACTAGAATTCAAAAAACACACTTGCACGCAGAAAAGTCGAAAATTCGAAAAAAAATCATTAGATACTTGCACGAGTCCGAAAGTCTTTTCTCGTCTTCTTCTTTTTCTACCTCATACATTGCATTTCGTCGCCACATTTCGCCAGAGACAAGTATTAAGAATGTTCTAATAATCCTCTTTTGCGTTGCGCAGTCGATCAGATAAAAATCGACAAATTATGTTGTTAAAATATCAAAATCACGTATTACATGATTTTAATAAAATGTTTACAAAATTTGCGATTTTGTTACTGTCAAAATTTATGCAATAACGCCATCTTATGTGGGATCAGTAAAACTTCAAAAGGAAACTACACGATCTAGAGAGTAGATGGCACTACATTCCATACATTAAAACTTGTGGCTTCCTAGTATGAGACTGTCACCGGTATACATACATATGATGCAGCCGATGCGCCATGTAAGCGCAACATATATGTTATTGTATACATTACCTACAATCATAGCTAATAAGGGCTTCTACTGTCATACGGATTTGAAGGGGAAAAATTTGTGGCGTAACAGTAGTATAGCAAATCTGTAAAATGCCATGAGCCTTGATTCCAAGGCGCTCGGTCAGTTGGATATAACACTTACTCGTTGAATTTCTCTATTGTAAATTCTAATTACTGGGACACAGCCCATACAAGGATGTCGACACTAACCACAAACAAAAAAAAAATATAATATATTTTCTTTGTATTAATTTATTTAAGGAACTTACGAAAAATAATGACAATTATCAAACACTATGATTTACCTTATCGTATAACCTAGTACAGATATAATTCCTGTAGTTTAGTTACTTATGACTATTTACGATTTCGTCCAAAATCCACCTTTTTATTCATATATAACATTCAGACCCTGTTATCGTCCACTGTTACACAATTGCATACCTCTAGGCTTGGACATACATCAGCTCGTCGCATCTGGCATCTTGTCTTAGTTTCATTTTACAGTTTTTCTATAATATATTAGAAGGGACTTTCAAAATACAGGCTAACGTAATTTATGCAGTACATTCATGCAATACAATGTAAAATTTGATTAATACATCCTGAAAATCAGTTACATGAAGTTATTTTTGCTAAATGTTAGGGAAATCTGAAGAAAAAATTTAATAAGAAAAACATGCATTTATTAGAAAACGAAATATACATGATATCTCGTACGTTGATATTCAATAAAGTATTTTGACAGAAGCCTGTAAAATACAGTAATACACAGTATTGTATGTACTTATAGAAAATACCTAAAACAAAAATTCGAAGCCACCTTGTGCAGTAGATGTTAAATGGTTGCGCAGTAACATCACATCACTAAGTTATTGTGAATAGAGTAGATACAATTGCTATTAATTTTCGGTTAGAAGGCCGATTACCTATAAATAATCACATAATAATGAGTATGTGAATATAAACTAGGACACCGATCGATTTTATTAATAAAGTGATAGTCCGTCTATTTATTCGTATAATTGTTTACTGGTACTACAGTTACTATACTATAAATCAACAAACTCATTCATCTTAACACGTGGGTAATACAATAAACTATTATTTTACGTTAATCGGAACAACTAAAATTATAATTCTTCGGGTACTTTTAAAAACTTGGTACATCAGGACATCTGTCATCTCAGTACACCCGTGGCCATGGTTGCTGTAAATCTTCGGAAACGTCGGGCTACATACATAATTTATTAAACGGCGATAAAATTCGTAAAAGTAGTTTTATTGTAATGAATAACATTCGCATAAACTTAAGACATCAATACGTGAGTAATAAATAAAATGTATATGCTATTTGCACAATTATTTAATTTAAATTTACATTTATGACTGTTTTCGACTTATCATCATCATGTCATCATGAGATGATGATGATAAGTGGAATTACTGCAAGCATGGTCACGGATAGATTGAATTGTCAATTTTTCCTATGTCGCAAGTTATTAAAAGTACCCGAAGAATTAAAATTATTTAGTTGTTGAAATTAACGCAAACAGTACTTATTATATCTTGATTCCTTAGGGTATTATAGTTTAGTTTTTTATTTGACTATGTTTATCACTGAGCAGAGGAGGAATCCAACGATTTTGAAATATGGACGGTTTACAATTTCAATAGCCTCAGAGGTCAACTTTGGAAGGAAACGAACCTCAGCATGCTTACAGACCGCAAAATAACTTGTAATATTGAAAAATGATTGTTCGCTAAAGGGAATATTTTTTCAGTCTTCTATTTATCGACATTAATAAAACTACTTAACATTGAGTGGGTACACCCCTATTTCGCGTCGCTATCGCTTCGCTGTTTCCTGCAGCTTTCATTTTCCCCCCATTACAGTTCGTATATTTTAATTTCTAATAAATTTGTAATTTGACCAGCTACGTAATTAATAAAATAATACAAAGGAAAAAGGATTTTATAAATACGAAGCGGTTATTAAGTTTCAGCTAAGTGTCCTCATCCTCTTACGCAAAATGCGTAAAGTGTCTAAAAACCGTGGAGATGATGATGTTGTATCATCTACCAATGGATCTGGATCTGTAACCGAAGAACAGCCGGAAGCCGATCAGCCTACTGAAGAAAATGACAAAGAAATTGAGGAAAAAGTGGACGATAATGATGCCGCTCAGGATTCCGGAAAAGAACACGACGAATCCACTACAAAGAAAAGTAAGGCTAAAACTAAACCTAAAAAAAAGAAATCCGATAAAAGCAGCAAAAAGGAAGAAGAAGATGAGGAGTTTGAGGTATGTACATTATCCAGGAATAACATACAACATGCTGATATTAATGTTATTAATATTGATGCGTTTCTGTGATTAAGTTTAACAACAATCAGTAGCGTCTGAATGTACAGACAATTACGTAGTATCTACTTATTATCTGTGTAATACTATGATGGTGGTATTTTAATGGCAAATAAGGAAAATATTTTTGTGATATTAAAATTGTTGATTTGGTTATATAAACTTACCCTCAGTCTGATTGTGTATAACTAACCATTGTATGTTAATATTCGAATTATCATCACTATAACCAAATTTATTTATCTTCTGAGACATTTTTTTTTTGATTTTCTAATGAATTTAGTAGGCTTCAAGCTTGCTAGTGAATCAAAAATAGCCTATTATTATTATCATGTAAAGTATGATAGTGTAAAATCTGTGCAACTGTTGTATAGTGCTATGCCATTGTGTCAAGTCTTGCGATGGTGTTTGTGTTTAAAAGCCATCGGTTCAACCTGACCGTATCTTGCACACCTCTTTTTAGAACAGGAGACAAGCATTAGTGGAGCCTTTAACATACTGCTTGCAGGAGGAAGACGACTTGCTGTAAAAAAAAAAATTAAATCCTGGCATTTGTGTTTTGCCTTGGCATGTTTTTTAATTTCAATAACCTCACGGGGATCATCCTTGGAAGGAATCTACTAGGGAACACATTCCCAAGTATAATAATTACTGTTTGCGTTAACCGGAACAACTAAAATTATAATTCTTTGGGTGCTTTTAAAAACTTGGTACATCAGGACATCTGTCATCTCAGTCCTCCCGTGACGATGGTTGCTGTAAAGCTTCTGAAACATCGGGCTACGTAAATAATTAAATAAACCGTGATAAAATTTGTAAAAGTAGTTTTATTGTAATATCTGGACAGGTTGTTTATTTCCCTACTTATTTATGAATTTTTAACTGCGAACAATAAGACAGTTTGACAACACTCATAAATAAATTGAAATTTCAGGTTGAGAAAATTATTGACTCCAAGCGTATAAAAGGGAAGTTACATTATCTGATAAGATGGAAAGGATATTCTGCGGATAATGACACCTGGGAGCCACATAACACACTCTCTTGTCCTGAATTAATCAACAAGTTTAATGAGGAAGTAAGCTAATTTATTTTTAATGCATGTGCATTAATATAAAATACTATAATATCAATTTTACCAAAAAATAAATGTAAGATAATGTTGTCAAAATGGTCTAAGTAGCTTTGGTAGGATATCATGTCCTGTGGTTTTAGATTAGTCTCGGTCCTATAAATATAGGTCCAGCATGTTGCAAAGGAGACCCTTTTTATCTAGGGTCTGCTCATCCCCCCAAGGTAGAGTTCTCTTATAGGAGAGGAGGGTTCAGGGCCCCCACACTGAAAGCTCATGATATAAATTTATGCAATGCAGCATAAATGCTTTCCTACCTCAAAAAGAAAAAAGACTTGCAACATACAATTTGGATAGTTTATGCTACAATCATATTAAATTTATAAATATATCCATAATAAATACAACCTGTAATACATATATATATTTAGATAGTATATGTATTACCAATATTACTGGTTATATGAGGTTACAAAAGACTGAAGCTTACAAAAACATTCATGATATGATGATAGTGTGGCCTAGGTCTTGTGTGTTACACTTTGTTTTCTTCAGACTATTTATTCACACTAAAGACTATTAAAGTATTGCCAGTACTTCAAGTATGTAGAACAAACTTACAAGCACATTTCTACATTACATTGTATGTTTTGGGTAATGGTAGTTTTCTCTGTATTCAGCACACTGAGGGTTGCTGTTAAGACTTTTACATAAATCTTAACAAAATAATTCAAATGATGTGTAAAAGTTAGGGGTGCCTTTTAACATTTATATTTCATCATCATTATCAGCCCTTATAGGTCCACTGCTAGACATAGACCTCTCTCAATGAACGCCAAGATGACCAATCTCCTGCTACTCATATTAATATTTATATTTAATATTTTTATGTAATACTTAAATTATATTATTTTATAATTATAGAAAGAAAATTCTAAAAATGTTTCACCAAAGAAAGGCAAGAAGAGAAAATCAGATGCTAAGAAGAGTAAATCACCAACAAAGAAAACAAAAAATTCCTGGGACAGTGAGAAGGCCGATGCAAATGATGAATACGAAGTAAGTTTGAAATGATAAACGAACTGTTCCACAGTTTTATACTTATTGTAAAGTCAAAGGTCTTTGACTGCTGGTTTGTCCCCTCTATACTATAAGAGAAAAATTATTTACTTCACACCATGCTTTTACTTCGCACCATGCTTTTTCCGCAACATGTAGTTTGTTGTGCCTCTTTGCATGTGGTGAGTCAACAGTTTCCTAATATCATGTGGTAGGTAGCCTGTTGTGCAATATTTGTGTGTGTAAGCTGAAGATGCAAGCACAGGTGCTCTATTTCCTTATTCCGTTATGCAGGCTCTGCTTCAGTGCATTGTATGAAGCTTCTATAATGCATACATGTCTGTTTTATTGATTATGCATGTCCCTCGACGTGGGCGCGCAGTCCGTCCTGTGCTCCTTTGTATATCAGTTGAAGCTTGAACTCTCGATTAGAGTCTAAACAAAGTACATTTTCTGCTGAGGTGCTACACACTGATCCAGATGTAATTCTTCTGAGAATATCTCCTATAGCTAATCCGTAAATATCCATCCTCAGCTTTCAATTCTCAATCGATGGATCGACAATTACTTTTGTAGACAAACGAGCAGTATCCGCATAATTACTATGACGACCCGTTGCCCTCCTTTCCTCCTTATCAACTAGTCATAATGTCTATATTCATAAACCGCGAAAAATCGACGCCCAAGTTGTCACTTTACGGCGGTATCATGGAAGTTAGAGATATCCCCAGACACGTCGGCCCATATTAACTGCAATGTAGCATGGCACTACCTCTTAAAATATAATATCGTTTGACTCCCATCACCTCACCATTGCGTACCTCGTTATTGATATCACCTGAAACCACAAACTACCATTACAGGTTGAGCGTATATTAGAAGTGCAACTCAAAAAGAATGGCGATAGAAAGTTTCTTATTCACTGGAAGGGATGGTCAAATAAATTTGATTCCTGGGAGCCGGAGAATAACCTCAATTGTCCGGAACTGATCAAAAAATTTATGGAAAAGGTATGTAATATCATATCTATTTTATATACTTAATTATTATTTGCTTTTTTATTTGCTTATTATATCTACAACAGATTCATTGCCAGTTGTTGTCTCTCACAAGACATTAACTAATATCGTAGATGACGTGTATAATTCATAAAAAAAGTAATCAAATCTAACAAGTATCTAATATAAATTGTTGAGGTCAATACTCCCGAAGCTGCTAAAGGTCATATGTACACTAATTCTCATGTAATAAACTAATTCTAATGCTTGTCATTCATGAAAAATATGCATGAGAATATCTGTTTTATTCTAAACATTATTATATATATTTAGAAGACACTACCACAGTAACAACAATAAACTAATAATAACTGGAAATCTGTTTCATTATGAAAATGAAGACTTACTGACCGATAAATTACAAATGTATGTCAATTGTTATTTGCAACGCTAGGTTGAAGCTGCTCGCGATGTGGAAATGCGAAACCTTAGAGTAGCTCCAGGCACCACAAACCGCTTTACTTTGCAGGATCCGACATCTGGTCGTCGGCTTAGTAAACGAAGAGGACAACGCCAAAGGTAATTATTATACTGTAATTATAAACATATATTTTCGGTGGCCCATGGTGGATGTTCATGAGCGTCGGTAGTCGTAAGAAGGCTCCGAATTCGCGTTTGCCATATCCCCCTATTCCCATAAAAAAAAATCACCGTCATGTATAAATTAAATATTTTATTGCGCTGAAATAGAATAATTACTATTTTAAATGATTATAATACAAAAAAATACTGTTCTATAATTATCATCATATCTCTATCTAGACTCGCAGTAGCAAGGGGTGTGTCTAACATTTACGCCAAATATTTAATACAACAACATACAAGAGAATATTACATCGGTCGATATGCATGTTATCGTATTATATTATTGTATAACACGCTTTTATTGTTGTAAAAAGATATTGTGCAAGTTTGATGTATTTATTGTCAATTTTATAGTTTTTTATTTAATTTTACACAGGCTTGTTTTTAATTATTTGTTACTTTTATGTAATCCTTGTCAATTTTGATTGGATCATTATATTTTACACAATTCCCATGACTACCTTACAGCGCCAAAATCCGGATCTTAGTTGCCATCTATGCGCAAAGTAAATATGAACTAAATGAGCCTAAACACGATGTATTTGTCGTACTTAGTTCAATAGTTCGATTCCTAAGGCCTCCTTCCTTCATCATCCGATCAGGTCCATGACATGAAGGCGCGAACGTAAGACAGCAAATCTTTACATCATCCCTACTTGGTATATTGACTCATCCCTTCCGGCGTGGCCCTGGTGGGATAGAAAGCGGTAACAACCCTGTATGGTTGTTTTGTCACATGACCTAGTATTTAGATTGGGCCTCTTCGTAAGTTCAGATGGACACGTTAGATACTCAAGCCCCCTGCGGCCGTGGAATCGCAATCCTCCACGGCTACTATTACACTAACTCCCCCCCGCGGCTACTAATTTCTGAACTAAATTTTCCCTGAATTCACCGGTCCCAACGCAAGGTCGAAGGTAACCTTCGATAATGTCCTGTGCGTCTTGCCCTGTACACCCGAGTAATCTCCGTGTCCTCTCGGAATATCCATAGAGGCTCCATCTAAATGCACCTATATCGGGTAGTGTCACAACTGCCCACGCTATGCTGTTACCGCGCCTAATTGCCACGCGCGGTGAAGGTGCTGGAAGTGCCTAGGAGACCGTCATACAAAGGACTACCCATTCTAGGCTCCCGAACAAACAGCCGCAGGTTTGTTGCCTCAATCTACAGGGGATGTCCCAAGCCAAAAAATAAGTATAGAAAGTAACCCTAGGTTGGTGGTAAATATAAAAATAAGGCACCCGTTACAAATACACCGCCTTACGGAATATGTAATGAACGGGTTAAAACATAAACATCCGACATGCGCAGTTTTCTTCGACGTAGTAAAAGCGTTAAATTAAATTCGTCACGAAGGTCTTGCATTTGCAAACTATATCGTCTAGAGGTAATGACAGACTAGTACCTATCATTGAGAACTATATATATACTCAATGACAGACTAGTA
This sequence comes from Eumaeus atala, assembly GCA_017140195.1. NCBI lineage: Eukaryota > Metazoa > Arthropoda > Insecta > Lepidoptera > Lycaenidae > Eumaeus > Eumaeus atala. Next base: position 943,371 of record JAFELO010000683.1, on the reverse strand, counting down.
CCTATCATTGAGAACTATATATAACTATATATATATATATATATAACTGGCACTTATGACACAATATACAGGGTAGGGTGAACAGTGTCCTCTACACGCCCCCTCAGAGCCGGAGTGCCCCAGGGCTCTGTATTATCCCCAACACTGTACACGAGCGGTAACCCGCAACATCCCACAGTAGAGCTGACGATTATTTATTGCCTTATATACGAGTTTAAGGTCTGTCGGGGTATCCCACGCTACTCTCCAGTTCGGGGACTGGTTCGTACGATGGAAAATAGAACTCGACTCTGCCAGTAGTAATGCTATATGCATCGGTGTTAATCGGCATAGCAATCCTAGGCGTGCATGGTCCCCATAACACTACGGCAGAGAAATCCTCCGAGAGAGCTCTCACCTTAAAGAATCACATTACTAAGGTCAGAAATAAAGCACAGCACCTCTTACAAAAGGTCTATTATTTAATAAAAGCTAGGAGTAAGATGTCTCTCATACACATCTTCACATAAAAATTTTGAAGAAAGGCTGTCCGTGGTACGTGCGCAACCTCGACTTACATAAGGACTTTGAATTGCCCTCCACCAGAGGGCAGTTTAAAGACACCGCAAATCCGGTGAAGGGACACGCAATCTCCATTGGGGACGGCTGCGAAACATCCCCTATGGATGGATACGACCTGTTGGCTCAGTTGGTAATGTGGCGTTTAGTCAGCGTCTTACGCCAGAGTTCGCTGGCTCGAATTCCGCCAAGATCTTTCTATAATAAAATCTTAAATATATAAGATTTCTTAAATATATAAAAATATTAAATATATTTCCTTTGTCTAGTACCTGTAATAAGTCCTTACGGTACTTAGCATAGGGCTAGGTTGACGTGGTGTTGTAAGTCCACAGATATTATTAGTGTTGTTGTACATACGAAACGCATACTATTATTGTTATTATACACACGTTCGACCACGAACGGTCCACATGACGCCCGTAGACGCCGTAGGAACTAATCCCAATATGATCCGCGATTTGCCTAGCTCAAAATAAAACTGGGCAACTTTTTGCTTCCATCGCATAAAAGTTAAGGTCCGAAAACAACTACGCAAAGTAATGAACACAAACTTGTTCACCCTAAGTTCAGTAGACTTCACATATCTACACTAATAATATAAAGCTGATGATTTTGTTACTTCGACGCGCTAATCTGTGGAACTACAGTCCCGAATTGAAAAAACTTTTGTGTTGAATAGTCAATTTATCGAGTTAGGCTTTTGGCCACACAGAATGTCGCTACGACTAATAGTACGGATTTACACAGACGATGCTAGTATGTATTTTGTATTTACTGTGAGGTCCCACAGTTATGCCTCGAGGCACAGGGCCCCGTAAACGCATGCACAATGGGAACTGGGGCGGTCGGCGCTACGCGTTCTTCATAATAATTTATGAATATGGGTGTTATTTTGATTGTATTTGAAGGTCAATTAATTATCGGTACTTTGCTAGGAACCCCAGAAGGAAAGTTTGAAACATTATTTGTTCCCAGGTATTAAGTAATTAAGCCACTACCAACCTAACATGATTTTCTTTTTCTGTTCCAGGGTTCGATATGATGATGCAGAATAAAACTTATATTAAAAAGGTTTCCTTTTTAAATAGCTATGTGAATTCTGTATGCACTCTGTGAACTATTTCTCAAAATAAATTAATCAAAAACAAAGCTTCAACATTTGTCAATGTTTCTATAAATAATAAATATTATTTAAATCAGGTAAACACAATGCTTCTAATATTTTTAAGGTTAAGTATCATTTATATTAAATAATATTTGACTTCTATAGTTAGGTACGTGTGAAAACAATGGCAGACAATACATAAGATATACTGTGTCATATCGGACACCTGGCTGGAGTATATTCCTTAAGAACCAACATGATTCTGAAGGCGCGCAAGAGAAGCCAGCGCGGTAAAGCAGCTCGGCCGATTATTGTTTCACACGATTTTACTCCTCATTTTTTCATACCGCTCGCCTTTAATCGTAAGATCAATAATTCCCTGTGCAATATGTTGCGTTATGCTTATACCGGATATATGCGTATAATGTTTATACTGGATTGTTTAAAAAGTAATCAATGACGTCATATAAAACAAAACAAGTGTTAGGGCCTATAAATTGTAGGATGATTGATGATCACACAGATCTCCCTTTAACTTATCAATGGAAGTCGATTATAAAAAAATAAGTAACTGAATGACTACGTCTGCGTATAGCATTCAACATAATCGATTTGTAAAGAATACAACTTTTTTTTTTCAATATTTAGTGTTATCTCGATGTCAATTATGTTTTAAACTTGTGATAAAGTTACATCGCAAGTTTGAAATGTTATAATAGGAAATGTTTATCTTTTTCTAGTATTAACTGCAGCAAAATATTTATTTGCACAGAAATTTTCGTACGTACGTACGTCGTAACGTAGACATGTGTTGTGTATCGAGTCTTAAAAAATGTAAAATTAATATAGCAATGTAACAGGAAAAAAGTATAGCGGTAGTATGCAATAAGTTCTAATCAGGTTTGTATTCTTAACACTTCTAAATAGCATTGATATTTAAGAACTTCAGGACTGAAAAGAGAGTTTTAGGACTGAAGTATCTTACATCAGTATGGATTATTAATTATAAAACATGCGTTTGCTACCATATCTATATTAGCAGAGGTATTAGGAGCAAGATTAAAAATTTAAAACAAGTTACATTATTGATAATTCCCGCTATATTATACATAAACAAATAGAGAGCAGGTTCGTCTAGTTGTATTAAAAAAATATATTTTAAATGAAAATTATATTTAGTCAGTAATGTGAACGTAGCACCTACGTAGGTATTGAATGTAATATAATGAGGACAATTCATTGTTTTGTGCTTAAGATATTATGCATATTCAAAACCAAACGAGAGGTATAAAAGTACCTTTGTGTAGGTATCTTCGTTTATGATTTGCCATGGGATAATGCTATATATTAATGTTTTAATGTGTTTTATTTTTAAATAACCCATGGTAAATAAAGTATATTTTATTGTATAGTGATGTACGTTGTACTAGCGGAAATGGCTATTGTCTTCTAAGTTAATTAAATAAATAATAAAAAGTACAATTTTATTTCACTTAACTTGCAAGAAAAGTGTGTGAGAACTTGTGTGTGTGTGTGTGTGTGTGTGTGTGGGGCGTGTTAGTGGACATCACAAGAGGACGCAGCAGTAAAGTACCTACCACTATTGTACCTAGAGAACCTTCCGTAATTCGGAAATAGAACCTAAACTGTGACGTCGACATGTGCTTTAGAAAGCCATTCTGGGTGGCTTGACAAACTCCGAAGAAGAGATCTTTTTCTCTTTTGTTGGCAATCTGCCGTCATAGGTAAACAGCCATTGCTGCCAATGTCCAAGTTGACAAGAGCACTGATTTTCAAGATTGATCGGTTTCAAACTTATGCCAAAGAGATGACATTATAATATCTTGTTTGTATGTAGATAATCTAAAAAGGACACGAAAACGTTACAGGACATACACAAAAAAGAGACAATTTAATGTTGTTTGAGCGGATATAATGACATAGAAGGGATAAAAGCTTATAGTTATTAGAAGACATATATAGCAAGGTTTTAGTGTTAGTAGGCTTAGGAGTGTTCCTAGGAAGGATGGTGTACAAAGAAACTGCGGTTTGGGCAATTGAAAAGGATATGGTCTGTTGAACCCTCCTCAAGTCCACAGTGACACAAAGGAGATTGTATAATTCCTAAACTATTTAAATGTAGGGGAGTACATAAGTGGCCTATACGCAACCTGCACATAACCGGCGTTGTTTGTTTATCAGTGAGTCGGAAACGAGAAAACCAAGGTTTAGAAGGAGTATGAGGTTGTAGTAGGACTACCATCTTTTAATAAACATACATTTAGATTGTCAATAATATCCACCAAATCACAACCAAAGAAGTCATAATGTACACTACCCCACTTAAGGTGGTAGCAGTTAAAATCCCCTAAAATTAGGAACTTACCAGACAGGGAAGAAAAAAGAGGAACTAAATCACTACATTGGACTACAGAGGGATTAGGAATATATATCAGGAGTACAGAGACATCCTGAATTAAGGCAGCAACAGCATTAATACCAGAAGGGATTTCTGGAAGAGACAAACGTGAAAAAGGGTAGGCCTGATCTTATGATCAAAGCCACACCTGCATAACCATCAGCTCTGTCATCTCGGAGACATGAAAAGCCCCTTATCCGAAACTGGGAATTGGGAAGCAGCCACGTCTCCGAAACAGCAAATACCAGTGCTTAATACAGATTATATAAATTAAAAATTTCATGAACTTTAGGACGAATACTTTGTGAATTCCATTGAATTAGTGGGAACTTGAATGACTGACATGAGGTGACTAACTTTATTGGCAACGTGGTCGGGTAGAGGGAAATCGTTCATTTTTGAAAGGATATTAATAAGTAGATCAATTAGGTTCAGCATAAGGTTGTCCCCGGACTCCTTTGTCCTATGAAGGGCAGTCCCGTTGGCAGAAGATGGGGGATCTCCTTGAGCTATGATGGCCTCATGAGCTCTACGGTCGTATCCATGAGAGGAAGCTGGTTTCCGAGGTTTAGGAGTAGAAATTATTGTACGGCGGTAAGATTGGGAAGGTTGGGAAGGCTCTAAGTGATCTAAGGTCAAGGGTACTTGGGATCTGGGAGGAGGAGAGGAAATAATACGAGCAACATCAGAATATCGGTTTATTGCAGGGAAACGTGATGCAGCTTCTATATATGAAATATTTTCTTGGGCCATGGTGGATTTGATAGATTTCTGTTTCAACTGTTCATGACAACACTTATCTATGGAGAAGTGTGAACCTTCACAGTTTGAACACTTGGCTTCAAGTGAAGTGACATTACACGATCTACCTGTATGTTCTTTGGCACATCTGAAGCTCTTTGGCTTTGATCGGCATTTGTCAGCTACATGACCAAAACGACAGCAGCTGAGGCACTGGATTGTGGGGAATTGGTACAGTTCTATTGGTAACGCAGTGTATAGACAGAAAACTCTGTATGGAAGAATCTGACCATTAAATGTCAACACAACTGAGCCAGTTGGGATCCAAACAGTATTACCATCAATTGAGGACTTTCGGTTAAGACGTCTAGCCTTTAGAATGTATCCGCAACCATCTGGGACATTAGTACTACTGACAAATTCGTCCATGGACATCTCTGTGGGAACATTTCGAACGACACCCATACGAGTAACATTGTAAGTGGGAACAGTGCAGTGGCAGTGAACTTGTTTGATAGTAAAACAGGATTAGAGAGAAATTCATTAGCAGCCGAAAACTCCACACTAATCCTGTTTCTACCAACCTTAGCTATTCCGTCCTTTTTTAATACGCTGAACTCGAGAGTTTGTCATAACTTGACTGAAGTTAATGGGATTTATGAAAGCAGCTTTAACAATTACGAACTGTCAACACGCAATGATTATGTATCCACCCACTTCATTTCACAAATAATACAGAAATTAGTGAAAACAATCAAACATTTAAATCAATATTATACCTATAGCGCCGGGTCTTACTCTGGTGGGGCTCGGGGCTTCGAGTTGTGAGAGAGCCCTTTTTAAAAAAATATGTCAGTTACTAAAATTAAATTGTTTAATTTGACGGTCAGAATAGAACTATAATTTTTTATTGAACAAAATCTACCAGGTCAAGCATAACGGTGACATGGCCGTTGTACCATTTTTTCACCATTATACCATTTCCCAACAGGTGCATGTTAAAATAATAAAAGTTATGTCCAACGTACGAGAACCTATAGCATCTTTACTAGTTTATGCAGGGAACTCGCCCTGAGTTGCTGATCAGTAGATCATACCAATTATCCCATCAAGGGCAAACCTTTATTTTTTTGCTGTCGCTGGGAAGCGCCTTCAACTGGTCCAGGGTGGGTTAAAGTGGTGTGTGGAGCTCGCGGCTTAGTGCCGAATACCCAAAAAACCACCGCGAGTGCAAACAGTGTCGCCTTTGTCATCACCTAAACAGATCAGGTTGACCCGCACTACAGGACAACCCCACAAACTTTGGGACAGCAATGGGGTGAGGTTTCCATCCTCGCCCCTTGCGCAAAAGCGGCTCTGTTACTCTTTTGTCCCCTCTTCTTATACGAGGGGTAAAATAGGCGAACCTGAACCCGCTCTTTAGCCCCATCTTATAATGGGGGGGGGTTCAAAGTGCATCCCCTCCGGTACAATTGGCTCCGCTTGGGTTCACCCCAGGCTACTGAGCCCCACCGTCACGACAAGGCTTTAGAACCATGGTGGGGACCAAGGGCAAACCTATCCTACCCAAATTCAAATCTTGATGCTGAATCCAACTCTGGGATGGGCAGCTTTTGGGAAGCTAAAGATGTTTTACTCCAAAATATCGCAGTTTGAAGTTCATAGTATCCCACCTGCGAACGTTAACACACTTTTTTCCTTTACTCATGATTACTATAGAGTAATCATGAGTCGGATGCCTTGGTTGCGGCGATAAGACGCTTTATGATTAATGGGCTGGAGAGAAAATATCATGTCCTCGGACTACTGAAGGGGCACGGGGAAAGTATGGGTGTATATACGTCCGAGTGTCATATCTGCAGAAGCTCGAGGATACTAAGGCTCCTCGAGGACGCTGCACTGCATAACCTAGTGTGTCATTGATCTGCATGGATGCAGCAGCGCCAGCACTTCGGTGCCCTAGCAGCATGTGACTGAAGATGGTCACCCTCTTCAATCTGCTTCTGCTGGGACCGCGCGCGGCTTTCTTGCTGGAGCCGGGGGGAAACCGCGATAGGAGGTCAACGTCTGCTGAGGTCTCCTGGGCTTATCCTTTCCTAGGGTACAAGTGAACACCTTAGCACTGACTACCGAGGTGGAACATCGTGTGGTTTTAGTCAGTCCGACACAACCATTTCCGCATTAGCTCTGTTGAGATGACACCCCGAGGTTTCCACACGTAAAAAAAGTACTCGCCTTAAAGAGTTAAAGAGGAAGTAACGTGCTTTGTGTCTGATTTGGGTCGGCACGACCAGTGTGTGTAAAAATGCTGCACATGTATACAAAAATGTGTTCGAACATACCTTTGCCCTCTCCTTTTCTCGTCCAGTGGGCCACTGGCTACTCACAAACCGTACGAAACACGACGTAGCTCTAATTTTATGGCCGTCATATGAGGGCGTGAGGTACCTACCCGTCGTGCCGGCTCTAAGGAAAAAGTGATAATTTGATCCCCGCTGATTATCTCTATGACGTATCTGTATAAATCATGTTCATCAATAGAACTAGTACACCCTGACAGGAAACCGTAACATACCAGTAAAACTACTAAAGTTATCGGCATTCTGTGTTTACAAAATTTATTAATCTTGGTTAGCCTTTAACAAAAGTTATTCAACGTGATGAGCACCGTCTGTTGAAACCCCTTATAAGAAGCTAATCAACCTTATAAAAAAAACAAAAGAATTCCGCCAAAACATCCTGTAAAAACTAGCTCTAGTCTCGATGGAGCGGACTGTTATAAAAAAAAGTAATGATATCACTTAGCAAAGCCAAGCCATGTCTAAGGTTCTTTATTATTATAGTAAATTTATAAATTGGCTGTGTTATTTGGATGTGTCAACAAGTACCTAAATGTATGATACGCCTCTGGTAGAATTTTTTCCCCTCTATATTAGAAATTCGGTTATGTTACCAGGGACGTAAAAATATAATAAATAATTATATTATGTATAACATTTTTGACTATTGGTGAGTATTTGTAGACAAACAGAATATTTAATACTAATTAAAACGACACTTGTAGTCTTGATGTTTAATATAAAATAAATATCTATAACGTATACAATAAATAGTAACACTTACAGAATACGATCCACCGATACCAAGGTGGCAATTAAACAATCATAAATGATTAGAATTCGTATCGGAACATTACATAAGTGTTATAGTGTAGAATATTTCAATATCAGGTTCGAGCGAAAGCAAAGGATTACTCTCATATTTCTATACTACACCTTCGAGATCGGGTCGGGGCGGAGCCAATAGAAGCAGCGAATAGTCGCTCGGCGGCTCACCTAAGCGTGGTACCAACGTTGGCAGCGTTAATATGTCGTCGGGGACGCGGCGGCCGCAGACGCAGCCAGGCGGAGTGGCGCAAGCGGCGTGTGCAGCGCGGCCACAGTGCAGTGTGCGTACCACGCCACCTGCCAGCGCGCGACCGCAGTCCACGCACGTGCCGCGTGCCGCCAGCCCACGCCGAGCTGCTGTCAGCGCGCGTCTCAGCCGTGCGTGAGCTTCGCGTCCCGCCAGTCTCACTGCGCACGCCCACGCCTCGTGTACACCGCGCGCACCACCCAGCACGGCCCGCGCCACTCCGGCCGAATCGCACGTGCGCGCCGCTAGTTCCTCTGGCGGCAAGTAGGCTAGTGCCTCGAAAAGCAGCGTAGCTGGAACTGTATCCACGGCACGCAGCAGGCTCGTCCACATGTCGGCGGCGGCGGCGCGTGGTACCGTTGGCGCCAGGCGCACACACAGCTCGCCAGCCGCCACTGCGTGCTGCGCCCTTGCCTCCCCGTCCGCTCCGGACATGAGGTCGAGGGCAGCCCTCAGGGCACCCGCGTGGTCGCCAGTCGCCTCCAGGCAGACGGGCTCGGCGTCGCACGGTCCTAGCTCGCGCACTATCGCCAGGGCGTCTTCGGGCCGCACAATACCGACGTTTATCGTGAGGAAATTTGCTACGTCGCTTGGTCGCGACGCACAGAGAGCTCGCAGATAGATGGCCGCCGCGTCACCGCGAAGCAGCCCGGCTTCGAGCAGACACCTGCCGAACTCGACTCTGACATCATCGGACAGTGAGGCGAGTGCCGTGCCTATCTCTTGGATGCAACGCTCGGTGAGCAGAGCGACGGCGGCGCGCGGCCGCAGCCCTGCCAACTGTGGTAGGTAGTCGAGCAACACGTCCCTGGCGTCGCAGGTGTCGACTTTCGCCTGCAGATACTCGAAGAGCTCGTCAATATCTCTGGCGGAGGTGTCGTCTATTTGGAAGAAGTATTTCATGGCGTCCTGGTGCTGGTCAAGCATGGTGCTGAGCGCCCACAGAATGCGCGGGCGCGGCACGGCGGTGCGGTACTGCGGTAGTGCGGTACGGTCCCGCACGCGCACGCGTTCCAGGACGCCCAACCAGGCACGCTCGGCTCGCTCGCCCGGTACGTCCACAGCGAACCCCTGCACCGTCCGTATTAATTCAGAGTCAAGAGGCAATGCCCCCGTATGCAGTTGGCCAGAAATGAATTCTAAAATTTCCGTTCTTCGTTCCATGTCCTACAACAAATAAGGCATTAGGCATCTCTTAAATATGATATAACATATTACGCCATCAAAATATAGGCAATATAAACACAATATATGTCTAACTTTTTCCGCGCCCCAGCTACTGATGAATGATTTTGCCAGATGGCCACGTCGTGTACGTACCTGCACACCGGGCATGTACGCGAGCAGTGCTCGTGCTACGCGAAGACGGTTCTGCTTGCCAAGCGGGCCGGCGAAGGGCGGGTCGCGCGCACACTGTTCCAGCAGGCGCATAGCCGCGGCCGCATCGTGCGACACCAATACGCGCAGGGGGCTCGGAATTCCTTCCTATCACACTGTGCTGTTAAATACTGAACTAATTGTTCATAAAACATAAAGCGAGTCCGTCCTATGTAAAAGTTGCCACACGTAGTGATGAACACGTAGCGTTGGGACTTGCACAAGTATGCCTGTGCGCGTGTGGCTACCATAACAAGTAGTAACGTGCCGTGTTGTTCGTGATGGAATTATATGATCTTGGTATAATTCCCGTAATGAATTGAGATTTAAGAGACGATAAAGCATTAAAGTGACCAGTTATTCACAACTATTATATCATGATCTTGTTACCTGTTCAGCAAGCAGCGCCAGCAGCGCATCGTGGCGGGCAGAGGGGCGCGCGTGGTGCGGCAGCGGGCGACCAGCGGCACCGCGACCGGCTAGCGCGTCCGCTGCCGCCAGAAGCAGCGCGCCGCCCGCGCACACGCATTCTGCGCCGCCAACACACACCGGGTTTACGTGCGGTACTAGCGAGCGCATCGCGCCGCTGCTGCCGTCTATAATCAACACACACAAAACTTGTATCAATCTATTCCATATGATGTTTTATATAATTTTTGCTGTGTAACGATGTGCGTGACGCTACTTAACTTACAAATATAGAAATGAAATCTGAAGAAACTTAACTGATTATTTTAAGGCGATAGAAATATAAACAGATATAAATTCTAAAACCAATTGGAAACCTTTTTCTAATATCTTCCATATACCTACAGATTTTCGACCTTCCTTAGCTGTATTGTATGTATAGATAATATTAGTAGTACCTAAGGCCGCGGCGATGGCGCCCACGCCGCGCCACAGACCGCGCTCGCGTGTGAACACGCTCGCGCGGTGCGGGTCCAGGGACGTCAGCGGCAGCGAGGCCACCACGCGCTCCACCAGCGACGGCTCGAACTCAGCCAGTCGCTCGATTAGAGCCTAAACGGTAACAGTTAACGCTCATTATAACGTCATTATCATTCATTATAGGTTCACTATTGTTTTTATATTAATTATAACATCTGTGGATATAGCGCACTATGTTAGTCCCCCATGTTACGTCCTTAAAGCCTTTTTTTCTTTTCGGAAGTACCTATTACCGTTGCCGGCGCTGATGCCCTCGCCTCTACAGTTCGTCGGATCTACCCTGAGGACTTGTTACGTCTCACTAGACAACGTAAAAATTTATATTTAAGAAAATATATTTAATGTTATCTTAAATATAAATTTCTAAAAATACATATCATGTTTTTTATATGTTTATCCTTAAGCATTTGGGAGATGTTTATTTTCTATGCACGAATTTCATATACCACTCTAGAAAATAAACAGACGTGCGCCAGCTTTTATAAGTTATTTTTACTAGAAAAATGCAACATTTGTGCTAGATTCAGCGTCTCACTCATGTCGAGGTCTGGACAACGTCAGGGTTGAAACCAATATCATTGACGCTCTAATTTGTTTTTCAGGGCGCTGATATGGTGTACATATGGCCTGGGAAGGCAATTTCCTACTGAGTAATTCCGGCCTGGACCCCAGCATCATGTAGATTGTAGAGGGTATACCTGAGTGAAGTCTGGAGAAGGGGCCATATCTGAAAGTTCCCCTCGGACGGCTGCATCTCCTAATGCTTCCACAAATGCATTTTCTTCTGAGCAATTTTCCCATAAATTATTCCATAGTTCGTCACTAAAATAGATATATAGAGGTTTTATGGATTGAATTACACTTATGTTTTGAACCGTAGTGTAACTTGTTTGAGACTTTCACGTTTGTTACACATTTTGAAGTTATCTAACGGTTATCGCGTTAAAACCGTACGGTGGTTTAATTACTTTGTGTTGTTTATGTAGATAAGGTTCGTGACATATGAGCTCCTTACTTTTTTTTTTTTTTTTTCGGAGGGACCTACTACTGATTGGCGGCACTTGGCCAGCCCTAACAGTTCGACTAATTACGGAAGACTTTTTGTCTTCTGGTTATAGGTAGACGATAGGGGGACAGACCCCCCCCTCCTTTCCTGCAGATGGGAAGAAGCAAACCGGAATTTTAGTGGACATTAACCTATCGTGGTTATTTTTGGGACCGAAAAGGGGGAGCGGCCCCCCTCCCCCCGCTAGTGGGACGGCGCGCGCACGATGCCATTTAATGTTACGGGACGTGTTTAGGAAAAGTTGAGCTCGTCTTTCCGTTTGGCTTGTCAGAGGAGGCCGGCCTCCTCCCCCACCCTCTGACGGGTGGGGTCGATTTGCGCTTCAAATCGGCTAAAAGCCGTGATAATGATTTATTTTTATTTTTAGAGCTCTCTAAGATCGCGTTATTTTATTTCTACATTTGTGAGCTCCTTTCTCTGCCTACCACATTATAGAACTGGCATGATGTGTTTTTTTTATACAATAGGGGGCAAACGAGGAATCGGAACCCTTTTTACGACTACCGACGACCATGAACGTCTATAAAATTACTATGCCGATGCTTCGCCCTCCCCCCTCCTATGGGCCACCGGCTACTCACAAACCGCACGAAACGCGTCACTGAAGATGACACTTTACGGCGGTATTATGTGAGCGGGAGGTACCTCCCCGATCGTGCCGGCACAACTCCGTCCCGGGTTTGAATCGCACCTATGTCATGGATGTTTAAATATGTATTATATGCATTTCTATGTTCTAGGCTAACGTGGTGTGATAAGTCCGCCGACAATATTATTATATTATATAAAAAAATACATACCCGAGCTCATATTGCATGCACAGTTTGATGACTTGGACGGCTATATTTTTTTTACTCAATATATGAGGTCTATCGCATACATTGGCTACAAAATCTACAGCAAGTTTCTTTGCATCGGGCCCTTGAGCTGAGCACAAAAGTCGCAGCGCTTGCGGATATCGACCAGATGTGAGGAAAGCTTGGGCCCTAGCTACTAGGTCCCGTGGTTTCACACGCAGTACTCCTCTCCGACCGAGCAGGCATAGAGTGCCTTCGGAAACACAAACTCCTCCCAGAGCCGTTTCTCCGGCTTTGCACATAGCGCGGGACACTCTACCGTCTGTCCAGTGGCCCTAAAAATAGATATTCTACAGTGATACCGTGGGGTACCTAACTAGCGTTGGTTCCATCACGATTTTAAACAGATCCGACACAGGATCAGATCTGTATTGACGACTTGTGCACACAATTATTTCAGTTAAAGTAGGGACCTGTAGCTGTGATTTGACTGGACAGCTTCACCTAACATATACTTATGTTGCTTTTGCTTGCACTCAATCTAGCAAGTAGCACTGCGGAAGAACTAGGAGATCGACATTTGGTTTCGGCGTTGACATAAGAGTCATCGTGTTGCAAGTGACCAAAGGTCTGAATGGGTGCTGTTTACCAGTTTTTAGCATTCTTATTGATATTCACAAAATTATTATAATAATAGGTATGTACCTTAAAGAATGCAGACGAATATACAGGTTCTATTTGCGATAAATCCAGGGGTTTGTCATAATCGTCACCCCAAAGTCGAAGATTTTCATCAGAGTCAAAGAGTGCCAAGCTGCCTCCGAGCCAGCCTAGCCACAGGGGTGTAGTCTTAAGTTCCATGCGTTGAAATGGTCGTAGGTTAATCGAAGACCCATTTACGGACACCGTAAGCCACTGCATAATGTTAGCGCGAGCGCACACCAGGATTTTATTATCCAAAGCACACCATTCCAATACTGGTAGGACATCAGGAGGTCCATCTAGCCTTACTCCGGCGGCCCTACCGCCTGCTACAATAATAACCCTGGAAAGAGTTGCTAAGGCTAAAATTCTCGCGTCTCTCGCAGACATGGCCACAACCTCTCCCCGAGAACCCGAAAAAAGACAAGATACTCTAGCAGACCGCACTCCAAGAGGCCTGGAAAACTTTATCAACCACACAGAGCCCCCAGTGTCTAAAGCCAATCCTGAAGGACCCGCCCAAATGACACGCAATGTTCCCCATGTCTCTCCTCCAAGTGTCACTCTTCTTAAAACTATACCACGGACACTCTCGTATTGAAATACATGCCCACGTGCGAATCCAACCAATAGACGTGTGCAGTCTTGGTTATACGATAAACAGGTAACTGCGCCGTTATCTCCGTGTGCGTCGCAGACCCAGCGCAAAGTCTGTTCATGGAATGACAGTAAATGTCCGTGCGCAGTCCCCACTGTCAATCTTCCATTAGATGCTACACTTAACGTTGTTGCTACACCAGCAGATGATCGTTCCTAAAACAGTAAAGATTACAATATACCTAGTCTTGCCAGAAATGTTGTAACACAGAAAAAAAAAATTAATTGCAAATAACATTTATTACTTTTACAGTGTGTTAGTTTAGTACACAAATATAAAACAGTTAAAAATATAAAGAGCTTGTTCGAAGTGGTTTCCATAGGCTGAATTACAGTCCTTTAAATGTTGAGGCCTGTTATCAATGCAAACACGCACTCGTCCCATGGGGACATTCTTCACTGCCAATCGTATGGATTGTTTTAGGGACACCAAATTATCATGGCGTTAAGGGCAAGCAGTACTCTCTAAACCTGACCCGAAATCATAATCCGGTAGATTAAGATCGGGACTAGACGACACCCACTCCTCAGGTCTAATAAAGAGACACGTTTGCTTCCAACCAATTCTGCGTGAACCGAGCTCCGTGAGCCGCCGCCGAGTATTGCTCAAAGGACCATACTTGATTATGGTACATGGTGTTATTAAGGAGCTTAACAACCTCCTCAAGAATGGTATCTTGATACACTTGTACCGATGTTTTGATACCTTTTTCACAAAAATGTGGCTCAGTCACACTTTCATAGCTAACACCACAACAGACCATCACTGAAGTCGGATAGTGCTCACGTTGCGCTCTGTCAACTAATTGATAAGCTTCCTTAGAGCTTTGAGCTATGTTGCTCAATGATAAAAAAATCTCATCCGTAAACAATTTTTTCTGTGACCTCCCTTTGCGTACCGCTTCAGTAGTTGACTGATAACTTAAAGATGAATAGGGTGACGATTTCACCACCCTATTCATCTTTAATTTATCAGTTAAGTAATGACCAGTGCGTCTCTTATAGGCTGCAAGTCCTAAGTCCTCTCTTAAAATACGCGACATGGTTCTAGGTGCTATCTTCAGCTCCCGAGGTAAAATCTTTTGCTTTCGTACAGGACTTCTTCGAATTATTTCCCTTAGTGATTTGACCAACTTTTTCGTACGAACTCTACGGCCAGATCTCTGTCTATCACAAACAGAGGAACTCATTGTACCTATTAATAGCCCGGTACAGAAAAAATTGACTAATACAATAGTATGAGAATACTCAAGTGTATGGAGAGTTTTAAAATTGCATTTTGCTCCTTATCCACATAGCGTAATGCAATAACAGCGATTCTGTTCTCTTTATCAGCCACTCCATTTTAATATCCCAGAATGTTTACAGTGTATTGGCGCCAAAATGAGAAATCACAATGAACAATCATATAAAAATGTCAGATTCCAAATTCTAATGTAGTATTTTATTATTTCTGATAGTGTTACTACACCAACAGCGAAACACCATTACTGATTTGGACCTAATTTTCAGGTCACAATCTACGTTTGCCGGGTCAGCTTGTTAACTATACTATTAATATAAAGCTGAAGATGTCGTTTCTTCGAACGTGCTAACCTCAGGAAGTACTGGCCTGAATTGAAAATAGATTTTTGTGTTGAATAATTCATTCACCGGGGAAGGCTATAGGCTATATACCATGGAGCTGCGATTAATAGGAGCGGAGTTACACGGGTGAAACCATTAGGAGATGCTGGTTTTAATGTAAAATGTAAAATTAATTAAGTGTAAAATGTTTAAAAAAAATTGTCATTGATAAGTGGTCTTTCACTTTCAAATGTAGGCGGTAGGAAACGACAATTCTTATAGATAAAACATAAAATAATTTAATTCATAATAATATTCACATATCAATTTTGACAGTGGACTTATCAATCAAGTTGAATGTCATGTTATATTTTTATAACTGTAATATATAATTGTTCCGAATGATTAATGTTTAATTTAAGTTTAAGTAGATTTTAATAACACCTGCTCTAGTTTGATAAGAAAGGCCCTGGTTAGATTTCAGTGATGTGTGGGTCTTGTGGCACACAAAAGAGCTTCGCACCTTAGTGGCTAGTCAGTCAGCTTAAAAGAGAGCATCTTCACCAGTAATTTGCTTCTCATAACATCACTGTATTGTATAAAAGAAAGTCATTTAAATATTTAATTTATATTATGTAATGACTAATAACTTTATACTACAAAAAGCAGGAATTTGGGCCAGTTAAATAGAGAAGGGTTTTCCTTACTTTTGGACTTTTTTAGTTTGATGGTAAATCTTGTCTTTAATGTGGATATATCCAGTTTCTACTATATATTCAATACAAGTATATGACAGATGCGCTGAGATTGGATTGATGTGTAATAAATGTTAAATGTGCTTATATTTAATAATACAGGAAGGAATTATGTGCTCAGACCTAGCATGATGTAACATGCTCGAACTATTTATTTATTCACTATAAAACATTTCTTACACTTACACTACAGCTATATATCTAGCAAGACAAAGTGATGTCTCACCCCCTCCTCTGTGGAAACACTTAAAAAGAAAATTAAAGCCAGCCAAAAAGTACATCTAAATAGAGCCCAAAAATATTAATCTTAGTCAGTGATAGTGGTTGATAAGAGTATGAAGTGAGTGTTTTGAGTGCAAGTAAAGAAGCTAATCTAACCACTAATACTTTAAATTTTAAAACCTTCAAGGCAAAGTTTGGCAAATGCCGGCCCACTATGTTGTCTCTATTTAGTTTTGAAAAATAAACATGATCATAATATAAATATTAGCATTAATTCATGAAAACATCATTATGTTCTATGATATCTTCACACAAATTATTGGTATAATATGATTCAATAAAATATTTCGGATTGTTTTATCCCATTACAAAAGGAGAAAAAATTTAATTAGAATTCAATGTATTTTCAGTGATTAGACAGACTAGTGCTAAAGGATAAAATATATATAAAAAACCATCAAAATACCAATTTCCATGAACACATTATCTAATGCCAAAGTGATAAAGATATCTGACCCAACACTTGAAATTTTTTTCCTACAAGAGAATCCAAATATCCTTTAAACTTTTATGCTTTTGGTATACCATAATGGGGAAAAGGATTAATCGGAGCCTTTTCATGATTACCGACGCCCATGGACATTCGCATGATTATTACGCAGTGTGTTGCCCTCCTATCATCCCCCCAAATGGGCCACCGGCTACACACGAAATGCGACAGTGACAATGTCACTTTACGCCAGTATCAAATGAGCGAGAGGTACCTCCCAGGTCATACCCACCCAATTCCGTCGGATAGGAGGATGTAGTATCATGCACCATGCATGGCACTACCTCTCCCTAATAACATGTGCAGGGCAATGATGCAGATGTCCATGAGCATTGGTACTTGTCAAAACCCTCTTATTTCTCGTTTATCTGCCCCTCCCCCCCATTATTAATAACGCAAAACGGAAGTTATTAGTTGATTTAACAATATTACTATAATCTATATATAAATAAAAATAAAACCAAATTTATGTACTATTCAGTTGTGCAAATGTATGTACTATTCAGAAGTTACAAAGGTATGTAACCTTTGGAACTTCTGAATGACCATACTAAATATGCTTATGGACAATTATGGATACAAGTAAACATTTACTTGAATATTACTAGACCAAAAATATACAAAAATATCTTAATAAGTTTTACTCACTTGCGCTTGAGTTAACTGCTGGGAAATAGCTTGTAAAAAGTCTACTTGTAATGCAGAACATGATACTGGTTCTTCGTAATTGTTTTGAAGCTTATCTAGAGGTAGCTCCTCTGACAATAATACCTCTGCTAATGTAGGAGCTTCACTGGTCGGTAGAGCATATTCTACTTCATCTAACTAAAATAAGCAACATGAGGGTATTATTAGTAATAATAATAAAAAAGTAATGTAACAGTCTATTTATTAAAGAAATTACGAAAATAAGTGTTATAAGTATAGTTTTTATATTTTAACAAAAAAAACAACTTTTAATCTTTAGTCTATGTTAGATCTTGTAATATTACCTCTTCAAAATCTACGTATTGCAGGCTTTCGACGGATTCCAAATCCGAGTCTAAAAGAGATTGAATTGAAGGTGCTTTCAGTAAATTGTCCATGTTTCACACCCGATATTTTCTAATTTAAAAAAAATTAATACGTTTACTTTTATTCTAACTGTTTCATGTTAAGCTTAGGGGACTTAAAATATAATATTAAAAATTATAATGGTCTCTTTTCCACCTTTAGTCTCTTGGTAATGTTTTCAATATATAACACCACAGTACACAACAATTTAAATATTGCCAATCGCCCATTCAGTTGTCAGTGTCGTTGTCAGTTATCAGAATTGCCAAAAAAAATGTTTTGGCCTCCTATTTCTTCTTCCCTTAAATAGCAATCCCACCGATGACTAAAATTATCCTATAAAAAAAACTATCCAAGTATCGAAGGAACTACTTGTTTCTGTCTAATGAAATTTCTAAGCAAAGCCAATCCAAGTTGAATGTTCTTTACTTTGATAATTTTGATTTCTTTAATAATATGGAGATAAACTCTTGAAGCTAGCGTTGTTGACTTGATGACAAATAAATGTGCAAAGAATTTTTAAACTAAACCATGCGTATCAATTACATATTTGTTACAATCTTTTTCATTCGTTATCAGCCCCTCTCGGTCCACTGTTAGACATAAGCCTCTCTCGATGTCTCACTAAACAATAAGACGACCGATGTCCTGCTACTCGCATCCGGCCTACCTGCTACTGCACGGACATCATCTTCCCATCTGGTGAACGGTCAACCAACACTTCCTTTTCCTAATCGCGGCCTCCACTCCAGAACCTTACTGGCCCATCTGCCATCTGTTCTTCTGAGTGTGTGACCAGCCCATTGCCAGTTCATCGAGCCTCCGTCGCATGATATCGGATACTTTAGGTGCCTGTCTTATGACTTCATTACGAATTCTGACGGATAGAGCTCAGCTACCGCAAACTTACGGACCAGTCCTAAATTAAGAGGCCATGTTTCAGCCCCGTAGGACATCACGGGTAGAACGTATTGGTTGAAGATTTTCGTCCTCAAGCTCTTCGGTATAGGTGATGTGTGAATGTGACGAAGCTTCCGTAATGCTGCCCAACTCATCTGAATCCTTCTATCGGCTTCTTTCTCGAAGTTATATCTAATTGCAATAATTGCCCGAGGTAGACGCATTCGTCTACGGCTTTGAGAATAGCACCATCAACGTCGACCGGCCTGGGGAGAACGTGTTCGTCGAACATGATTCTTTTCTTGTCCAAGTGCATCCTAAGGCCTATACGTCGGGAAGATTCATTTCGACTGTGCAACATTTCCTGCAAGCTCTCCAACGATTCGGGCAACACAACGATATCGTCGGCGAAACGAAGATGTGAGAAGTACTCGTCGTTGATACTTATGCCGCATTCTGCCCAGTCTAAAGTCTTAAAGACGTCCTCCTATGCATTAGTGAACAATTTCGGGGAAATAACATCCCCCTGCCGCACTCCTCGATGCAATTGGATTGGCCTTGTTTGACCTCCCGGAATCAGAACGGACATAAAACCAGCGCCATACAATGACGTATCGCCAATGGACCTGACATCGCTGTAAAGCTTCCAGAACAGCCCAGGTTTCGACAGAGTCAAAACCTAAAAGCTTTCTCATAGTCCACAAAGGTAAGGCACAGCGGCCGATCGTAATGTGTTTTTTGTACTATTTGCCTTATGGAGAAAATGTGGTCTATGGTGTTAAATCCTCTGCGAAACCTAGCCTGCTCTTGTGGCTGGAATTCGTCAAGCTTAGTGGTGAGACGATTCATCAATACTCTTGAGAACAACTTGTGAATATGGCCGAGAAATGAACTAGGTCTCTAATTTTGAATAAGTGATTCGTCATCCTTCTTAAAAACAAACCAACGCCACTTCCAAGCCATGCCTTGGGAGGTAAGCGCCGCTGAGGGACGAAATTAAGAATCTCTTTATCTCTCGTAATACAGCAGGAGGCCACCTGCTCTAAGAAGCACGAAAGCCATTCCGTCCTTCCCCGGAGCTTTTCCCTCTTTAAGTTGCGCAAGAGCCAAACTAGTCTCATTCAAGCTGAACTCCAGCAGATCGCCTGACAAATGTCCCGTTAGGCTTGCACGCGGATCGTTGTTTAGGATATAGGGATGAGGACCATGCGACGTATACGACAATATATATAGAAAGCTTCGATCTCAGATAAGATCCCAGGCTTAGAAGAAACGATAACCCCAGAATCAGTCCTAACCTTTGTCGGATGACTTCTTCCAAGCTTCTCCACAAAAACCTTCGAAACTCAATTCTGCTCAATCGCTTCGGTAATCCGTGGCGTATTTGAGCTGCGAAGGCCTCGGGTTTGCGGATTCGCTTTGAAAGAAGCTTGACATCGGCAGACGTGACGTCTTCGAGTGCTCTGCATTTCCTCATAAATCCAAGCGTCTCTACTAATCGACCACGCTCAAGTCGAAAGCCTATATATAGAGAGCCCTTAAACAATCCGTGATCACTTCCGGTTTTAAACCTGTTGATCACGGAGATAACCCTAAATATATGCTTTCAATCCGTCTTAATAGGGTCAATCTCGTTCCTTGTCACAGTATCGGGGCTCTGCCATGTCCACGTCCTACGGGACTTCTTCATAAAATAGGAATTCATTAAGAAGAGGCTCTACTTCTCGAGGAAGCTTACCAGCATTTGTCCCTGCGATTTCGACTTCCGACTTCATGTGGTCCCAGACTCGATACTCGATACCCTACCCGATACACTAGAGATTAGGACGATGTTGCCTACGAGGGACTTATTCACGAGGAATCCCACGCCGCCTTATGATGGCGTGTCGCCTACCCTGAAGTGTAATAGGTCACCCGATAGCAGAGTTATGGTGTCCTCGCCTTGTCTTCGGACTTCACAGAGCCCCAGATCGTGCCATCGGATTTTTGCCAGTTCCACCTCCAGCTCAACCAACTGGTTATTTAGTCTGAGCGTTCATCCGTTAGCGTAGCCAGATTAAGTCGGTGATAGCGATCCGTAATCCGGAGATTCTTAGCAACTCTTGTTCTACCGTTATCGTAGCCGCTACCGTGGCCATGACTAGTGGAACTACCGGGAAGAAGGGACCGAATTCTACTGCTGTTGGAGGCTAATGCTCATAATTACCATGCTGAGCAGGCGGATTGGCAATGCAGATTAGATTTCGGACCGGCGCCACTGCTGCCTGTCGCCAATCCGATTGATGGTACCGTCATTACTCGGCGCGGGCGCCATCCTGTGCTCCCATCTATTTCACTGTCTCTATGAAACAGACGGGACACCAAACGACCAGACGCTGAAGCCTCTTTGTTGTTAAGAGACTAGTGCCCTTTACGACTCTTACGTTAGCCTGGGCTTGGATTGAGGGTGAGGGTATTCTTCAGCCGCCTGAACACAGTTTCAGTTTCTTATATCTAATTAATAAAAATCATAGTTTTATTAAATAATCAATTTCAATTGTCTTCAATCCAATAATCCATTGATTGGAATAGTCTGACATTTTTTACTACTGTTGATTTAATTTTCAAAGTTAAAAGATACTTAAAATTGAATACTTATTTACGTGGAAACGATTTACACAGAAACCGAAGCGAAAGACAGTACAAAGCATTTATAATTATTTTCTTAATATAAACGACTATATTAGTGGATAGAAGTAGTACTATGCTACATTGCAGGTACCTCTTGCTCACATGATACCGGCGTAAAGTGTCACCTTCGGTGTCGCATTTCGTGCGGTTTGTGAGTAGCTCGTGACCCATTGGGGTGAGATGAAAAGGAGGGAAACGCATCGGTATATTAATTGTGACGATGGCTCCCCTATATTAAGGAAAATAAAATTATCATTTACAACATCACTCAAGAGCAACATAAAAGACCCTATATTGCCCCGTTTCATCATTTCGCGGCCAACGAGGCATAAGAAGTTGGCAAATCATTTGTGATGCCATTATACAGAAGAAGTGAAATCTTTAAAAAAAATTGTTGTTGTTTGTTTGCAATTTGGAATTTTAATTTATAATTATTTTTAATAAATTTGGAGATTTTGAAGATTAAATATTAGGATGAGAGTGTTTTTAGCCGAAGATAATCTCTGTGCACAAAATCTTCTTAGGCTAGTTTCTCATGGAAATGCCATTTTAGCCGAAATTTTACGATTAAAAGATAATGTACCTAAAGTATTTTAGTTAGTATCTAAAGTTTATTTAAATATTTAATATTATATGATAATATAAAATTAAACTGAATAATATATATATATATATAATATTTTCAGCCTTGACACTAAAGAATTGCTGCAACAGTACCAAGATAATATTATGGATTTCAGCTATTTCAAGATATCCGATGTGCAAGAGAAAAAAATCATGTCAAATATTGTAAGTTATTATTTTAATAGTAACATATGTTGGGTTAGTATCGGTTGGGGTGTAGCGATAGGGGCACTATAGGACGGGGACTTAGAATTTTTTTACGAAAAATTTGATGTTATAACAACCCCTCATTACTTTTCGTTCATTACTTACAGATGATATATACCAGAATATTATATATAACATACATATTAGTTATATTATTACATATATATTATTTATTTGTAGACACAAGAATCATTTGACTTATTTTTCTTTCAGAGACTATATGATTTGGATGATGACTTGAAGGAAAAACATTTAGAGTTGATTACACGATTCTACCTTTTGTTTGAAAATCTTTATCAATATATTGTAGATCTTAACTCATTTGTCGAACAATTGCATGATGGGGCATTTATTCAACAAACAATAGAAACAATAATTAAAGATATTGAAGGTAAACAGTTATTGGTAAGTAATAGCATTGTTCAAATGTGCTATTTTGATTGGGTATCATCAAAGAAATATGAGTTTTCCTTTTACAGTGTGAGTCTCTATATCTATATGGTGCAATGCTTCTTCTCTGTGATTTATACATTCCTGGTGTTGTGCGAGAAAGACTATTGGTGGCATTTTACCGCTACAGCACAAATCAATCTCAGTCAAATGTTGATGATGTATGCAAACTATTACGAGATACGGGCTATGATCAACTTCATGGAAAGCGACCATTAGATTATCCAGTTGAATACTTTAGGTAATTATGTCATATATTTCTTGTGTTTTTTAATTATCTATATATTTATAGTATATGAATAAGATAGGAGTCTTTGGGTGACTACTGATGTTTATAGGTCCAAACAACTAGTTGTAATGCAGATGTGCTGCACTACTTCGCCCCATCTTCTTAATGAACCATATAGAACCTTAAGCCATATTAAGATATAGCACAGGCAATGCTTTCTGCCAGTAGTTGGCAAGAGTATCCACCTGGATAGCACCTTCCCTTTACAGCTGTAATGCACCATTGACCTCGTACAAAAGTTTGTTTATCTAAAAGTTTACTATATCCATTTTGAAATACAAAGAGTAGTAATTGTTGGCTTACTTTACTAGATACTCATGAATGTATGAGGTGAGATTTTTAGCTTACATCTTTTTAAAATACTATTCATAATTATGTTGAAACATATTAATGGTGTAAAAATTCAAATTTCAGCCGTATTCCAATACATTCAGACTTTATAGAAAAAGTTGTGGGAAAGTTGAGATCAGAAGACATTTACAACCAGTTGTCTGTATATACAATACCTGAGCACCAGGCGTCTGCTCTTGCTACGCAAGCCAGTATGCTGGTTGTTTGTTTATTTTTTACACCGAACTATTTACATTCAGACACAGTTAAAATGAGAGAAATTGTTGACAAATTCTTTCCATGCAACTGGATTATTCCTGTATATATGGGTGTTACTATGAATGTGGTTGATTACTGGGAAAACTTCAAAGCTGCCAGGATTTCTATTCACAATACCTGTAACCTGAAATCAATAAAAGATATTTATTCCAAAAGAGGAAATTCAGTAGATTTGATTTTAAGCAAGATATGTGTTTTATTAAAGGAAGGAACTTTGAATGATGAATTTGTTTTAGATAATATTAACAAAATTCTGAATGTTATTCTTAATGCTAATCATGTCATCCGATGGTTGATTTTACATAATAATGATGTTATATTCTTCGATAATAACAAAAAGAGTAGGCATCTAAGAGATTTAGTCATTAAAGAAAGTAATTACAACCCCTTAAAGCTTCTAGAATTACTTGTTAGTACTGCAGAAATAGAGCTTAAAATACGAGAATATCTTAAAAGATTACTAGATAGTAGAAGTGAAACATGGAATACTAATAAAAATATTGCAATGGAAGCTGTAAACAATTTATCAGAATTGTTCACTGGCTCACAACCCTTTACAAAAGTCAGTGAGAATGAAAAATTGACAGTGTGGTTTCAAAATATTGCCAAGCAAATCTCATCTCTAGAGGAGCCAATAACATCAAAGTCTGTGAAGAAAGTTACTCAACTTATTCGAGTATTGGAGGATGTTGAAGAATTTCATGGCATAAAGAGCACCTCTACTGTCTTTCAGTATTTATCTGAAAGTAAAGATGCTCTGAAAAATCTTCTGAGAGCTGCTTTATTGAAAGAAGATTCCCTGATTACATTAGAAACAGTTGCTGACTTTAGCTATGCTTGGTGTACTATAGATTTATACACAATACATATGCAAAATAACATTAAAAAAAGTCCTGATGCAACCAGCAAGCTCCGGGCATTGTTTCTCAAACTAGCAAGTGCTATGGAGATACCTCTACTGAGAATTAATCAAGCGCAGAGTGATGATTTGGTGTCAGTTTCTCAGTACTACAGTAAAGAATTAATAAACTACATACAAAAAGTTTTGCAGATCATACCAGAGATGGTGTTTAGTATTGTTGAAAAAATAATAGATCTGCAAACTTGGACCATCAAAGAGCTACCAACGAGGATAGACAAAGAAAGGTTAAGAGAGTATGCTCAGATGGACGAGAGAATGGAAGTAGCAAAACTTACACACTCTGTATCTACCTTCACCACAGGTAATATCAGTTGTAATTTTTTTTTATTAATGTTTACATTTGGTTTTATCTGAATGTAAAGAATAAGTGAAAGCAACATAAATATAAGTAAGTATCACTGCAAGACTAATACCTATCACAGAAGGCTTTTAGTCTGTTCAGACACTCCTAAGGACCGGCTTCTGAGCAGCTATAGGTACTTTAAGAATATTTTTGGACCGTAAATTGCTTTATGCCTTACAAACAATTTCAGTAATGAAATTTATTCAATTCATTATCACTGTTAAAATTAAATTTCTATATTCTACAGGCATTCTTGATATGAGATCTACTCTCGTGGGTGTTATAAGAGTCGATCCAGCAGAGCTGCTGGAAGAGGGCCTACTGAAGGAACTAGACAGACATATAAACAAAAAGTTTATCGAATTTCTTGAACCGCAACCAAAAAAATCGGCGAGCTTAGAGAGTCGTCTGCAAAAACTTGCGGAGAGTATGGACGGCTACAAACGGTCCTTGGAGTACATTCAGGACTATATTAACATACACGGCCTGAGAATATGGCAAAAACAGGTAAAAGTTAGAGAATACATTGTATATATTGGTTTAAAGGAATATTAATTTTGGTATACATAACATTGTTTATGATGTAGATGGGTTCGGGGGTGGAGTCGCACTCCTAGTCTACGAATTACCTAATAGCTAGCTGGAATGATTTCTGAAGACACACGGCATGTAGCTGTGGCGTGCTATAGGGGAGGTGTATCAGGCCTGGACGAGGGGGCGCATCAGGCCTGGACGAGAAGACGTATCAGGCCTGGATGAGGAGGAGTACCAAGCCTGGACGAGGAGTCGTATTGGCCTGGACGAGAAGGCGTATTGGCCTGGACGAGAAGGCGTATCAGGCCTAGATGTGGAGGAGTATCAAGTCGGGACGAGGAGTCGATTTGGCCTGGATGAAGGGGACTATTAGGCCTGGACAAGGAGGCGTATCAGAAAGATGAATCCAGGAATGGATGAAACAGGCTGATTATTAATGATTGAATAAAACATCAATTTGATCCAGATCAAATATATCCAGATATATTTAAACTGTTTTCAAACTATTACTGGCCCATTGGAGGGAAGGAGGGAAGGAGATCAAGGCATCTGCATGACAATAATGCGTCCTCAAAAACTGAGGTTGCTCGTTTACTATAGAAAAATAAGATATAATTATTTTGTTTGTTTGTAGGACGCCTAAAACTTGATTCTGCAGCACAGTTTTGGGCGACTGGACTCTACGTTTAAGTGAGGCAGTAAATAGATGTAGTGTAATATTGTGTTGATACTTTTTTAGGTCTCAGCGATAATAAATCAAAATGTTACTAAGGAAATAAGTTTAAGAAAAGGCGTTAGCTTCTATGGTCCCTCCGCAGGTTTCATGGGGAGCCTTGCGAGGCAGATTACTCAGATTGTGGATTCAAGGTATTTGTAGTATTGACTATATTTTTATGACTGGAATTGCAAAATTCATTACCTTAGGGACTATACTCGATCCGAGGTGGATGTATCTATTAATAAGTCTATCAACGAATTTGAAGGACAAAATACTTATATACGTGTAAAGTACATTTTTCGAAAATGTCATTCTTAATCCACAGATACCGTAAAGTATGCAGTTTTATAATATGTACAGTTTGGGAATTTGCACAAATTTGACATCAAAACTGAGCCACTGAGCTCAGTTTTTAGTCAATACTTATTAGCTAAATATCAATAGAACATTTTAAAATAAAACAGACAGATTTTGTTAAGGAACAAGTAGTAGAGGTACCTTCACGCCTGTTATCCTCGAAGAGGTAGGCGGAGGTGTGCTAGCACATCCACTACACGTAAGTCCAGTGGATATACTAGAACACCCACGATTAGCCTAGGTACTGAGGCCCATGATGTCATAGGTGGCAAGCCTATGGCCACTTCGGGTACATTCCAATCCCGGATAATGTAATGCGTGCTCAGAATAATCTGAAAAACATTTTAATAATAGTTGCCCGACCTGGGGACCTAACCCAGGACCCCGCGGGGCTAACGGTCTTAACAAGCGACACCCGCACCGTTACACAACAGATGCGATTAGGAAATAGTTTGAAAACAATTTGAAACGTAAGTGTGATGAGACACGGTGGTGGCTGGCGAATCATCGTTGCTCCCACATTTGAAATACCGAATTCCGTAAACTATGTATTTATTTACGGACACAAGTCGCTCGCAGCATTTGGAAGCTAGGGAGAAACAAAATTAATGTTACCGAATATCCAAAAAAAAAAAATACATTGAAGTTGCCATAGTTGCAGCAGCGTGTATAACATTTTTGAGTATACAATTCTTTTGTGGCATAGGAGGCCGAATACCGACGTCCAATAATATCCGCATAAATACAATGCTGATTCGTTGCCATCCTTTCCTCCTTATCTCCAATGGAACTATATCTCTCACAGAGCGAGCGTATACATAAACGTGTGCGCGGCCTGGTACGACAGCCGGACGCACAAGGAACTACTCAACACCAAGAGCTTCGCCAGCATGGGGCAGGCGATAGGCGCGGTCGGGCTGCACGGCCTCGACTCGCTATACGGCCACATGTTGAAAAACCAACTGCAGCAGGCCCAGAGGCACCTCCGGGGCAACCAGGATAAAGTGCCGCAGTGCCGTGACCTGAGCGACGTAGAGCAGACCGTGTTGAGGCACAGCAAACTGTACCAGACCGTGACCGACATAGTGGTTTTAGTGGGGACACTGCAGCTCTTAAGGAAACACATCGCGTACCAGCTCAATACCAGTTGTAAATTTGATTCGGCGCATCTCGAGTCCTCGCTTCGCACTTTAAACGAGTAAGTTATACGAGAAGTTTATTTCTAGTGCATAAGGTAAATAGCCAGACACTTGCGTTACCATAGATAAAATTATAACTTGGGGATATTTTTTGGGCCCTATACAATAGTATTTGTCATCACCCTAATTGGGTGACCGATCTCCCCTCTAATGTAATAACAGGTTGATGAGATTGAGATCGTTTATTCTCTTTGTTCTCTCATTGTGTGATTCTCTGATTGTTGATAATGTCTTGCATTGAGTAGGTACAGTTTGGTCGTATTAGGTAAAGTTGAGCCAGAAATATTACAACTTACCAATGTTACAGTAAAATCTACTTTCAGATCGCTGCTAAACGAAATAAGGACGTCCAATAGCTCAGTTCCTTTGGAGCTGCTGCGGGATGTGGACGAGTACTCCATGCGGTGTGGCATCAGCGAGCCGTACGAGAAGGTGTACGTGCGGCCCGGCCACTTCGCCCCCGGCGTGGGGCGACTCCTGGCGGCGGCGCTAGTGTCGCAGCTGGGCAAGCTGCAGCTGTGTGCCACCACCGGTAAGGCTTCATTGGTCCGCTCGCACTCGATGTGTGTAAAATTGTTAAAGAAAAATCGTAAATCATTAGTTCTTCGCTACGCGTAAAAAATATTAAAAACACACCTGGCGATCAGTAAAGAATGCAGAGTATCCAATACATCCAGATTGTGTACGCAGCCACGCGAGGACTTCGTGACGCATATCAGTGGTAGGACAGACAGACACACAAAAGTCTATTATACTGTCTTGACGTCTGTCTGTCTGTCACTACTACCTCACATACGTCACGAAATTCTAGCGCTGTAACCACTTATAGCATAGTAGTAGACTAGTCATTTGATAGTAAGTTACAGCATTGGCCCCGCCTTCATCATCATCAGTGACCTGAAAACGTCTACTGCTGGATTTAGGCCTCCCCCTGAGAGCGCCACAAGACAGGGTCATACGCTGCTTGCATCCATACCAATATCCATGGACATCATTCCAGACGGGTCCGTCCAACACTGTGGCGCCTGCTATTTATCGGACACTTTTAATACACGCAATAAATTTAGTAAGAAGTAATGTCGTTGCTGCATTGCAGCCGCTTCCGGCATCTAAACTCGCTCATTTGCTTCCGGGCATACGCGAAGACCTTGCCGACGCTTATGGGACTTATTACGTATCCTGTGGGCCATTTATAGTGCAGGATGAATATGTACAACGCCACTGCATAACAGCTACCCCTGCGAATGTTAATGGGCGTCGGTATTCCTCGGGCGTCACCAAAAGTGTCTATATGCCCGGTCCCACCATAAAAACTGGCAGTCATAGGGACTGCCGATCGAAGTGAAAACTTAAGCTATCATGTAACAACGTATTTCGTAGCACACACACTTGTAGCAACGCGTAGCTGATATGACTTAGCTAACATTTTCATGTGCTACTTAGCATTTTGCTGACGCTACCTCATTTCCGTAGCGCCGGTAATGAAGTTTTAAAATTTTTGCAGGTGACCTGGTCAACAGGAAGGCCGGCGACAACATCGACGGCTGCCCGCTGCTGGTGGGCTGCTACACGCTGCTGCGGCAGTCGCAAACGGATGCCGTGGAGGACTTCCTCGACCTTCTGTGTAAATATGCCAAAGTGCTGATGTTCAATAAGTAAGTTGAGTTTAAACTAACAGCAACTAACTGTTAAAGGGAGTGCCATGCTGCATTGCAGTGAATTTGGGGCGGCACGACCGGGAAGGTACCTCTCACCACACATGATACCGCCGTAAAGTGACATCTTCGGTGTCGCGTTTCGTGCGGTTTGTGAGTAGCCAGAGACCCATTGGAGGGGAAAAGGCAAGGAGGGCAACGCATCGGCATATTAATAATGCGGATGTTAATAAGCGTCGTATAATGGCAACGTGATTGTACTGTTATACATTTAAAAAAATAATGCACGTAACAATTGTAGCAATGAGGAACATGACCAGGGCCCCTTGGACCCAAGGGGCCCTAGTCAGAAAACGAAAGTGCAGATTCTGTGGTTTAGCTTCTCTCTCTTGGAAGACAAAGGGGCCTCATCCCAATCCATAAATTCAATATACATATAGATTTACAAGTTTAATTACTGCATTGAAGCCAAATTCGGCGAACACAATTAACAGATATCCCTCGCTGACAAAATACCATCGCACTTTGCGATGAATTCTTGTGTCCCGATGTTTGTGAGTGTCCAGTGGCCTATTGGATTTGTTTCCGGGTTGTATCGATGTCCTTCCTTCCTCGGGAAGAAGGGCAAGACATCACAAAAATTATATCCACCTTTTTTGGTAGCCCGGCAGCTCGATTGCCCCATTATACTAATAGAAAAAATAGAACATAAAAGAGACAGCTTTGCATATATATATATATATATATATATATATATATATACCTAGTCTTGCCATAAATATTGCAACAAGATTTTTTAAATTATATATAAAACAATTAAAAATATAAAAAGCATAACCGACTTCGATTACTCAGAATTTTTTTTCCTTGGCTGTAATAAAGTCCTTTAAGCGTTGAGGCCAGTTATCAATAGAAGCACGTACTCTTTCCATGGGGAAATTCTTTTTTGCCAATCATGTGGATTTTAGGGACGCCAAAGTATTATGGCATTTAGAGCAAATTTTTTAGAAAGCATATTATTTATATTTTATCAAACAACAACTTTTTTTTTCAGACTGAAAACTTTAGAATCAAATGCAGACAGTGTTCTCCTCATACGAGTGTTGCAAATGTTCTGTGAAACATTTGAATATCCCTTCTCTAAACTGGAAGATAAACTGCCACTAAGTTTGCTCACCCAAAATTTGACAATAAAATGAAATTGTTCATTATTTCTGGTAAATTGTTTCTCGTAAAAATGATATTTGTGATGGGATCTGGTAGATGATAGACATTTTAAATCGCATGATTAACATGATGATGAAACATTCTATTTATTTTTAAATATAACATTGCTATAGAAAAGAAAAAAGAAGGGCAAGGAGGTCCTATTTGTCTGTTCTGTGTCATCATGTAATCATAGAATGAGGGCATTAGAATGTTCTCTGTGAACTGATGAACATAAAGCTCTTGCAATTAACTACCTGGTAGCACCAACTCCAGAATTTGCCACTACCAGATCTCATTGTTAGTTTCTGTAGTGTAAGCCTGAAATGTTATAATCAATGTGCTACATAAAATTATAATCTTTAAATTATTAAATAGTTACAGACTAAAACAATTGTTAAATAGTTTAAAATAAAAAAAGTTTTTTATAAAGTAAGTTTTTTTTATTGGAGTGTATTGCAATTGAATATGTAAAGGCACTATTGTGCAACACACAAGATAAAATTGGGAAAATGAATATTGTTACTGACATCGATTGGTTGTATTGGTGTTTATGTACATAGTAGGTTTATTAAATGTCATGCAAATTGAGGCATGCATGCGGGATTAGCCTGTATAACTTGAAAGTGTGTGTGTCTCACTATTAAAATACACATTTCTCTTCAATAAATTGTTCTTTTCAGGTCTTTGAATGTGACTGTGTGTGCACTAATACTTTTTGTATCTGGAAGACTAATTTAATAACATCTTTAGAAAGGTATTTGCCTTGCAAATATACTGTTAACTGTTTTAACAGTACATTCTTCTAAATGTACTCTCAGATCATCCAGGACCAATGTAATACATTTTGCTGCAAAAAATATTCTTCAAACATATATATTCAGAGTAGTAGCTCATGAGAAACAAACAAACACAAACTCTTCAGCTGTATAATATTACCATAAACATATTATAAATATTTATCTAAAGTTTTGTCTTGCAAATTCTGGATTAAACTGTGAGTTATACTTTGGTACAATTTGCTTTGGTTTTTCTTTTTCTTTTGTTACCTCAGAATCATTTAAATTTTTTAGAAACATTTCAGTTCTATATTTTTCCTGTTGTTCCCTCCGGAGCCTTGCTTCTCTTAATTTCTCTAATTTAAGTTTTGAATCATTTTTATTTCGTTTATCCCTTTTGACTTTGGAGTTTTTCTTTATTTTAACATCTATGACAGATTTTGATTTCTGCTTTTTTGATACATATGTGCTTCCACTTTGTTTCTTAAATAGGTGAATAGGATCATGCCTTTGTTTAGACTTCCAACCAGTTTCACCATCTTTCTCGTCTAATAATAGCTTTTTTGGTTTCCCGTCATCATCCTTTAAAATAAGTTTATCATATGTATCTTTTATATTATCAGTACGAGTGAATCTTGACGTCTCTGGTGGCAGCTCATACCAATTTTTCTTCCCTAGAGCCTCATTTGTATCTTGTCCTAAATAAGTCAAATAGCCAATCTTTTTTTCATACTCCTCTTTTTTCTCTTTTATATCTTTATCATGTTCTTTATTAGTAGTCTTAACAGCATGTTCTAAGTCACAAAATAAATTAACGTGTTCACCATGTGTATTATTTAGATTGTCAACATGTTCACTTCCTATACTGTGTTTGTCTATTAACTCAGTTTTACGTTTTTGCTTCAATACATTTAATCGAGCTTCCCTATTTGCCGCTTCAATTCTAATGGACTCTTGGCGTTCTTTTTCTGCCGCCTCAGCTTCATCTTTTCTTACTCTTGCTATATTTTCTTTCGTCCTTACATGCCATCTGAAAATATATTTTCAGTGCAAACATTGCCTTAAAAATTATAATATAATGTTATAATTTAATGCTTCATAGTAGTAACATACCTTTTTTTTGGAAGAATATTCATTGTAATTGTAGAGTAATAATTTTGTTTGTACTTTCGTATTATAATTTACCACACACTATAGAGTTTCTACCACCTTTGTAGTCAACAATAACGTTCTGACTTCTGAACTAGATTTAATCGCTACGAAAATAACCAGAAGTAAGTAATATAATAATAGTGTACTTATTTAGTATAAGGTGTTACAACAACATCCCACAATCAGAATCGCTTCACAAGATAGAAATCTACATTTATGAATGTGTAATTGTCATCTGACAGTTGGCAGATCTTCTCTTTTTTTCGTGTCTATTAACCCAAAGAGGCTAAAACCGTGTCGTCTGTTATTTCGTAATCAATCAAAAATCAGGTCAAACAATGACGGAAAAGGGACGATCCCTTTTCCGTCATTGTAAAAAATTACAGATTATGTATGGTCAACATACATAATCTGTAATTTTTTATCAATAATAGATTGTTGCTGTGACCGAGCGTATACTTACAGCTTTGTGATACCACACCCAAAGGAATTCTAAATGTTGAATATTTATGTAAGTCCACTAAAAATGTTTTTTAATGGTGGACATTAATATAATAATAAAATAGTATACCTATAGTGAGCAACGAACAAAATTATGTACTATTACAGTCGCCTAGTTAGGTTACACGCTAACGGGTTTCGGATTTTCCCTCGGAGGACGGACTTAACGTTTAGTATTACAAGCATTTTTAAGTATAGAAAAGTTCGCTATATATTTTAAGCTGATATGAAATCGGCTATTGGTACCAGCTTTTGAATTGACCATAAAATAAAAGCACTGGCAAAGTGTTAAGACTAGAAATTTTAGAAAGAAAAATTTGACTGTAGTCTATTATTTTTTTGTAGCATTTTTGTATCAGCTTGGAAATTTTAACATGGACGAAGTGACGGACGCACTGATATTTTCCCTGTAATTTACACTTGGCAGTGTGACACAGGATTTGCTTATATAGCTTTGTAAAACGTTATTTTCTCGGGTAAAGTAATATATCAGACCACCATTATAATTAAGCGATTATAATGTAACTGGAAGATACACTAGGATTAGTAATTGCGTTTATTTGATTTATTTATCAACATCAGAGGTTAATCAGTGGAGTTCTTATTATTGTTGCTCAACGCAAAATAATTAGTGTAAAACTTTAACATGGAAACTGTAGAAGAACGTCCAATAATCAATGCTCCGGTATATACCGCCAAGCCGAATACGGCAGAAGAAGGTACCGTAGTTGCTGTCGAGCCAAGTGTTTGCCATAAACCGAATGGTGTTGATGTTAAGGATTCCCAAATTGAAGGACAGCCTGTAAATGAAAACGATAATAACGATTCAAACAGTATTCAAAAAGAAGAGATCTCACATGAACCTGTGAATGATAATTTGACTGCCACAACCGATGTTATTGAAGCTGCAAAAGTAACTGATTCTGTGCCAATTATCGAACGTGTAAGTATTGAGGAAGGCGAAAATACAGCTAATAGTGACACTCAACAACAAGAGCATATAGCTGAAGTAAGTGAAGTAGTAACGGAAGTTACCTTAGATGTGATGGATAATGAGAGTGCAGAAGTTATTTGTGAAGAAGTTGTTACAGATTCTACTGTTGAAGTAACAAACTTTGAAACTTCAACAAATGATGTGAAATTTAAGACTGAAATTTTAGTTGAAAAAAATGATAGTGACGTGAATGAAATTGTTGCGAGCTGTGAGCAGAATCCCTCAAGTAATATTTTAACAGAATTAGATCACAACATAGAATTAAGTGAAGTGTTGCAATCTGATGTTACCGATGACAATGCCAACAATAGTGGACCCATAAGGCATGAGGTATTTAATAAAGAAGAGCTGTTGGATATTCTAGAAGGAAATGATAATGATCACTCAACACCAAATGAAAAGGAAATTACTGACCAAGAGGGAAAACATAACTTAGAAGCTGAAATAGCTCTTAAACAACTTTCAAGATTGGCCAGAACAAGAGTAAAGCTTACTCCAAGGAATAAGAAAGGTGATAAAAAACCTGTGAGTGTTAAAAAACCCACAGTTATGGAAAGTAACACAGGTAAAAAATCGGACAGAGAAGGAGCAAGACAACAAAATACAGACAAGACAGGTAGCCTCCCAAAACAACCAGAAAATGACAAAGCACCAGAAGCAGAAAATATTGTATCTGCTTTAGTAATGGATTGGGATGATGATGAGCCTGTTGATATAAAAGATAATACTTTGAATGAAACTACGAAAGAAGAAAAAACTATTGAACAGCTTTCTGAACAAAATGATGTAACAAATGTAGAGGAATGTATAAATGAAGTGGTTTTGGATTTTACTAATACTACTGTTACTACTACTATTATTACTACTGAAGAGAACTCTGAAAGCTTAAAGAAAAATGACGAAGAAGGTCCACCACGTAGGATCAGCAGGGTTATAAAGAAAAAAGTTATATTTGATCCTGACAACCCTGACACTTTTACAAAAGGAAAAACACCATTAAAGACTAAAGAGGATCATAGTTTGTCTAAAAAACCCAAATTTGTTGAAGAGGTGCGTCAAAGATCAAAATCTAAATCACCTATGTCAAAACTGCAATGGAAAAAACCATCACCCAAAAATAGTAAACAAAACAAAAGACTTTCTGAAGTTGACAAGTTGTTAATGGATGAAGGTGCTGTAAATATGCTGTATCAATTGACTCCGGATGCTCCAAAGGGTAAAAAGAATATGAGAACTAAAGCCGAGATTATCAAGAAATTACAAAGTTCTACTCCAGAAACCAAAGAGATGAAATTCAGAGAAAGAAAAAAAGAATTAATCAAATGTGAGGATGGTGAAGCAAAAAGGGTACTTGGTGGAAAACATAGAATTTTACTTAGCAGTTCAGTAAAATCACCACAAGTAAGTGAAGATTTTGAAACCCATAGTGCAGATGATTCTATAATATATCGCCGTCATTCTTCAAGCTCTTATTCTAGTAGTTGTATGAGTCCCAGACGCCTGAGTGATGTTGAGACG
This sequence comes from Eumaeus atala, assembly GCA_017140195.1. Lineage (NCBI taxonomy): Eukaryota > Metazoa > Arthropoda > Insecta > Lepidoptera > Lycaenidae > Eumaeus > Eumaeus atala. The sequence continues at coordinate 907,811 of JAFELO010000683.1, read as the reverse complement.
GGCACCATGCAGAATGTAATACTTACAAATCAGCAAACTAGAGAGACAGCGGAAACAAATTTTCCTACCAAAGACATATCAGATGCTTTCATGGCTGACAGTGAAGATAGTTTAGGCACAGAGATGATTAATAAAAGTGATTGTCTCTCAATAAAAGAAAAGTTAAATTCAAAATTGTCACAAGTTTTGAATAAACGGAAAAGAGACAGTAATAAGATTGATAGGCCAATAAAACAAAAGAGGGTATCAAAGGCTGACAGTGAAAGTTGTAATGAAAGTGCCGATCAATTTAAATTTGTTTCTATTGTTATTGAAAATCAATTGGCAGTAGTGCGTATCAAGAAAACATCAGTAAAAATTGGAGTTGAGGTGAACCTGCTTATATTTATATCATTTAAATTTATTACTTTTTTTTTTTGCAACGAAAACAAAAGAAAAGCAATTTGTGTAAAAATAAGATATACATCTTAAAATAAGATATGTATTCCTGCACAATTTCTTCCTGTTTGTGTCAGTGGGATTTGGTTGTGATCACCCAATGCAACTAACTCCTTGTATATTTATAGTGATCATATAATCATTTCAGGTTATAAGAGAATTAGAAGAGGCTCTTCTTTATTTGGACAAAGCGAAGAACATATCAATAACATTATTGTCCTCAGAATGTTTAGTCTTGTGTTCAAGTTTAGATTTAAATATCATTTTAGAGGATAATAAGGAAACAAGAGTTAAGCAGGCTTTTAAGTTAGCTGATTCTTTAAGGTATATAATTAATTATTGTAATGTTTATTATAATAATAATATCTGTGGACTTGACAGACCATTAGCCTAGCCCTGTGCTAAGTTTCGAAAAGACTTGTGTTACAGGTAGTATAGGCAATGGATATATTTAAAATTCTTACAGATTTAAGAAGTGTTATATATTTAAGATTTTTATTATAGAAATACATATAAATAGACATATAAACATCCATTACCTAGGCGGGATTCGAACACGCGACCCCTGGCGTGACACGAGCTAACCGCCACCTTACCAAGCCAACCAGACATAAAAAAAAACTTTGAAATTGATATAATATTTCTTCAATGTAATTTTATTTAGAATGCCAACAATATTCTTTTTGTTACTTCCCTTAATTTTCAAGTACACAGTAATTTAATTGTCTCTATCAATCTTGATGATGAATATCATAAGTCAAAAGGAAGCCTATTTCCTTTTACTGAATCCAGAAATGTGTATTGTAAATATAGAAATTAATCATACAAATAAGGAATAAGTATGCTGATAGAAATTAGAATTGATGCTGCAAATTACATGATGCTTACAAGCAGGCCCTTCTTGCCCTTAGCTTTTTATTCATTTTCTCAACTCTGCTCTTATCAGTAAGAAGTAGTGTCATGTTGCATTGCAGCTGAATTGGGCTGGCATAATCTGCAAGGAATCTCTTACTCACATGTTATTAACATAAATTTGGAGGGGAGGAGGAAAGCAGGCCAATGCATCTGCATGGCAATTTACTGTGTGAATGTCTATACGCGTCGGTCTATATACTATGTAAAAGAACCACCTAGAATTATAGCAATATTACTGTTTGCAATAAAATAGTACATAACAGTGCCTTGAGGTTTCACCAACATAACTTGCATACCTCCTCGTCATAGCGTGATGGTTCTTATGGATGGTTATAGCCTTCATTGACAAGTGGCCTGACAATCTATGTACTCTAATCACTGAGACATTTTTTTCAAATAAGACCAGTAATTTCTGAGATGGCCATGTTAAAACAAACTCTTTATTTTTTGATACTAGTATATATTTAGCTCATGATTTTTTCAACATGCCTAACTGCCTGATAGGCTGTCATAATATATCATCATCATCATTATCAGCCCTTATCAGTCTACTGCTGGACATAAGCGTCCATCAATGAACCCCAAGACGACCCATCTCCTGCTACTTGCATCCACCCTGGACCGGCTACTGTACTGAGATTGTCTTCATAACATATATTTTATAGTAATATGTCAATTCAAATTGTGTTTTTCTTTTCCTTATCAAGAAAGACAGTCTAAGTAAATATCTCAGTATGATTGGTAGAATAGTAATATGAGTTCCTTAACTTTTTTTTATGTGCACACTAACATTTTTATCACAAGTAATATATGATTGCAGATTGCTTCTGTGCTCAGCTGCTCAACATAGCAAGTTGTTGTGCTGCAGTGTATGGGGAGCGTGTTCTGGTGTTGGACTCGCCCTGGCTGCTCTAAGTGACGTGGTTTTAGCTTCGGAATGTGCCACTTTTGCCCTCGCCATGGGCTCTGCACCTCTGTTCCCTGGTGTGGCTGTGTTAACTGCTCGTTGCCAATCGTTGCCGCAGGCATTGGTAAGAATACACTTATTATAAATATGTTTCTATATCTTTACACCAAAAAGCCTTACAACGTGGATATAGGGTGAAAAGCCACTATTAAAGCCACTACTAATACCAGCTCTATAACATAAACTTAAAAACAGACAACTGCTGTTTATTTTTGCAGTAAAACAAGTCTAATGTTGTGTGTACAAAGTGTTGCAAAAAAGAAATTTTCAATTAAATTATGTCCGAATGAATAATAAAATTCATGTACATTAAAATTATAGTTATCCTTAGTTTTTATACCTGTTGACACTTCCTGGTTTTGTTATATAGATTTTCAATCATAGAGTCTATTTTTGGATCAAAGTATGCTGCACATGCTAAGTTCAAGATATTTAATGCTACACATTTAGGTTTCAAGTTTGCATGAGCTAATCTAAACTTGAAGACATAAATAATGATGCAGCACTTTCATCTGTCTTCAATAGTCTACTTATCTTCAGGCTTCTAGAACTAGCAACAGCATTGTCAGACAAGATACTGACAGTGGCTTTAAGACGCATAGTTTTGTTGTATTCCAGCCGCATATAGGTGGATAGGAAAAAACTCTTTTTGGTAACAATATGTGCATAAAGTGGCAGTGTAAGGCTTTGAAAATGATGCAAAAGAACGAATCGTTTACATTTTGCCTTGAACATTGCTTATTATCTGGTTGTGTGGTTGTAAACTGTCTGGTAACATGAAATAACCAGGCTTTGGAACCACTGATGCAGAAAAAAGTGGGCATATATATTAATTTCATCACCTTTGTACTCTAATATCTACTGATAAACTATGTGTAGTAGGAAACTCAGTCTTAGTTCATTTTTCTAAGATTTTTTGTATTGTTAGACCAAGTGTTCGTAGAAATAACTTCAGTATAATTCTGTAACTAAGATGATAGCGAGGATGGTGCCACTTGTAAAGTATGTCCTTAGTCATACCAAAATGACCACAACAACATAAAAAAAAAACTGGCGTGAACAACAACATTTATATATTTCACAATAGTGTAATCAATTTTATAAAGTATGAACGTACATCCGTCATTTCAGTGCACCCATGACCATGGTTGCTGTAAAGCTTCTGATACGTAGGGCTAATTAAATAAACCGCGATAGAATCCGTTTAGGTGGTTTTACTGTAATGAGTAACTCTATGGGCGTCGGTAGTCGTCAGAAGGTGCAGACTTCTTGTTTGCCCCCTATACAAAAAAAAAAAAAAATAAAGGCGAGAATCCCCCACTAGATACCAGGTATTCTAAATAGACTTCGAGGATGCTCATTTCATTTATATTACGCGGCGCCTCTACCCCTGCACCCTGACGCTTATTCAATCTATTTCTGCGTCATAACAGTGAGCTGACAATTTAACTAAGACTAGATTCAGGTTTCTATGACATACCAGCAGTTTTGTAACTATTAAGATAGGACTATATCGCCCATTTCGTTACGGTCCAGTTTTATGACCTGGTACCGTATGATGTAATATTGAAGATATTTCTCATGAAGAGGTTGGGCCATGCTACATTGAAGGCAAATTGGGCTGGCACAACCGGGGAGGTATCTCTCGCTCACATGTAAAGTGACAGGATACTTTCGCATTTCGTGCGTTTTATTATGAACTTTCCACACACCTCCCATCAATGATATATATAAGGCAACATATGTGCATTAACATGCATATGTAAAAGGACCCTGATTGCTCGTTTGCCCTCTATAAAGTTAAATTAAATTTAGTTATTTTTTATTGACACATTTTATTATTTTTATTTCTTGTTGCAGATAAATGACCTGGTGATATTCGGCCGTAGGGTTTCCTCATCGGAGGCGTTGCAGAGTGGCCTCATCAGCCGCACACTGTGGCCCGATCGCTTCGAGGAGCAAGTGACCAACATAGTGAAGGACATAGCTTCGCAGCCGGCCCATGTGAGTGCACACTTTTATAGTTTAAGGGGGCACACAAGCTATCGAAGGATTTTTGGTGACTACCGGCGCCTATTAACAACCAAACAATCAGAGGATAAGTTGACATATCTCTTTAAAAGTTTTATAAATAACTATATATTTAGAAAATTTATAAAGAGCTTTTCTTTTACAGGCTTTCAACTAACACTAATATTATGCGACCGAGAGTTACTTCCCGTTCGTGCCGTGTCCATATCGATACGTTGGCATTACTCTTGCTAGCAGTCAGTAGTCGTGGTCGTAGTCGTGGTCGTAGTCGTGGTCGTCGCTGATCGGTCGGCAATAGGCGCGCCAGCCCCGTCCGAGGTACAACAGCTCGGATATCTGCACGTGGCTGAGCCCGCCGTTGTGGACGCACATGTGGCTCCCGGGGCACAGGCAGGACTGGTACAGCGCCAGTAGCTCGTCGCTAACGTTGCCACAGATGTCGTTCGTCTTACAAAGCGGCAGGGAGGTACATTGGTAGGACATGTGGGTGTCGTTCTCGCTCTTCAGTTTCCAGTAGTTGGGGACGCGGCACAGACACGCGAGGGTGATCTTCGGCGGTGTCAGCTGTATGTTGCGGTGGTGCGATACCTCTATCTCATCCGGGTTCATCCGGTCCAGACTCGTCTCCACTAGTAGTGGTACTGCTGTGACCTCACACTGCGGCCAATTCGTTACTGGATTGCAGAACTGAAATTTAGTTGTGAATTGTTATAAATCTGGTATTCGTAGACGTGATTTATAGGCAAGATTCTATTGTTTATTAATATTAGGTCCTTATATATAAAATTGACGTTTTGTATGGGAGGAAACAAAAAGTCGAATATTTTGTAATATAATATATTTAATTAATAAAAGTATTAACCATTGTTTTCTATGCACTTTTGACATCTCATGGGTTCACTGATCCCTTTACTGAAGAAACCAGTCCGACGGGAACTAATAAGTTCTTTGAAGGCGGTTTGGACTGCCCCATTGGAGTTGATTTTTTTCCTTGCAAGAAGTTATCCTAATTTCGAAAAAAAAATGGTAATCTGTTGAGCAAGGCCTGGGAAGTACATAGTAGGTCTTAGACTTTCCAATTGAAGCTCTTCTAATTTGGTAGCCGTCGATTTGGTCGATTATCGTAAAGAATCCATTTTTCATCACAGGTAATGGTAATGATTCGGTTTAAAATATCTTCATTGTTGTGGCGGTTTAGTAATGTAACGCAGCAGTCGACGCGCGTTTGCCGGTTTGCTTCAGTCAATTCGTGAGGTACCCACCTTTCAAGCTTTTTAATCCTCCCAATTTGCTTCAAGTTAATTAAAACAGTTTTATCACTAACTTCGCAACCTGCAGCTACTCGCACGTGGTCCGCGCTGTATCAACTTCCACAATAGCCTTCAACGCTTCATTATCAACTTGTTGTTGTTGTTCTGCTGGTCGAAATTTCTAGAACGAAAACGTTGGAACCAAAAACTGTGTTTTCTTTTTTTTTAACACAACCCCCATATACATCATTCACCCTTCAAGTCGTTTCCGCAGCACTAGTGCCAAGGCGAAACTCGTATTCCTAAGTAATGCGATATTTTAAGTTTTCCACTTTTGGAATGAGTGACGTAAACAGAAAAAAATAAATGAAATGATGAATAGAAGCACAAATTCATGAGTAAATAGCTTTACAAATTGGAATTTGGAATTCCTTACCAAAGAGAGGAAATTCGTGATTAAGGTGGCCATTACGAAAAACGCCAATTTCGTATGTAAGGATATAATATCTGTAAAAACTACCTACTCATTGTTAAAAACACAAGGTAATCTGAATTCACGAATTGTCGTACGCACTGTCTTTTATTTGATAATCAAAACTCAAACTACGTCTTTTCTAATATATACAGAGGTAGTAGATTAGTTTATTTAATACGTATAAAAAATCATTCCTGATGAAGTTTGCTTACACGTTACCGGAGCCATATTAAGATTTATGAAAATTTATTGTTAAAAAGTTACATAAGAAGAAAAGACTACCCGCGCGGCATTCCACAGCGACACAGGCGCAGTAGCGCGCGGCCGCAGTAGCGCTGCACCAGCGCCGCGCACGCCTGTCTCGCCTCGCAGGCGCCGTTCGCTACACATATTCCCACCGATATCTGTCTCACACCTGTAACTGCGCCCGGTTGTTGAGCTCCACATGATGGTCCGCTGGCGCGACGGTGTCGCAGCGCTGACGGCGGCCGCAGCGACACAGGCGCATTAGCGCGCGCGGTCGCCAGTAGCGCTGCAGCAGCGCCGCGCACACTTGTCCCGCCTCGCAGGCAGCCAGCCCGCGCTCGCTCTCCTCCTAGCCATATTTAGATATATAGAGATCAGCAGTGAAGAGGCCTGGTGTAGGGTGGGCGAAGTAGCGTTGACGATCTTAAATCTAAAGGTTACCTTAGTCATGTCTCCCTTGAATTACCTTGAATATTGTAGGCGAAAAAAGTTACTGACAAATAACATAAGTGTTTTATTTAAAACATCGACCGATGTCTTCAAAAGTCTGTTGTCTTCGAACTAAATGGAGTGAGGTCACGTACAGTAATATTGCACTATAAATACTTAAAATGTTCTAGCGAGAACGCTCTGCATTATAGTTTGTTTGGGGAAGTAAAAAACTTATTGGTAACTTACAAGGCCGTAGTAATAGAGTGTCGTTTTGTCATTTTTTTCTGCCGTTTGAATGTTAACAGTACAAATACTAAACATAATATAGTATGTATAAAACGTTAGGAACAATTTTGAGGTCATTATTACTATATATGTTTTTAACAAAATTACTAGATAATTCAACACTTATTATAAACTTTGTTCTTGCGTCCTGACCAGGATTACGAAATGAACTCAGGTACTATAATACGTAAAGCGTGGATATTGGTTTTTAGAGAGACGTCTGAGTACGACCAGGAGGCCGTGACCTGTCGAGGCACGCACTATATAGATAAGATAGCGTTAGAGGATCGTGCTGGGACACGCTCCACTTTCAGTTGTGATTCAATGTCAATCATTATCATTACGGAATTGTGGTGTCTATAATTTATAATCTAGCCTACGGATGCCTGTTGAGAATTAAAAAAAAAAAGATATAGTATCTCCGAGACCTGTTCAGTTGCTCCTACAGCGGCAGATGATTAACTCCTTGTGTTAGATTGGGCTCGTAGTTAGTTACATTTAAAAATATGAGGAGTAGACTCTTGACACATTAACACCAGCGCATCACTTTACCGCGCTTACGTCGTAGCGAACGAATATCTCGTGAGAATCGTTCACGCGGAAAATTAATGCATCCACGATCACACACACATAATGGCTGCGTCTAGTGGCTTTTTACAGTTCTATAGACATTTAGGCTCGCCCTGTACGCCTCGACACGTATTGGTATAGCCACTATTTAGCACTTACGAAGGAAAATGATCTTATTTTCATTATTATAAGGAGCTGCAGTAGGTGGCCAACATAATAACTCATTAAAATTGTTTACATTTCAGACTATACTGTTGAAGAAAAAACTGCTCAATTTGAAGAAAAACAGCGAGGAGGCGACTCTACTGTCGTGTCTAGAGGCCGAGCGCGACCTCCTGGTGGAGTACTGGACCTCCGTAGAGGGGCAGGAGTTGTTGCGAGCGACACTCCACTGCGCTTAGCGCCAGCCGCATCGAGTGCGAGCCAAAAAATATTAGTTCAATCTCTACTTTATTTTTCGTTTGTAAAAAACATTGAAAATTAATTAATTGTTACAAAATTTTTTATGTCGTGAGTGAGTGCGGCAATGTGTGTAAATAAGAATATTTGATTACAAAAATTAATATAAATGTTGTGTGTTACACGTAAGATTCTTAATGTTTCGGTGTTCGGGGTACATAGTATGCAGCGGGTGACGCGTCTTATACACTTGTGTGACAATCAATGATTATTCATTATGTTACAATTATTTTATTTAGCGATTAGTAAAGGACTACACGATGTATGTTCGCTATGAATTATTGACGGAGCTTCAAGTCGTAATTCTGTAATTTGTCTATTATATGAAATATAATAACATATGTTTATAGTTCTATGTACGCATATTTGTCGTATAAAAGACTGGTTTAATTTGAATAGAGAATGTTTGAGTTGCCAGTTCCTGGCGGCGGCGTGTCGATGTTATCTGTAAGGCATAGATTATAAATATGTTACGTTGTAGTTGAAATTGTTTACGCGTTTGTTTAAGATGTTTATGAGTTTATGATAAAATTAGTTTTATTTCTATTATCAGCCAAAGTAACATGTTTTCTTTGCGAATGTACATTTGTGGAGGCTTCTCCATCTCGTGGCTTATTTCATACTTGTATTAAAGTGCAATCCATTCCTTTCGTGTACAAATGTTTCCTTGACCGATTTTAATGTGTACTGTCCAGTCCGGTGTGGATTGGTTACATAAATATAGTTCAGTAAGATTATATTCTAAGCATAGTAATAATTTATTTCATTTCTGTTTTATGAGAAAAATAAAGTGCCTTTCATAGTACAATTTGATTTTTTATAGTTTATATATTTTTATATTTTAAAATTTGATTTAAATAGACATTCTCTTATTTTTTTATAGTATAGGGGGACCACCGAGAAATCGAAACCTTTTGCTGACTACCGACACCTATAGCCATCCGCATAGGTTGTCGTGCGAATGCTTTGCCCCCCATTCTTCCCCCCCTTCAATGGTCCACTCGCTACACACAAACCGTGTGGAACGCGACAGCATAGCTATCACTTAACGGCGATATTATATGAGCTAGAGGTACTTCCCGGGTCAATGCAGCATTGCACTACCTCGTACTGTATGACATAGGAATAGTTTTTATTAGATGAAAGAACAATGTACCTTTCATTCTCATATATAGCATTGATAGCGGATTATTAAAGTGTTAGGCTGGTTTTACAGCTGAACGAGAATTAGCAGCCTCTTCATAATTACCGACTTCTATAGATATCCCAATTATTGCAATGCGAGAGGCGTTGTCCTCCTTTCGTCCTCTCATCCAATGGGCTTCAAATATTGCCTAAAACAACAATATGATACTACAACAAATATGATGATAAAATAATAAACATCAAAATAATACAATAGTTTATTTCAAGGTACATTGGATATAATCGGTTTGGGCCTAGACTTGAACAGAAGTTTCTTTTTCACAACGGCCTTCACAACATAGGCCATTTTATCGCCATCTTGGCATTTCTCAATGACGGCCATGGGTTGTTCGAGTTTGACCTCCTTCCCGTTGAGCACATGATGCCCAAGTACGAGCACCGGATGGCGGTTTCTGTTGAAGTAGTGAAGGTCACCCACTAGACTGGGCCCAGAGTTCTCTTTCTTCATCTGAATGAGTCCCTGCAGTTCCACCAGCGCCCACTCCGGCACGCCCCCGTCCGTTTCAGTTTTGCTGAAATCAAAATTATGAGATATTTAAAGGGAAAATTGACTGGTGGGGAATTGAGGAGCCTGGCCGAACAAAGCGTATAGCAGAAGCTGCACGGACAAGCCTGCCTCTGAAAGGATAATAAGATATTTACAAAGTACCACGCATAATCGTGATGCCCACTACTGGTCGCTGGACGTAGGAAACATAATAGACATAATTATGCCTTATCATACAACTAGCTCTACTAAATGTCCTCGACACGGTCGCGGGATGCAAGCGGCTTGTGCCTGTCATGTGCGACTCACTAGGGAACTTGCCGTCGTCGTGCATCGTTCATTGATGACGTGTTCAAGAGTATATCAGTGTTAACGGATGATTATGATATTCTCAAGTAATCGGGACTTGACACGAGTGGGTAATTGGTACACATTAGGTAAACAAATTGTAACTAATCCTAATTTATTTCGGAAATAAAAAATATTGTTTATAACACATCCTTTATGTTTAAAATTGTACGACAGACAGAGCACGCGTGCACCTAGCAGATAGCAATCCAACTCTACGGTAAGTTTCATGAAGGGAGTAGGGAATAGTTGAAAAGGGAAACAAAAAGAAAGAAGAAACAAAATAAGATTTTTATTAAACTAAAAAAAGATTACAAAATAAATATAGATCTGAAACAAAAAACGAACAATTATTACATATCTATCAAGGACAACACAACACTGTTAGGCAAAGTCAAAAATTCACTGTTCACCGTAGTGAAACTTCAGAAAAATATTTAGTAAAGTGTAATTCGCGCTTACGCTATACTGTCGTGAAATTGATGGTTATCCTGTCGCGTATCTTCTGTAGTCGGTGGCCCATTGAGAGATGGAGTAACGCATCAGCATATGTGGATGATAATGGGCGTCGGTAGGCACCAGCCCAATATAAATAGCAAGCGAAACATTGTAGATAATGACGTTGATTCGTGCGAATTAATTTGACACTGCACTGGAATGATTCCTTTACCTGCTCTCCTCACATTCACTCAATGTTCTTAGCCATCCATAAGTATGTAGATGACATACTAAATGTTATGCAATTGCTTTACTCCCTTTCAACCCGTTTTCCAAATGGGTCACCGAACTCCACAAAGCACACGAAACGCGCAACATAACCTAATGGCTGTATTTTGTGAGAGACCAACAACGTCGCTACCGCCTACTACGAGGTTGGATCTAAAAGTTCTAAGCCCGACCAAGAAAATGAAAGAAAAGTGGATCTAAATTTATTTTTCGACATAGTCTCCATCTAGTTCAACACACTTCTTCCACCTGACCTGCAACTTGTTTATCCCCTCGAAAAAAAAAAAAAGATTCCGGAAGGTCGGCGAAATAATCGTTTACTGCGATTATCACCTCATCTTTGGTCGAAAATTTCGATCCACCCAAATGTTTTTTTTAAATTTGGAAATAAATGATAATCCGAGGGGGCTAAATCCGGCGAATATGATGGGTGGGGCAGCAATTCGTAGCCACAATCATGGATTACAGACATTGTTTCAACCGAAGTGTGAACATGTGCATTGTCTTGATGAAACAAAAATTTCTTACGCAACATTCCAGGCCTGTTTTCGTTTATTTCTTCCTGGAGTCTTCGTAAAAGGTTACAATAATAACTAGAATTTATAGTTTGACCTTTCGGTAAATAATCTACAAAAATAATGCCCTTTGCATCCCAAAAAACAGAAGCCATGACTTTGTTAGTCGTCAAAACGCCTTTTTCGGTGTAGGAGAGTCTGATCTTTGCCACTGTTTGGATTGTTGCTTTGATTCAGGAGTATGGTGGTGAACCCAGCTTTCATCCATGGTAACAAATCTAGACAAAAAGTCCTCGGGATCAGCCTCAAAAAGTTCCTAACAGTCTCGCGAAATTGTGTATCGAACTCGTTTTTGTTCAGCTGAAAGCAACCTCAGGACCCAGCGAGCAGAAACCTTATGGAACCCCAACTCTTCCGTTATTATGTGTTGCACCCGGCCATAACTAATGTTTGTTATCTCAGCTATCTTACCAATGGTCAAACGTCGGTCACCCAGTACGAGATCACAAATTTTATTTATTTTTATGTTTTCTTTCGTGGTAGAGGGTGTAGTCCTTCCACTCCTAGGATCATCTTTAATGCTCTCACGACCGCGCTTAAACTCAGCTTCTTGACACTGGAATACGATGGAGCAGGAAATCCCCCAAAGTGCTCACCATATCTTGATGGATGTCTTTTGGTGATAGGCCTTTTTTATTGAGGTACTTAATGACTGCACGGTGTTCAATGTTCTCCATTATTGAAAATTGCGTCAGATTGCTTCAAACAAATAATCACAGAAAATTTATATTGTGCAGTATCGGAATGAAACTGCGCACAATAAATCAATATGACACATGCTAACAAATGACGGTAGAAAAAGATGTCATAGCTCCATGTAGGTTAGGCCACGAACTTTTAGATCCACCCTAGTATGTAACAGTAGTTGTACCTACGCTCGGCTCGGACCCGACACACGCCGAGGCACAGTCTCGGTGAGACGGCGCCCTCACCTCAGTAGCGGAACTTCTTGAAGAGTGGATGTTTGTTCTGCGCGCGGCGGTGCTCCAGGTACAGCGCGTCGTCGGCGCCCGCCAGCGACGAGAGTGCGCCCGCGCGCCGCACCGCGCCGCCGGGCCCGCCCACAGCCCCCTCGCGCTCCTCCTCACATTCGCTCTCTGTCGCCGCCAGCACCTGACCCAGACGTCGCACAGGTTTATAGACAGCTACTAATAAAACAAATCCTCGACATGTCTGGTGAGGTCCACCGGTACACGTAACATGATTTAAATAGTTTGAATTTGTTAAAAGGTGTTTGATATTTCTGTAGCCCCATCTATCAGCGTCACTGTGCATGCAGCAACCACTAGGGTTCTCTTAATTACTCACGTGCGCTGTCGAGTTAGACTCCGCGTAATATAAACATAGAAATCTACAAATTTTTAAATTTAATTAAATATACTATTCTAATTTTTAGTAGCTTTGAAGGTATTGCTCGTAACTTACCTGTTGCAATAACATGCCTTGCTCCTCTCGGGTGCCGTACATCATGTCAGGCTCCTGGTCCATTCCTTTTAATTCTGTGATGACCTGTAAGTAATTGTCCACTTCAAACATAAACTCACAGGCAAATTTATATAAGTACCCAAGCCAAGCCTGTGTAGCTGTGTCTCTGTAGGTATTTAGTAATACTACGTCTACCGGCCGCAGTTACGCTTGCGTCATTACATTTCAGTGAAAGTATACTTTCTAATAATATATAACTAATAAATATACTTTGCATGTAATACTTTCAATGACTGTATACTAATCAGTCAATAATTTTCAAAAATTTAATTACAAACTCATTTTCTCATTTATAATTTGCCTAGATCGTGATAGATCGTGATAGATGCTGTTGCCGGTAATGTCATCATGACCCCACGTCATAATCGTGCATGTAACGATTTAACACACTACTTTGCAGCTGTACAATGTAACACATGTTGTAGCTGTAGCCCGGGGTGCACAGGGAGCTGAACTGTACGCTATCTTCGGGCGTGTCGTGCGGCACGAGTGCGTAGAAGAACGCGTTATAACAGTGTAATACTGTACACTGTACCTGGGACCCTGTTCAACGAAGAAACGATGTCACTTGCGACTGTACGCCATGTCGATTGTGTATAATTAGTTTTAATTGTGTAACACTGCAACTTGTAGCAGTAACCCTGGTTGACAAGGAAGCGATGTTGCTTGCGACTGCACGACATCTCGAGCGTGTAGAATAACTAGTTGTAACAGTGTAACACTGTACCTTGTAGCTATAACGTTGGTTGACAAGGAAGATCTGTCTCTTGCGACTGAACTCCATCTCGAACGTGTAGAACAAGTAATTGCAACAGTGTAACGCTGTACCTTGTAGCTGTAACCCTGGTTGACAAGGAAGCGCTGTCGTTTGCGACTGTACGCCATCTCGAGCGTGTCCTGCGACACGAGCGTGTAGAAAAACGCGTTGTATTCCTCCGCCAAAGCGCCCTTTTTCGCACGCAATATACGACCTACAAGCATTCAATCGATAAATACATTGTTTTGTGTTAATGATCACACACATGTCAAACGCGACAAATTTACATGAGTCCAGTTGAGGCGAGCGATCTTCAGTGATATACAAACCACAAAGCCAGGTTTGATACGACATACATCAGAGACAAGACAACTGTCTTTAAATAACGTAATTTTAAAATGCTTTCACTTTAAAAACTCGTAGAAACTAGTGTAGAGCCATTACCTAACCGCTGCGCCTCCTGGCGCCGCGAACCGCCGTGTGAGGAGATCTGTATGAGCACGTTGGCCTCGGGCAGATCGAAGCTGGTGTCGGCTACTTTACTCACGAAGATGGTGTTCACCTGAGATAGGAAGGAGGATAAATAACTAGCGATCCGCCCCGGATTTGCCCTTGACAAAAAATTATACACTAAAACCTTCCTCGGGAATCTATGCATGGGTGAAACCCGAACGAAAATCCGTTAAAGCTTTTGGGGACTTTTTTTAATATATCTATGTAATATTCTTTCGCTGAAATTAACATGAATTCCTGGGTTTCAATGATCAAAACTGTGCTATATGACACTTTTATTCACTTCGTGACTGGAGCAAGACCTGTCCTACGCTCCATACAATTTTGGAACGGCCCCTTTCCATAAGTTGTTACATCACCATATGTTTGAAACTATCACGAATAATAGTTCGTGTGAATAGCGCAAAATACAGCGATAATAATATAGGATTAATTATCGATATATTTGCTTTTTAGCGTAATAACAACAAATATCACTCGGTGCACCTTGGGGTTAAACTTGAAGTTCTGCAGGATTTGTATGCGCTCGTTCTGCGAGGTGGGCCCGTAGATGTAGGGCTTGTTCATGGTGACGGCGTAGTGGCGCAGCGCGAACACGTTGTCGCTGAACACGATGGTCTTGTCGCCGCGCCGCTCGTGGTAGCGCACCAGGAACTGGCACGCGCGGAACTTGGACGGGTTCATCACGTATAGCAACATCTTCTTGTTGATCCTGGAAACGCATATCACATGTAGTGTTGTACCGATCTATGGAACGGTATCGAGAAATTATTGTAAACTTCTTAAGTATGATATTAGATATTCCATTAGAGTTGGAACAACATATCGAAAATCCTGTAATATCGATGCTAAAATATAATGATGTAAGTGATTTTTTTTAAACATTTGTATAGAACGATCCGCCCGACTGAGAAGCTGGGCGCCTGCATAAATCTATGGGACGTCATAGACGCCAGGCGCACAGTTGTATGAGGGGGTGCTTACTTCTGCACGAGGTACTCGCGGTAGAACTCGGGCGTCATGGGGCACCACACCTCGGCACACTGTACGCGCGCGATGTAGCCGGCGGCCTGCAGCTCCAGCCAGTTCGCTTCGTACAGCTTCGGCCCGATCAAGAAGTTCAGGTCCGCGATCTTGTCGTCCTCGCGGAGCAAGGTTGCCGTCAGACCTGAACACAAGTACACAATCAAGAACTATATCATCAAATAAGTTAAAATTGGCGGTTACGAGGACTGCCAATACATGTGAAAACTTCAAAAGACATTTCGATAAAAAAGTGTGATTTTGTGTTGGTATATATGTCGCAGTCGCGTAGCCTAAATCGCCGTATTTCACTACGGCCAACCGTTTTCAAAAACAGGGCCGTTTTATTTTGAGGCGGGTCAAGGATTGCGGGTCAAGGATTGAGCTAATTCAATCAGCCGGATTGAACGCGGCCGATTGAATTAGCGCTAGAAAGATTTCACCGTTATACGATATTCAGTAAAGCTAGCCTTATTGAAATAAAGTGAATCGTTATCCGTTTTATTGACACGTTTTAGTTCCCTATTTTAACACTCGCGACGTTGCTTGACATGACAACAACAATGGCGTCGATTATAGAATAGAGAAGTAGAAAACCTACGCATAGATAGGTACGAAGGTTTAGGCGGGAGCGTAGCCCCCGACTAAACCTTCGTGGTTACGTAATTTTTTATTTACACTCAAAACATTTGAACTAATTTCATACTTGTACCGATCGCTATCACTGCCTAAAATCAAGAGATGGAAGAACGTCTCGCAATGACAATCTAGCTAGTCGTTAGCCCGCCACAAAATAAAACGGCCCTGTTTTTTAAAGTGGCTAGCCGTAATGTTATACGGCGATTTGTACAATCCAACTGCGACATGTATACCAACACAAAATCACAGTTTTTTATCTAAATATCTTTGAAGTTTTTACATGTATTGACAGTCCTTGTAAACGACGCTTTTCGTATGTCTCACCGAGCTTGGCGTGCGAGTGTACAATGGTGAGCACGCGTCGGAACATCTTCGCGGGGATGGTGTGTACCTCATCCAACACCAGTAGCCCCCACTCCTGCGCTTGCAGCCAGCGCATGGTCTGCTCCGCCTCCCACGAGCGCCGCTGTCCATGCGTGATCATGGAGTACGTCGTAACCAGGATACCCGCGCCCATTGGCTTGTCCTTAGCCTCTGAGGTGAACCTACAAACACCATTATCGAACGTTAAATACACATAATATGGCATCAATATAAATAATGATAGATAATCCTGTGTCGCTAGGATCGACCGGAATCGACTATGAACCCAACTAAAGGATCTCAGGGGAGCACGAAGGAAAAAACTAAAACTGTCTTGGGGGGTCCGCAAGGAATTTTATCGGAAGAAAATATGAGGCGTGGGAAGTAATTCCAAGCCATTCCATTAGGGGGGGCACTAACTAAACCGGAGACAGTACAATGTTGCAATAACTTTTACGAGTACAAGTCGAGAAAGAGAGGGCAGTGAGTAAAGGCTCAGCTGCTATGCGTGGAGATTTTAAAACCCTTATTTAAAGACTTTACATTTAATTTGTTATTACTTATGTTGTTGTTATGTCTGAGTTAAAAATATATGTTAAGTATACATTTATGAGTTAATAATGAATATTACATTAAAAAATATACGCGCGAAAAACATATACCCGTCCTGCTATCAGTTATATGGTTTAATATAGAGTCATAAAAACTATCGATAAAAGTAAAAGCTCAACACTCAAATCATAGCGGCCTGGAATTCGTAGCACATGCTTGCAAAGACGCGTAACTGTAATACCGGTGAGCGGAGATGTTACGTAAAGTGGCATTTGTTCGCACGCCAGTGACACGTGACGTAAGTCGGTATTATGTGAGTAAACGCCAACCTGCATATCATGCTGTCGTCGGCGGTGGACCAGCACTTGAACTGCTGCTTCCACTGCTCGACGGACACGCCGGAGTTGCACAGCACGAGCGCGCGCTTGCGCACCGTGCACACCGCCGTCACGCCCACCAGCGACTTGCCTGCGCCGCACGGCAGCACGATCACTCCTGACCTGCGTACACGTATACACAGTTTAGTTTAAAGAAATAAAATGTCTCCTGTAGCAATTCAACGCCAGCAATTATTGTTTAAATAGAGCCAAAAAAAATGTAAACGTCATGCGGCCGGTAAAAAAAGTTTCGCACTAGAATTTAATGAAATGTAGTAGTTTCCCCCCTTGTGGAATTGCTTATGCCAGAACGAAGGAAACAACTACATTTCCTCCTTCATATATGCCGTACATAGGTACTAACACACTTTCTTCCTGCGTTGCAACTACGCCAAAAGCTCAAACTTTTATCCCGACGCAGCTGGAGAGAAAAACTATGAACGCATGGACGACTAATCCCTTTAAATTATTTGCATCCCACCAGGACCGGCTGCTACGCCGGTATCGTTTCTCAGGTCGTATTTTCGTATCAAAAGAAAGTTTTTATGCTATCAGCTGTACCCAACGTGCTGTGCTACGTTTTTTTTTAAAGAAAAAGTAAAAAGGAAAGTACCTTCACGCCTGTTATACACGAAGAGATAAGCAGAGGTGCGCTAGTACATCCACAACTGACAAGTATATATACTAGAACACCCACGATTAGCCAAGGTACTGAGGCCCATGATGTCATAGGTGGCAAGCCTATGGCAACTTCTGGCACATTCCTGTGCTCAGAATAATCTGAGAAACATTTAGTAACAGGACCCCACGCGGCTACCGGTCTTAACAGGCAACACCCGCACCGTTACACCACAGAGACGATTTTTTTACTTATGTCTAAAACCTTTTTTAGACAATCCAGACTTTGTTCACAAATTTCTATATTTTACCACTTCAGGGTCTATAAAGAACAAATAAACAAAGATTTTTGATATATAGAACATTCGAAGTCATTGTATATCATCATTAACAGCCCTTATCGGTCCACTGCTGGACATAGGCCTCTCTCAATGAACGCCAAGACGGCCGACCATCCATCGCGGACCAGCTACTGTACGGATATCGTCTTCCCACCTGGTGAACGGTCGACCACTTCGACTTCGTTTTCCTAAACGCGGCCTCCACTCCAGTACCTTACTAGCCCATCTGCCATCTGTTCTTTGGACCAGCCCATTGCCACTTCATCGACCCTATTCGTCGCGTGATATCGGATACTTTAGTTCTCTGCCCTAAGACTTCGTTACGAATTGTATCGGACAGAGAAACACCAAACATAGCACGTTCAATAGCCCGCTGAGCTATCGCAAAAACAACTAAATTAAAAGGCCATGTTTCGGCCCCGTAGGTCATCACGGGGAGCCCTAGAACCGACGTGAGAATGTGGAGAAGTCTCCGGAATGCTGCCCGACCCAACTGAATCCTTCTATCGGCTTCCTTCTCGAAGTTATATCTACCTAACTGTACATATATTAAGGAACTATACATGGATTTACTCTAAAGCAAAGAACCCATGCATTCAGACTGTGGCATGAAATACTATGTATTATAGCAAAGTCAATAAATCAAAATTATTTTGTGCTTTGCTGAGTTGACCGCCGATTCCGTTTAGATGTGAATTGAGCCTTAGAGTGTAAATAACATCACATACCTGGCCCGCCCGTTGCCAAACATTTTCCTTAAGCTCTTCTCTTGAT
Source organism: Eumaeus atala (assembly GCA_017140195.1). NCBI lineage: Eukaryota > Metazoa > Arthropoda > Insecta > Lepidoptera > Lycaenidae > Eumaeus > Eumaeus atala. The sequence continues at coordinate 888,959 of JAFELO010000683.1, read as the reverse complement.
AGGGCCGCAGTACAGCCGTCGGCTTGAGGTCTATATTTATATCTGGATTTATTACATCGTTCCGGAAATCGTATTCAGCTAGCAGTGGATATTCTAGTTCAATGCATCGCTTTTGAATTACCTGCAAATGCATTCAATAAGCATGGTTTAATACTCATTATTTAGGTATAGAACAAAATAGTGAATAGTTTTTGTGTAGCAAAGACAGGTGTTTTTTTACTGTATAAAGGGGCTGTCTGCGTTAACATTAAGCAGACAGATGTTGCCTTCCTGCCGCCCCCACTGCCAATTGTTAACGGAAACTCACGTGACGCGCGAAATGCGACAGTACAACTGTCACATCGTGCCCGACACTATTACTACTTTGTTTTTGAACTTTTAGACAAAGACACAAAAACTCTTGTTTTAAAAAACTAGTCCTTTTCCCTTTCTCCCTTTGCGGGTTCTTTTGTCTATTTGCGTGCTATTTTAATAATGTTTAAAAGAAAAAAACTTTTGGGGTCGAATCTGGTGGTTAAACACAGCATTAAGTTTAACGAGAAATTTTAAAATCTTACGTTTAATAAAAAATATTTTTATTGGTTGCCGGCTTATGTTTTTTTAGCATAGGAGGCAAACGAGCAGTTGGGCCAATTACAAGTAAGTGTTGGTAACGCCCGCAATATCCTAGGTCTCGCAAATACGTTGCCGGTATTTTAGAGAAAAGTATGTTTTTTCCTTGAACAGTAGGTTCCAGAGAACCGAAAGAGTTTCACACAAATCCCATTGTAATCCCAGTTTAAGTAAGATATGCATCTGATAGAGTTGAAACTATTTGGAATGGCTTAGTACATATTTGTATATCTTTACCTCAATTTTATCAGGATCAACTTCGAAAGCGACTGCGGCATTTGTAGTTATATCTGTGGTTTCGTCTTCCTCGTCGTCTTTGTCCAGCTGTTGGTAGAACTGGCTTATGTCTTCTGGTACCGCTCCGTTAGCTGGCAGTTTCTCTTCTGCTAAATAATATAATAAAAAAACATTATGGACTGCCTTGTCAGTTAATTCCCTCTTATGGCAACAGGTGTTGGCAAATACGTAGGAGACTTGTTTTTTCTTATGAATGATTTAATCCGGTTCTTAAGCAGTAACTGTTCTGAAGACTTATGATATAAATTAACATTTCGGTTGAAACCTATGAACTTAGAAAGGGATTATTTTATATCATAGAGAGGCAAACGAGGTGACTACCGACGCCATTAACACCAGCATATGCAGATGCCTGATCCTTCTCCACTCCATTCTCCCAAATGGCCATCGTCTTACGAAAAGCGAAACGAAATACGATTTACTTAGTCACTTTACAGAGATATACTTTCCCCAATTTTTCTGCAATTTAGCTTTGCAGCACCTCTTAATAAACACAAACACAACAACAACAACACATATTCGCGCCAGTTACATAATTGGGTGGGCAGTGAGAATCACGAATTATACAATACACTAAAACTACTTTTACGGATTTATTTAGCCCGACGTTTCAGAAGCTTTACAGCAACCATGGTGACAGGTGGACTTAAGACATCAACATACAACAATTGTAAAATACTTAGTTATCCTAATGACAATACTTATAGTATACTTCATTTACCTGGTTTGGAGGTTGTAGCCGGCTTTGCGGGGAGAGCGGACGCTAGCAAGTCTTCATCTCCGTCGCGGCGCAAGCGACACTGTTGTATCACAGGATCTTTGAGCAGCTTCTGAAGAACTTCCACGTGTTTGCTTTCCACTAGGTACCTGTGGATTTATCAGTTATTGTGTCTTTTTATGGCTCACTAAATAAAATACTAAACAGGCGTGCAGCTTTCATTTTTAAAACTATTAATGACTAAATCCTTACTTAGTCATCCAATCGGATGCCTTTATGAATTATGCAGGCAAACAAATGGGATGGAGGCCAGCTATACTTCTCTCTGGTTGTATGAGTATGTGGACATTGGCTTGTACTGTACGACATTTACCATACATCGAGCCAACTACTATTTGCCGAAAAAAGGAAATAATTTATAATTTAAGTGCTAAATCATTTTTTTCTAAAAACATTCAATGTTGACATTTAAATCATTAACATACCTATTTTGTTTGAGTACTAGTTTGACTTTGCCATATGAGAGTGTACACAGTTGAATGAACTCTGTGATCCCAGTGGGTACAGCGCACTTGCTCAGCCTCTGCAGGTATTCTATTATGTCATTGGTCTGCAATCCCACTGACACTGCCGCATACAAACTGTATGCGGTCAATTTGTACTCATGTATATGTTGTGGCCTGAAAGTTAAAGCATGTTGTGTATATATTGAATTAGTGGCACATTGTACCTCCATTGGTAAAAGTATTTATCCTTATTAAATTACATTAAATTTAAGTATAGATAAAAAAGAACCTTAACATTTTAAAAATCTTTCAATGTTTACTTAATTAATGTTCTCTATTACATAAATTATATTACCTACATTCATTTGTACAAATAATACAGAAAAAGAAATACCTATCCACTCCGAAAAGTCGGTGAAAGGGGCGATAATTTGTGCTTGCACAAGTCTACTTACCTTTGTCTACAACTTTTTTATGCGCGAAACTGATTTAAAATCAAACCCAAGATGTATCAGCCATTCATTTTTATAAAATCAAATTGGTGTCTTAGTTTTATGCAAATGACTAATTAGTAAATATATAAAATCCTAAAGTAGCTTTATCGTAACACATACAAATACAATTCTCCTTTTTCTGTGACATGACAATAAAATATGACATAAGGCCAATTACAACAATTTTATAATATGATGATCAAACGCGACTATTAAATATAGGCACATGTTACAATTGAGATAACTATTACTGCAATAATTATAATTGTAAGTTATATATATATATATGTATAATGTTGTCAAGGTCAGATGAGAATTGAAATTATGCTACAACCAAATTAAAAAAAAAATGGATATTCATGTTATTTTAAAACATACCTGCAAACTGGTTCTGCTATTGCTATAAGGAAGTCATGGGCATGTTTATATACTGGTGAAAAGGCTTCTAGGAAAATGTGACCATTTGGAGCTACCCACAGGGGACGACTTGCATTGTCTGGTTTCAATTCCATTTGATTCCTGTTAGATTTATATTTAAGTATGATTTAATATAATTATGGCCAATAAAATTATAACACGAAAAAGATAAATTTTAAAGTATTAATAATCATTTTGTACGCACATTTACTCAAATAATGTATGTACTTACAATATCATATTCAAAGGTTGACCACAATTTGGCTTGTTAATTATGACAGTTTCTCTGTTGAAATCAATCATACCTGTAATCCTTTGCACCAAATTCATCTTCTGGTACTTGGTCATTCTTTTCTGCATCCTGCATAGCAGCAACTGGTACACCAGTGTTTTCAGTATTATCATCATCAACAAGATCAATTGTTATATCTTCTTCAACTTTTTTCTTTTTTCCTAAAAAAATAACTAATTATTAGTGTGATATGCAGTGTCTGTAAAGTAAGGAGTATAAGTAGAGAGGCAAGTATGAGGGTGTTAACATCTTACAATGACGAAAAATCAGCATGCTGCAAAAATAAGTGACAAATATTGTATGTATATATGTTTTAATGATAAGTACCTGATCTGTCGCTTCCACCCTTAGAGTCATACTTTTTAACTTTCTTTGGTGGACCCATTTTGACCTTAAAAGGAATACATATAGAAATAGTGCATCAAGCCGAACTTTCATAATTTATATTATTATTATGAAATATAAATCTTGTACTTACTTTTTGTATTATTTAACCATTTATCAGAACATAGAAACAATTCAAATAGGTTTCTTTAAAAACGCTTTTTTACACAATAAACTATTTCTTTATACAATATATTCAAATCTATTGCCTGCAATAAAACGCACATTGTTTATTTTGTGAAAGAATTCCGTTTCGTGTGTAGTCTGCACAACAATAACTTTTGCCAAATACACAATTGTAGCAAGCTTCTCAAAAGGATACAAACTAATAAATCGTTGTATGTGAAATACTTTAAAGTTATTATGAAGTTTAAAAATTCTCTCACACAGCTCAAACAATCTGTCAAGTTTGTTTTATTTGATCCGTTGATACTCAAGCAACTAATAGTGAAACTTACTAAACTGAAATATAACGCTATTGGACGGAAGAAAATTGCCTGTAAAATTAGTTATCTAAATCTTATTGCATTATAACAACAATGCGGTAAATCAACACTTACCAATTTAAGTAAATTTGCATTATACAAATTAGGGTATTAAATTATTTCTGCTGAAACTTTTTTCGTTGTTTAATTAACTAATGGAATATACCTATGTAAAAACTTTTACTAAATTCGCCTTGGCTCTTGATATATCAGTTTCTGTTTGATTATTTTCAGAATTTTAATTTCTGAAGTGTGAACCTTTTAACTGTCAAAATTTAGTATCAACTATCAGATATTTTTTTAATGAACTGTGCTGTGGGGAAGCTCAATACAGCTTCAACAGAAAGTATGAGATTATGTCATGCGACGTTTCTGTATCTGGACTGGTTTATGAGGCTATGAGGAGGCATAGAACAGAAAGTTTCAATATACCACTGTTCTTTTGACGTGGAAACGGTGAAATCTAATTTCGCAAACTCCTGTCTTAAAGTCTCTCTGTAAGTCTGAAAAGAAGGCCTATAATAAATTTGAGTCTTCTAGCACTTATATTTTCGGAGACTTTGTAACGAGTGAGTGACTTTTCGCTTTTATTTATAATATATACATTGAAGGATAGAGATTATTGTATGAGTGACTAGAAGAAAAAGGGTTTAGGTGTAACCAGTAAAAACAGTTTAAAATCACTAGATGACGTTAGTTGAGTACACAGGGCCAATCATGCAACCTCGTAGTCGGTGCTATTAGTCTCTACACTTTATAGTTAGGTAATTCTCAGTAATTTCTATCTCCTCTTGAATAAACTGTGCGCCCTGAAAACTGCTGAGATTCCATCCTAAGATTTAAGTATACACATACAATGATATAGGTACTACAAAATACTTGCCAGAAGTCTTTTCAGTTGTAAGCAACGAGCGACCAAACACAGGACACACGCTTACCCCGCGCTCAAAGGAGGGACTTTCTGGACAGGTCTTGACCTGGACCTACTCAAATGGATACACATCGTCACTGAAAGATGCGCTGTCAGTGTTTGAGTAGACTGTAAATGAGAGAAAAAGTGTTTCGAAAACTAGACGCATGAAACTTTGAATTGAAGTTGGTGGAGAGTACTTTGAGAAGATTTAATAGAAACATTGTTTTCGCATAACTTTCCGAGAGTCTCATATAGGTATATATTATATTTGAGATGAGCGGCCTACTAATACCACAGGTATTTTAATATAATAAAAGTGTACACCCAGGATTGCGTTATCCGTACTAAAACATTACAAATTCTATAAGTTAACAAAATTTTATATCAGCGCGCCTACACTCTTTTATACGAAATTATCTACAGATGTTTGTAATTTTCTAACCTTTTATGACGTACGACATTTAGTTCTATTATATACCTAAAAAAACTAGAAATGTTTTACAGTCGAGCTGTATCTGAAGTCGAATAATTTTTCTTTAATTATGATCGAAATTCGATCTTTAGACGTTCGTCGTAACGTTTCGTGTGGTGTGTTACTTTTCGGTAGCACATAGAGATGAGAGGGGAAAGAAGCCAACACGTCGGTAGTCATCAAAGGTCGGACGTTCGTTTCCCCCATAATCTATAACCCATTTCTTTGTCAATCTGACGAAATCGATATTTGGTCCACGTGAATGCCCTTTTAGTAAAAGATTTTATGGGGCGTGATAAAATTGTATCAAGTGTACATTATTGATTACAGTTGAAATTAAGAGAGTCTGATAGAACAGCAAGTGGGCCATAACAAACTTAAAAACAATTTGTAAACAGTATACTGAAAAAAAAAAGTTGTGATTAGTACATGCAAATGATAGACGTGCGATACGGATGCAGAGCGTTATTAATGTATATTAATTATTAATGTTTGTTACAGGACTACAATGTGTTCGCGTTAAGAATGCAGCGACGTCAGCAATGTTGACCCTGAACCAATTATATCCTTTTTTTTGTTGACGCGGGGAAACGCATTTACGCTCCTTCACCTGCCCTGAGTGGGGTCCAAAGGTGTGTGGGACTTGCGGAACATGATAGTGTCGAATACCCACAAAAACCACCGCGAGTGTCACCAGGGCCGCCCCTGTTAAGGTGTCCCGGAACAACAATAATCAGGGCACCTCGACGGCTAGTCAGCCCCCAAAGGGACCAACGCTACCTCCACATATGGGGTTGCCCAGGACTACAGGACCCCAAGGATTTTGGGACAGTGCAATGGGGTGAGATTCCCATCCTTGCCCCTTGTGCAAAAGCGCCACCTCCTGTTGCTCTTAGGTCCCCTCTTCTTATAAGAGGGGCACCGAGAGCGATTCCTCCTCCCGATGTTTAAGCCCCCTCTTCTTATAAGAGAGGTGTAAAGATCCCCTCGGTTCCAATTAACGGTTAAATCCTGCTTAATCTTGACCAATGAAACAGACCCTGATGTCGATTTCAGATGGTACCGTAGGCAAAAGACAGATATGCTGTTGTGAGTTTACGGTGTGGAACCCACCTGTGGGGTACACCACCCCCAGTAAATAACGACTGACTGTTGTCACTGGATGCTCACGTACAGAGACCTATAAAAGTTATTTGATTTTTTTATAGTATAGGGGGACAAACGAGCAATCGGAGCCTTTCAACGACTACAGACGCCCATGAACATGAGCATAATTATTCCGATGCGTTGCCCTCCTCGTCACCTCCCCTCAATGGGCCACCGGCTACACGAAAACCACACGAAACGTGACACCGTAGGTATCACTTTACGGTGGTATCAAATGTGCGAGAGGTACCCCCGTCGTGCCAGCCCAACTCCGTTGCATAGGAGGATATAGTGTCATGCATGGTACTACCTCCTCCTATGTAGCATGGCACTACCTCTTACAGAAACAATGGTTACTACATTATTTGTAGGCAGAAGGCGTTATTACCAGCTGCGATGATTTTATCGAGTTATCACAACTGGTGACTGCCTCAGATCCTGGAGATACCTGGGTAGCAGCGGTTTGTAAAAAATAAAATCACATATTCATTATTGGTAGGTCATAATTTAATGCAGTTTTTTTATTATTAAAAATTTGCTTCTGCTTTCACTTAATAATATATGACAAATGGAATATTCTTCAATATCTAGATTAAATATCTATTTGGTGATATTATTTAAACAACTTTTATATTATATCAGCACTTTGTACAAGGACAGTTCTCTACCACATCTTAAAAATTTAACTATTAATAATAGTAAGGTACAATAAAATGGAGACACACTAACTCATTTATCCTGATGATAGTCACGAGCTTAATGCTAAATTGTTATAAGAATCTGACTGTTAATAATGTCTGACATTTTAAGAATATATTGAACACATAAGGTCTTAAGTTACGTATAGCTTAGCTATCCAAATTTCGAACTCATTAAGAAGTTTTATCAAAACGTCCGTTGTCTATGAATACTTAGAATACTAAATGACTGCTATATTGCCAGTTCTTTTTACAGAACAAATATACCTATTGAATTAATAATTAAATAATAAAAATATATTTAACTACACATAAATTGCCTGGTTCTATTCAAATGCTACTTGCAACACTCACAAATAAAAATTCCGATTTCCGCAGTAAGTCAGATTGAAAAGAAAAAAAAAAAAGAAAATCAAAAATCTTTTAATAATCCTAAATCTTCATCTAAAATGTCGAATATAAAAATAATACTCTCACTAAACATAGTCTTTACACAACTTCAAATAATTTAATTAAACCAGGTAAATAGTATTGTATGTAAAAAACAAATAAAAAGCTAATAGGACCAATGAAGCACCAAAGTCGATGTTCAAATAAATTATAAAGTAATACTAATACAAATCTATGTTAAAATAAAAGAGGTTTTCGTCCAATTATATCATTTTCCTATAAAAATCATAATTATAAAAATAAATGTATATATTTAATTTTTATCAACAACATCAGATTCTTAAAAACAATTTTAGAAATACATTGTCATTGGCATTTGTCTTATATTTCAATACATGTTCAATATGTATACCAGTCAAGTTTCTTGTTTATCAGTCTGCCATTTTGATCCGACACAGTTAAGGTCATGACACTGCTGTAAATATGTAAGTTACATGTCAACATTATATACAATCATTTGAACAATTATGACACCATCGTTTTAGAAGCATTTAAACATATACTTGCTGCATTAGACTAGGCTTGGATGTTTGCTAAATATCCTTTAAATTATCTAAATAGCAGAATGTAATAAGCTTGCTATGAAATTATTTAATTAGAATCGAAAATTTAGGAGCTTTGCGATAAATTATATGACAGTTATCTCCAAAGTTGTGAAAGCTTTTGTAACACTTATTTTAAACATAATTATCAATTTTTAATAAACTACTGCAGGTTAACAGGAAACTAGTTAACAATAATTTACTTAATTTAAAAACAATTAATCAAACATTTAATAGCAATTTGCAATCATTAAAAATTGATAACATGCACTCAACATGTTAAATGTTACTCGTCACAACAGGAGTAAAAAATTTCGGCTCCATCATAGCTCTAATAATTTTTTAAACACTATGAACGGTAATAAATAATAAAAGGGAGGTCCCAAATGTTACCAGATACAAACAACTGAATGACATTTGTAAAAAAAAAACAATAATAATTTACAATAAAATGAATCTAATTAAAATTAATATTGTCTTTGCTACTTTACTATACTATAGCTACTTTGCAAAGAATTATCATAAAATGGAACATAAACATCGTTAAGTTTGAAATAAATTATTTTATGGGCTATTCTAACGTTTACTGTTTCCGTTATAAATGAACATTCTATATAATTATTGTCCAAACAACAGCACTGAAGCTTACACACTGACTCGAAGGGAACTGTTGACAAATGACAAATAGAAAGCGCGTACAGTAAGTATTGACAAATATTCAACATAAATATGGAATGTACAAACACTCAATTGTAACGACGATAGAATTGACATTGGTCATCGCATATTACTAAACATTAAATTAGAGATAATAATATTTACAATAAAATATTAACTCTTATATGTAAACTAATATTCCTTGCCATTACTGTATTGATATGCATCATCATACACGAGTAGGAAATAAATATAAAAGTTGTTTAAATACAGATCGATAGCTGTTGGATAGAAATTAAACTTTAACATAGGTCACTTAACATACCGTACACTGCGACTTGCAAGACACCGTTAGCTCACTGACTGACCTCGCCCACAATATACAATGTCATCGTAGGTTACAATCGAAAGATTCATTAAATATTATATATCTTAATTGTTTCTATTTGAATTAATTTGACCTAAGACAACATGTTTCAATCGTAGACTTTATACTTCTATAGTGTTATCTTTTTATTTTATTTTCAGTCTTAGTTTTTGCGAAACTCAAAGACAGTGCGAGGAACGCGGACGCACTATGCAACGCCACACACACAACACAAGTAGCGGGGTACCTCTCTTTCAGAATTTCAATAGAAACAATTAGCTCTACGCGTAAACCGATTAAAGTATCAAGACTAGTTAGCGGAGCGGTGGCCGTCATATCACAACTCGCCGCGAGTCCCAAATAAATAAATTATCAAGTCTATAATACTCCGGGATCGTGCGTGTGATCGTCCCGATAATGGAATGTAAGCGTGATATGGTAGAGGCGGCGACGTCACTTGTCGGGCGGCGGCGAGGGAGGCGGCGGGGCGCGGCGGGGCACCATCACGCAGGGCGGCGGCGCTGGCGGATGCGGTGCGCGCGCGCCCATGCGCACCCACCAGCGCGTCGCCTTCTGCAGTAGCCCGTCCTTCTTGCTCGGCCCGCGCCGCTCGCCCGCCCACTCGGGCACGTCGCTCACGCATTTGTTCGGCGGAGGCTGGAAGCTGCTCCTCGTCAGCTCGGCTTGCTGAAACCATATGAAATACTGTTAGTAAAACAGTAATTAGGCACATAATTTAATTAGGTTTTACAACACTACAATCACTTTCTACTCCTATTTTCCTTCTGAAGAAATTCATTCGGGCTCTCTGCGATATTTTTACAGGATCAAAAGTGGTTGTTACCACTGCATTCCCTGGCTACACAGTAGTAACGGCTATTGGTAACCCAAGCCCAATAAAAATGTATATGCATTGTCTCGTTACTTAAGTCAATGTTATGAGAACAACTGGCGAGAACAGAGTCAGTGCCAACCGTGAAATAGTCAGTAATAGAAGTAATGACACTGCATCTACATTACTAAAGCCGGGAGTACACGTCCGATTTGTTACTGATCAGACCCAAATAATTTAACACAGCTATCGGAAGGCACTGAGAAGTTGATGCAAATCGAAAAACATTTTCAACCGTGAGAGAGGATAGAACTCGTTCCAATGGGTGCATGGTTCCAGTGTCTGCCCATAAGTTATTTTAGATATTTGAATTTCATTACTTTTTTATATGTTCCTAAATGGCAACGAAGCGTTAATTTACATTTCCATGTTAGAAGCAAGTGTTTATGTGATGCGTAAAGAAACGTGTCTGACCGTTTTATACTGGTCAGACAATGGACCATTATCCTCCACAATAGTTACAATTAACATATTGATGGAGATATATATTAGATTAAATCCTATTACATTGCATCACTGTCCATAAATCCGAGGGGGGTTAGAAGGCCTTTCAATTTTTACTTATAAGCCAGGCCAGGAATATTATGACATTTATAATTATTCATGAAGAGGGGACTAAAGAGCAGGAGGTGCCGCTCTTTGTACCCCTATTATAAGAAGAGGGTACAAAAGAGAAAAAGTGGCGGCGCATTAGCGCATGGGGCGTGGGATGGCAGCCTCACCCTATTGTACTGTCCCAAAGCCGGTGGGGTGGTACTGTGGTACGGGACCAGCCCATTTGTGGAGGTGGCGTCGGTCCCTTGGAGGGCTCACTAGCCGTCGAGGTGCCCTGATGATTGTTCTTCCGGGGCACCTCACCAAGGGCGGCACTGATGGCACTCGCGGTGGATTTGTGGGTATTCGGCACTACGCGGCGAGCACCACACACCACTGGACCCCACCAAGGGCCGGTGAAGGCCGTTTCCCCGCGTCAACAAAAAAATTTTTTGACGGCGAGTGGCCGTCTTGATTATCAGAGCAAGAAGATGAGAATGACGAGTTTCATTTAAATCCTTTCTGTAGTTTTTACGTGAAAGGGTAACAAACATCTATTATTACTTACTGACTTTCGCGTTCTTTGCGTATAATAACTGTTACTGGCTCTCATCGCCTGTTATATACGAGTTATTTGATATCAGTCTTAATAGTTATAAACGTAGTGTACGTATTGCATAATTTTATAATTAGTTTAAATTGTTAAAATGTGTGTTTAGGCTCGACAGATGTACTAACGCACAGACGCACGTTAGTACGTGCATCACACAAAATATACTAAAAGAAACGTGATGACATTTTCAGTCAAGTAAAAAACTGGAGCAAAAAATAGCCTTCGTCTTGACACGTCGCACAGGACTCGAGTACAAACCACTTTGGCGTTGCACGAGTATGTCGCGGTCAAAAGGCGATTAACATGTTCATAAATAAAAATGAATGTTTGTCTGCATTTCATCGATGAACTCAAAAAGTACTGTACCGATTGTTATGAAAATCGCTGTATGCTTATATATGTGTTTTTGAGCGGAGAAGGCTTGTGTAATATATTTTTTAAATAAAATATATTTATTTTTTAATAAATGGAGAACTGAGCAACAGCCGTTTAAACTATAAAGTAACTTATAGACCTAAGTAATTAAGAAACCTAAATTATGGAGATAAATTGAACTTCAGTATTATGGGAGTAATGCTGAACATTTATGGACCTGATAGGTATTGTAAGTAAATAACCAAAGTAACAATGCTTACAGGCTCGAAAAGTACCTAATAAGTACGCAAGTAGCAATACTTGTGGGCCTGGTAAGTGCACTATTTACAGAGAAATACTTACGAACCTAACTAATAAATATGTACGTAACGCTAAGTACGTATGGACCTGATAAGAAGGCAAGGTAAATAATGTAGCGCAGCAACACTTGCGGACGTAATAAATGCGTACGTAACACACAGTACATGGGCTTGATAAATACGTCCATGAGTAATTAAAGTAGCAATAAGTACTTACGGGTCCAGTGAGTGTGTACTTAAGGTAAATTATGTAGCTGCGCAATACTTACGGACCTGATAAGGGACTCGCAGCTGCAGGTGCGCATCCTGTCCGTACTCGCCGTCTGGCAGCTGTATGCTGGGCGGCAGGCCCAGGCGCTCGGCCGCGGCGGCGGATCGCGCTCGCGTCTCCTGCTCCACCATCTCTTGCAAACGGCCCACCATCGCCTGCAATCTCTGTTGCTTCTCCCATTCCCTGGAAGGGTACACAATTATTTTTAAACTATAGGTTTACACGCAACTTTTTAAAGGTACAATGTGCCATGCTTACTACCGACGCACAAAACTTAAACATTGGCACAACCGCTGGTTGTGCATTGTACACACCCCCTACGGCTCACCGGATACATTATAATAGCATATTCATCACTTGAATATGCTACTTCTATCTCCCCGGACCAATTCGGCTGCTAAGAGTTAAATGAGAAATAAAATTAAACCTGGAGCGGATTACATGGTGTCAAAACTTGGAGCTGGAGCTTTTGAGGTCTTCATTGACTGACTGTCTGACTGTAAAACATGATTTCCAACCATAAATAATACGTTTAAATGTTTGCGTGTTTATCACATAATTTAATTAAAATAATAAATTCTAATGAATAATTTATTACGAAATTAGCTTTCTGCACGTCTTTCCCATATAATATCCAACTATGTCTTCTCCATTCGCGCTCGAGTTTTAACAAAGATAAGTCTATTTGTTTTCATCGCGTGTTTATGTCGCAGTATTATATAAATAATCTCCCCATTATATTACGGCTATCTATTTTCAAAAACAGGGCCGTTTTGTGGCGGTCTAACGATTAGCCGTATTTTTATTGCGAGACATTCTTTCAATATGGCGGCTGGCGTTTAGCCACATTGAATAACTAGATTTGCAGTTGATCACTATGATGAAATTAGGATAAGTGTTTTGATTGCATGTAGAAAAATAACCTAACCACGAAGGATTAATATCTTTTCTTTTAGATGTTCTTCACAAGAGAAAGACAGAAGTCGTTCTCTGGCGGAATTTCACTCAGCCGTATTCAATCTGGCGTGGCGGGCCAATCAATGTCACAAAACAAAACGGCCCTGGCCGTGTTTTTGGAAATGGCTAGCCGTAATAAGATACGGCAATTTAGACAATCCGTCTGCGTCATTTATATAAAGATAGGTGTCAGCTGTGTCACAACATAGTTTCTAATTAGTCCTGAATTAATATCTAGACAGTATTATGAACAAGTAATCATGCAACCAATAAAGGCAATGATGATAATTAACTCGGATGTTGGATGTTAGAGTGGCGTTATTTAAAAAAAAATATTGTATTTAGAAATATGTGAGCAAGAGCTGTCCCAGTCGTGCTGCGATGAGACACCTATCAAAACAATGCAGAAGCAGAATCATGTGGACTGCCGGCAGAAGTGTAACTTAAAAGTGTATTTGTACCGAATGTTATCCGTCGTTCGTCAGACCTGACGCGTGATGATGACACGAATTCCGTGATTTTTGTTTTCCCAAAAAGTGATCAATATACCTAAAGAACTTTTAACGTGCGGTTACGAAAAGCGTGATGATGGTGTGAGTTCCATGTTTTTGTTCTTCCAGTACGTAGTAACAATGCTACGCGCTTCGTTCGATCACGGAAAACGTGCTACGCGTATCGTCACGCTCTACGCGTGTTAGTGACGCGAGTTCCATGATTTTTGCTTACCCAAAAAGTGCTCAGCGCACCAAAAGAAGCTTCCCTAAAAAACAAATCCGTGTGTGTCAGCTCCAACACGCGATTGGAGTTTACTCGAACGAACATGATTCTGAAGTAAGCGATTTCAGCAACATAAGCGCGGTAAAGAGTTACGCTGGCGATTTTACACGATTTAAAGTAACTCATAAATTCTTACGGAGTCGACTTTACAAACACCCACTTATAAATCGACCATCGAACTCTTGCGTACACTCCGAACCTATTTAAAACGAGAATAATATAAAAAGAGGTCACACAGTCTTTAGTACACGTCTCAGAAGTTAATCACGAAAGGCGCCAGTGGTGCCCATTAACAGGTCGTTATGACAAATACGTTATCATTAAGGTCTGATACAAGATCGAAGGTTACGTTTGAGAAAATACCGTTTTGCGCAGGGACTGTATTTTATTTTGTTGTTTGTAGCTCCACTTGGATGTGTAACCAGAAATTTATTTTTTTTGGTGACCTACCGGTCTTGTCAATTGATAACGCTAGTTGCATGCACGAAAAATTATGAAGAAATAGTAACGTTCCGAGTCATAGTAATGTTCAAAATGAGCGGAGTCTGCGCGCGAGACTCTCTTTTACTCCTACGGGTTATGTGTTCACAGTTTAATTAGACAATCGTTAACACGTGAATAATTAAATTATATCGTACGTACCGACACTCAGTTTTTTATAGCATCAAGATCAAGAGGTAGTGTAACAAGCAGAAGCTTTGCAGCTCAATTAGGCCGGCACTACATGCGAGCTACACCTCGCTCGTAAGATACTGACTAAAACGTGATGGCTACGCTAGCGCCTTTTGACCGGGTTGTAAGTAGCCGGTAGGCCATTGGGGAGGTTGTTTTCGTTTCGCGATCGAAATTAATTGATATAATAACCCAACCATCCTTTATAAAAAATTGACATTGTCTTTAATGGACGTCTTATTAAAAAAAGATCTGATCTAAAGAAAACAAAAACAGTCGCAGTACGCAAATTAAGGACAATAAAACATGTAAAACGTCGTGTAGAGATAGTGTGAATACAAAATAACAATAAATTAATGATGCAGTACAGCAACAGTAGTGCAATATATTGGAAGTGACTCCGAGTACTTTTAAAGCTGATCTAGATTAGCATGTGACGTTATTTATGTAAATCATGGAACCTTGTTATTCTAACTAAGTGTTAGGAAACAATAGCAGGTCGTACCTATATTTTAATAACGGTTAATACCTTTAACACGGTAACATAATCTTTATATAAACGTACCTTTTATGTAAATGGGCAACAGTTTGGGGCTTTAGTTAATTGATTTACTAATACGGGCAGGTGTGATGCGTTTTGGAACTTATAAAATTATCGTTCATCGTCATCAAAGAGAGAATACTTAACTAGGACTTGGACAGTTATGTTACCTTCTACTTATAGAACAGCAGATCAAAGTGCCCAGTAAGGCCTTTAAGCTGCCTTTAGAAGCTATTTAATTACAGCAATAGTGGTGTACCTATCGTTCGGAGTTTGTGGGTAATTCTTGGGTCAGGGTCCTTCTATCTTCTAATGTAGCTTTATATTACATTGTGACTATATGACTGTGGACACCGTTCTCTGACAGTTGTTTGAAATAATTTTCATCTACGTGTAACGTGACATAGCTGCGTGTTTGTTGTATAGTGAAATAAAAGATTTTCTTTCTGTAGGAGGCCGGGAACAACCTAAGCTTCGTCATAATAAACTGCCCGTGAGTTGTGAAACAGTAACTTCATTCAGAATAAGTGTGAAATTGTGTACGCATAGATTTCATTTTCTACAGGAAACAATAAAAATGCTGAAAGTCTCGAAAATTTTATAAAATAACGAATTCACTTTGAATGATGAAATGGTAAAATTTTGACAACTCTGACATTTAAACTTTACGCTGCCTAATTAGCCTCTAGTTATTTTTTTAACATGACCTTTGTCTTGTCCAAGTCCATCCTAAGGCCAACACGTCGGGAGGATTCATTTAGGCCGTGCAACATTTCCCGCAAGCTCTCCAACGATTCGGCCAACACAACGATATCGTCGGCGAAACGACGATGTGAGAGGTAGTCGCCGTTAATATTTATGCCGCATTCCGCCCAGTTTAAAGTCTTAAAAACGTCCTCCAAAGCATTAGTGAACACTTTCGGGGAAATAACATTCCCCTGACGCACTCTTCGATGCAACTAGATTGGTCTTGTTTGACCTCCAGGAATCAGAACGGACATAAAAGCAGCGTCATACAATGCTATCAGTACTTCGACGTATCGCCAATTGAACTGACATCGCTGTAAAGCTTCCAGAATAGCCCAGGTTTAGACAGAGTGAAAAGCTTTCTCACAGTCCACAAAGGCAAGGCACAGCGGCTGATTGTGAATTTGGTCTGTAATTTTGAAGAAGTGTTCTGTCACCCTTCTTAAAAACAGAACAATGTCGCTTCTAAGCCCCGCTGAAGGACGAAATTAAAAATGTTTTTAGCTCCCTTAATACAGGTTCGCATCTTGCTCTAAGAAGCTCGACTGTAATTCCGTCCCTCCCTGGGGATTTACCCCTTTTAAGCTGCGCAAAAGCCAGACTAATCTCCCTCAAGCTTGCACGCGGATCGTTGTTCAGGATATAGGGATGAGTAGCGTGCGACGTATACAACTTGCTATAGAAATATCCGATCCCAGAAAAGATCCCAGGCTTAGAAGAAACGGTAACCCCAGAATCAGTCCTGACCTTTGTCAGATGACTTCCTCCAAGCTTTACCACAAAAACCTTCGACATTCTATTCTGCTCAATCGCTTCGGTTACTTACTTGAGCTGCGAAAGTCTCGGCGTACTAGTCTGCGGATTCGCTTTGAAAGAAGCTTGACATCGGCAGACGTAAAGTCTTCGTGTGGTCTGCGTTCCCTCATAGTCCAAGCGTCTCATCTGAGAGTTTAGCTCTCCTGATCGAATATTTACTCCTTTTTTTTTGTTGACGCAGGGAATCGCATTTACGCACCTTCACCGGCCCTGGGTGGGATCCAGTGGTGTGTGGGGCTCGCGGCACAGGATAGTGCCGAATACCCACAAAAACCACCGCGAGTGCCACCAATGCCGCCCTTGGCGAGGTGCCCCGGAACAACATTCATCAGGGCACCCCGACGGCTAGTCCGTACCCTAAGACTCCACCTCCACATATGGGGTTGCATAGCACTACAGGACAACCCCACCGATTTTGGGACAGTGTATTGGGGTGAGGTTCTCATCCTCGCCCCTTGCCCCGTGCGCAAAAGCGCCACCTCCTGTTGCTCTTAGGTCCCCTTTTCTTATAAGAGGGGTGTAAAGATCCTCCTCGGTTCAATTGGCTTCGCCTGGGCCCCAGGGTACTAAGCCCCACCGCCACAACATGGCTTGAACCATGGTGGGGTCGTATACTTACTCCTACAATATTCTTAAGCCACGCCCCGCATGCTATCAATCACACCACTCATGGCCTCGTCAATTTCCATTGTAGTTTCCGACATATCTCAGGCATCGAACCGGTTTTTTAATTCCAGTTGGAGTTTTTCGGTACTTACCGTTTGTCGGAAGTTGGGTCGGAGAGTCGACTGCACTAATCGGACACAGTCGCGTTAAAAGCCTATATTCAGAGAGCCTCTAACCAATCGGTGATCACTTCCGGTTTTAAACCTGTTGATCACGGAGACATCCCTAAATATGTGCCTTTGGTCCGTCATAATAAAGTCAATCTCGTTCCTTGTTACAGTATCAGGGCTCTGCCATGTCTACTTCCTATGGGACCTCTTCTTAAAATAGGAGTTCATTAAGAAGAGGCCCGCCTTCTCGAGAAAGTTTACCGGCAGGGTTGCCCCCTGCGATTTGGACTTCCGACTCCATGTGATCCCAGACTCGATTCAGCTCCATTTCGTACTCCCACCTGGGCCTTAAATCCCCCATAACAATATTGAAGTGGGCCTTACAGGTGTTATGTAAGGCCTTTGAGGCATCCTCAGAGGTTGTCACCACGTCGTTATCGGAATGTGTCGAGGTTGGTGCGTATACTTGTATCACTTTAACCTCTTATTGACTTTAAGTATGAGATACGCCACCCTTCCCGACACACTAGAGATTTCGACGATGTTGCCTACGAGGGACTTATTCATGAGGAATCCCACGCCGCTTTGTGATGCAGGTCACCCGACGGCAGAGTCATGGTGTCATCGCCTTGTCTTCATACTTCACATAGCTCCAGAACGTGCTATCGGATTTTTTTCACTTCCACCTCCGGTTCAACCAAGTTGTTATCTATTCTGAACGTTCGTCCGTTATACGTAGCCAGGTCCAATCAGTGGTAGCGATCCGTAGCCCGGAGATTCTTAGCACCTCTTGTTCTACCGTTACCGTGGCCGCTACCGTGGCCAGTACTAGTGGAACTACCGGGAACTAGAGGCCGAATTTTATTGCTGTCGTCCATTTGAGGTTAATGCTCATAATTGCCACGCTGGGCAGGCGGATTGGCAATCGCAGATTAGGTTTCGGACCGGTGCCACTGTAGCATGTCGCCGATCCGATTGATGGTACCGTCATCACTCGGCGCGAGCGGCGTCCGGTGCTCCCGTCCATTTCACTGTCATTATGAAACAGAAAGGACACCAAAAAACCAGCTCGCTAATGCCTTTTCGCTGTTTTGTGCCCTTTGACGACTCTTACGTCACCCTGGGCTTTGATTGAGGGTGAGGGTATTCTTAGGCCGCCTCCACACAGCACTGTTCACGGTCAACGTCGATGGTGTGCTTCCCGGCTCGGTAAATGGGCAATCTAACACTGAAATATTTTTTCAAATCGCATCAGTAGCTCCTAAGGTGAGCGCGTTCTAACAATGAAACATACTCTCTACAACTATTATATATATTCATACCATGACCGTAACCTATGGAGTTCTGGAGGACTATGTCCCGCAGTGGACCCAGTTCGGCTTCTCGAAAGATAACGACAGGCAACAAATAACTAAACATCGAAGGTGGATGTTTAGTTATTTGTTGCTTGTCGTTTTTTATTGGATGGATTGAGTGCCGCAGCACGTTAAAGTATTTCAAAAATACCTTTTTGAACGTCAATATAACAAAAGCACCGGTTCCAAACCTAGCCCTGACCTGACAGGAACTGGCGAGATACTCACAACTCACGACACAAGAACTCCGCCGGTGCTATCACTAAATTACGAGACACAAGGAAAAGTCTGTTAAAGGAGTTCATTTATTTATTTAGGAAAACACGAAGCTTAAAGGACCGCGGCAAAAATTCGTCGGATAATGATGAAGGGTTTGTATAGTTGAAAGCGCTGATCTCATTTGAGAGGACGAGGTAAGGAGGGCAAGATCAAAGCGGATGCCCATGGGCGTTGGTAGTCGTCAAAAGGCTTCGATGTCTCGCTTGCCCCCCTATGGCGGAGTATGGGGGTTACGCGGGTGAAACCGCAGGTCTTAGCTAGTATCATATAATCCGTTGTGATAACGTTGTTACATATTAAATGAGAAGACTTACAATGTAGTGTGGTGGTGCCTGTGGTCGTGCCGTAGGCGCGGTCCCCCCGGCGCGCCCAGCCGCTCCATGCCCGCGCACCCCGGCACTTGTACCGAGAGCATCTGTAAATCACAACACACTGCTCTCACTTATGCGGCCCTTGTTGCACATACCACTAGAAACTACAAAATATATCTAACGAGGTCCCATTCTTAGGAGGGCGTACTCCGTTCAGTAGTCAATTATATGTCGAGCAGGAGATCGGATATTCTGGTGTTCGTTAAGCGAGATAATAATACACTTCGTACTCGTGCCAGCCTTTACATAACATACTGACATGGACTTACACAAACTAGCTTTAAAACCTTGATCATATACGGCAAACTAGTAGACGAGTCTCCGAAAAGCAAATGATTACCGACGCCCACAAACGACTGCAACACCAGAGGTTTCGCAGTTGCGTTGCTGGCCTTTGATATAAGAGTTTACTCTTCAAGATTTCTAAGGTCTATCGGTCCGGAAATACCGAGGGCGGCAGCTGATTGCGCAATGTATTATTGCGCAATATGGTAGTGGAAAAATGGTCCTTAAATCGTACTGTCATGGATATACGGACGTCAAGATGGTAATGCAAGTATAGTGACATATTGCATGTTAATGTACATAGGCATAGGCGGAACTTAGCTTGGCACGAATCGCAAGTTCCTGCGGCCCAAATCACTTGCCATTGATTACTTACTGTTTGCTGCATACGAAATAACTGTGTGTTCCAGTTTTCTTCATATTCTCCAATAAGTTCACGACCAGTTTAAGCTGCTAGCTTTTGGCATTCATTAAAATTAGCCTATCTTGAACAGTGGACGAATAAAGACCGAATGACTGGCCGCAGAATACGATATAAGTGCTTATATTTAAAAAGAATGAGAAACTTGTTTTAGTCATATAAAAGTCAGGTGTATATATGAGAGGTAAATATATCCATACAATATACTGTATATTATTAAACAAAGTCTTTAGTTGTCTGCCTGTATGAAACCAATCCGATTTTCTCAAACTCTACTAAATGTATTTTCATGCGGTTTTCACCAAAAGACAGAGCGATTCTTGAGGAAGCTATTAGTGCACAATTTATTTACTATCAGTCATACCAGTGTTAGTAACGGCCCAAGTCGGAGCGAATTGCTGGATTGGTGTTCGCCATTGTTTGCCTACAATACAGTATGAAGCATAGAGTTCTCAAATTCCCTTTAATCCCGAGGCGTCTGTCAATAATTTACGCGTCAAATAAACTACGTGATTTGTTTTCACAGGTTCTGTTTAGAGATAATTAATATGAAGAATGACTTCTTTTTGATTTGAGATATTTTTGTGAAAATTTTAGTAGTGGTTAAGTTAAGATCGAATAACTATTTAAGCATCTAGCAATAACCGGCCCTCAATTAATTTAAAAGAAATGAAATTCTAAAAGTGGTGTAAAGTATACTTTATGTAATAGATTACATCAATAATTTTGGATGGATTTAATGACATTTTGATTAGACAATTTTATGCGAAATTTACTCATTAAAATTAAACTACTTTAACGGCTTTTAAGATAGTTTATTAGAATTTTTTTTTCGTAAATAGTATGACCATGACTACTAAGTGAAACGTCCGGTTTTTAAAATACTTAAATAAATATGAATAAATTCGTTTAAGAAGGTTAATTGCAATTTAATGTTTTTTATTAAAATACTAACCGAAAGTATGTTAAGTAGCATTTTAAATTGTGCATCATTGTTCTTTTCTATAAAAACCTTATTGACGACCCGGATTTAGGGAATATACAGGCAGGTATACAGTTCATCGGACTAGCGGAGACTTTTGTGTATTCTAGATTAGGGAGACGGTAGGGGGGAAAAACTGCTATTCGTTAGCTGGCCCTATTGGCTTTTTACTGCGGATGAGTGTGGTCTTCGTGCGGGTGGTTTTGGTGTTTGTGTTTGTGTAATATCCGATTTACACAGACTAATAAATCGGAAAAAGATTATTTTGTTATTTATCTTGCCCTCTGGGGGCATTGAGCTCTCGACCCCTGGTTGCACTGGCCAGTGCACTAAACCACTGAACTCTGAAGGCACCAACTCCACCAACTGTTCGCCTAGCTCTCGTATCTTGGGTTACAAAAGCTAGGTTTGTGCAATGGAAATATTATTTATAACCATTTTCCTTTTATTTTAGTGAGTACATCGGGATATTGAACCCGCAACTGCTGACAAAACGGGTACGATTTACATATTGTAAAATACGTCTATAGACGTCGGAGTCAATCAGTCGTCTACAGATAGCAGATATTAGATATCAAAATTGAACGTAAATGACGACAAAACACGTGACACGTGATAAATCTTTGGTAAGTTTTGTATCTCATCTATGAACAGTTTATTACACAGTGTCTATGTATCTCTATATTAGCCGGTAAGATATTATTTGCTACACGCGTAAGTGAAGCAGATAAGATATTTTTAATATATTATAGGGGACAAACGAGCAGGCGAGAATATTTTGATTACTACGGACGCCCATGAACAACCGCATAACTTCTATGCAGATGAGCTGGTCTCCTTTCCTCCTCCCCTCCAGTCGGTCACCGACTACTCACAAGCCGTACGAAACGCGACAGCAAAGCCTTTACGGTGGTATTATGTGAGCGAGAGGCAACCGGTTTTGCTGGCCCATATCGGCTGCAATGTAGCATGGCTCGACGTCTTGCTAAAGAATATTCTTATGTGTTATGAATAGCATATTTCGATGTTATTGAGATAGTAATATAGCTGTTATGTGGCACATTGCAACTAAATTCGATCGCCAGTTTATTCGTGAAAGGCTAACATACAGACAAACTGTCGGATTGTAATATTGGTGGGATTTGTAAGCTCTCCGCTCGAGCGTTAATAAAATATTGAAATATTTATATACATACTATTATAAATGCGAAAGTAAATATGTCTGTTTGTGACGTCATCGCGGCGAAGCCGCTGAAACGATTCTGATGAAATTTGGTATGAATATAGTTAAATTATAGGCTCCATTTTGGGGTGAAAAAATTTCATGTGTTAAAAAAAACATAAATTACGTGAGTATTCTACGCCAATAAAGTCGCGGGTACCACTATGTCATACGCGGCACACAGATAACTTTGTCTACACCATTCAGGAACTAGCGTGAAGATGTGTTGTTGGTGTTAAGTTTTTTATAATCAATTTTTTAATAGTAATAAGTACCAACAAATACATGTTTCCACAGATGGGAGGTTACAGAGTAAACTCAGTAGGGAATTATTGAAAAAAAAATCGAGCTAGCACATATAATGGATGTCATTTAGTTGAATATTATAAATGAAACCTGTACATGTTTCAAACAGAAGCGTCGGTTTATCGCACTGACAGATTTTATTCCGGTTTTAGGTTATGCAAATACGCCTATCAAAAACATGTAGGCACGTTAGCAGGTGGTGTACTAGCATTAACGTAGGCAACTAATTTATTTACCCGCTTTTTTTTTAATTGGAGACACGTGTTTGTTTCATTCACCTCGACATATGCGCTTTTTTATGGATGTAGGCTTTTTTAGCATAAAATATAAAATGATTGTAACATTATATAAAAGGCAAACTTGACTGGCTTATATATTGACGCATAGCCGAAACAAGCATACCTTGTAATTTGGTCCCATGTGACAAATTTTGAGTTCGTGCCTTTCATGATGTATGTGAACACTAAGAAAAATATGTGAATGTGAAATATTATAGTGGGGGGCGAAATTTATAGAGTTTACTCACTTCTGGACATACCTACCGTTACAGTGGACGGTAATCAAGAGATTACAATAAAAAATATCTGTGTAGGAAAGTTTGTAAAATAATGAAAATGCTCTAAGTTGTCTGGGCTAGAGTTGCGACTTCTCCCCACCATGGTTCAAGCTTTGTCGTGGCAGTGGGGCTCAGAAGCCTCGGGTGAAACTAGGCGAAGCCAATTGAACCGAGGAGTCTGCTCTTTATACTACTATTATAAGAGGGGACTAAAGAGGAAGAGGAGGAGGCGTTCTTTGTACACCTCTTATAAGAAGTGGGGACACAAGAGCAACAGGACGAGGCGCTGTGCGTGCGCAAGCAAGGAGTAAGGGGCAAAGATGAGAACATCTCCCCATTGCACGGTAACAAAGTTGGTGGGATTGTCCTGTGGTGCTAGGAACCCTTCTAAGTAGGAGGCCCTTAGGGGATTGATTAGCTGTCGAGTTGTGCTGATGAATTGTAGTTCCGGGGGCGCCTCACAAAAGGCGGCACTGATGGCACTCGCGGTGATTTTTGTGGGTGTTCGTTAGTATAATGTGCCGCGAGCCCCTCATAACACTGGAAAATGCGTTACACCGCAATAGCAAAAACAGTATTGTAGCTTTTTACCTTTAATGACGTTTAGAGAAACGCTTGAATTATAATCGATAGCGTTATCTCTACACTCTTTATTGGCAAACCTTGGTGCCATTTAGTCTATGATGTTCGCCACACTTAAACACTTGATGATATTAAAGTATGGTCGTACAATATATCTTTAGACCAAGGTGATTTTAAATATAACGTTTAAAAAAACACGTGAGTGTCGAGCCGTGCTTGTTAAATAGGAGTAGCTGGACACAGGTTCAAGGTTGTGTGTGCATCGTTACATTTTATCATGAGCACCGTGCTCTTTACGACCCAACTCCGACACAGGGCTGATTATGTTACATAATATTAATTATGTTCATGCTAGTTTCTTCACACATTCACGCTAGTTCCAAAGGGCAGGGCGAGGGAACGGAGCGCCATATCACAAACCTAACGGACTTCCTTGCCACATTTTACTCCACACACTCCTTCATAACACGTTACGCACACTAGTTATGTATATACTTATTAATTGTTATACATTATCTATTAAATTGTTTGTAGGTATATATTATAAAACGAAGTCCTCAAAAGCCTAACTACAAACTTTATTTAAATTGTTTGTAGGTATATATTATAAAACGAAGTCCTCAAAAGCCTAACTACAAACTTTATATCTTAGTCAGGCCATAACTACTGTTACAATTAAAAACAAAAAAATGTTACATTTGAATTTGAAATGTCATTTTCATACGATTGTTCATCGTGTTTTCTCATTTTGGGGTCCATACATTGTAAAATGTTTTTCGATGTTAAAATAGGTAATACAGAGAACAAAATCGCTATGATTGCGCTGCACAAAGTAGGTATGGACCCAAATGCAATTTTTAAAATTCTTCTTTTAAAATTTGTGTACCGGGCTATTAATAGGTGCAATGAGACTTCTCTGCTTGTGACAGAGAAAGAACTGACCGTCCACGTAGTGTTCGTACGAAAAAGTGGTCAAAGCAGTAACGGAAAGAATTCGAAGAAATCCTGTCTTTTCGCAAAAAATTTTAACTGGGGAGTTACCACGTCGCGTAAATTAAGAGATGTCTTGGGACTTGCAGCCTATAAGAGACCCGCTGGTCATGTCTTAACTGATAAGTTAAATTATCTATAAATAGGGTGGTACAATCGAAGCAACTACTGAAGCGGTACGCAAAGGTCACAGAGATTTTTTTTACAATAGAGCAAAATAGCTCAAATGAAGCTTACCAATTAGTTGATAGAGTGCAACGTGGGCAATATCCGACTTCAGAGATGGTTTGTTGGGGTGTTAGCTATGAACGAGTGATTGAGCCACATTTATGTGAAAAATGTATCAAAATACCGGCACAAGGGTACTGAGATACCATTCTTGAGAAGGTAGTTATGCTCCTCAATAGCACCATGTTCAATAACCGAGTCTGGTCCCTCCAGCGAGATTCGGCGCCAGGTCATAAAGCTCGGTCCACACAGTCTTGGCTGGCAGCGAACGTCTCTTCATCAGAGCTGAGGACTGGACGTCGTCTAGTCCCGATCTTAATCCGCTGGGTTATGATTTATGGTCAGATTTAGAGAGTAGAGCTTGCTCTAAACGCAATGATAATTTGGAGTCCCTAAACAATCAATATAATTGGAAGTGAATTTCCACATGGAAAGAGTGAGTGCTTCTATCGAAAACTGGCCTCGACGTTTAAAGGGCAGCCAATGGACGCCACTTCGAATAAGCTTTTTATATTTTTAATTGTATAAGATAATGTCTCCAAAAGCTGTCTGTATGTGATCGATTTTCTCTAAATCTACTGAGCGAAACTTAATACAATTTCCAACCTTGTATACAGAGCCATCCCGAGGAAGATTTTAATGTATAATAGAAGCTTAGGTTTTTATGCTATTTAATATAAATTCCAGTACACAGTAATATGTAGCATTACAGCAGAATTGGACCAACACTACCGGGAAGACTCCTTCACATAACACCGTCAAGTGACAACAAATTGCAGCTCTTCGGGCTTGTGTTTCCGGTAGCCCGTTGAAGGGCAAAGCGAAAGGAGAGCAATTGCATCTGCATAATAACCATGGAGATATCTATAATAATGTACCTAAATCTCCTGCTTCTCATTATCCTTTTTATACCTACTATAAATTATATATTTGGTAAGATGTAGTTCCAATGCTGCATTGCAGCCGAATTAGACCGGCACGATTGACCTTTCGGTTACTTGACACTGTCGTAAAGTCATAGTCGGTTTCGCGTCTCATGCGGTTTGTGAGTACCGGTGGTCCATGGGAGGGCAGGAGCGAAAGGAGGGCAACGCAACAACAATAATTGGGATATATGTAATAATGTATACCGCTACTTTTATTCGTTACCCCCTTTGTGTTATAATACATATACCTATAACATATATATCTAAACATAAACATTTACGTTAAAGTACTTAATTAACAATTGAAACAGCATGCGTCGTACTATTTGTTTTCAAGAATTGTTTTTGTAACGGTGTTACAGGAAATTTATATTCGCGTCTGATTAAAAATTATAATTGAATTTCTTTACGTGGAAGTCGAACCATACAAATTTAGTTTTTGTTTGCATTCCCA
Organism: Eumaeus atala; assembly: GCA_017140195.1. Taxonomy (NCBI): domain Eukaryota; kingdom Metazoa; phylum Arthropoda; class Insecta; order Lepidoptera; family Lycaenidae; genus Eumaeus; species Eumaeus atala. The sequence continues at coordinate 862,282 of JAFELO010000683.1, read as the reverse complement.
ACTTTCAGGATACACTCAATTTACGTAGCTATATACTACGTAATACAATATTGTTATTATTTTCTGAATGACCTAATGCGGACGGCGTTGCCACGGCCACAACAGTTCAACGGATTAGCGAATACTTTGTTATCCTCTCATTTAGCGAGACGATAGCGGGATAGACGCCCCTCTTTTCTTACAGACGGGAAAAGATGAACCGAAACTGTATAATGTTAATATGAAACATTTGTATGTATTGAGAAAATTGCGGGCACTGGATTGCAGTGTGGTAGTGTAAATTTATTTTTATACCTACGTGACATTCGCATGTTGAATGAACTCGGATTGCGCGATTTAACACTAGCATCACCCCGCGGTTTCACTCGCGTAACTCCTGTCTTGTTGGTCGTTGGCGTCGTGGTATAAAGACTAAAATAAAGGAAGTTTTCCCTGGATAAATGGACTATTCAACACTTAAGTAATTTTTCAATTCGGGCCAGTAGTTCCTGAGATTAGCGCGTCCAAACAAACATATCCTTCAGCTTTATATTATTAGTATAGGTTATTAGGATTCAATTACGACCATCACAATCTCATGATGTGCGCTTCGTTTATACACGTTAGTTGCGACGTATGCCACAGCTGTCGTGACATTTAGTCACATGCAGCGTCATCCTGCAGCCGAATTGAGCCGGTATTACCGGGGAAGTATCTCTCGTCGCATCATACACGTACTCTCGTGCACTGTGTCAATTTCTGGAGGCACTTTACAGGGTAGCGAGAGGACGAAGGATATCAGTGTAACATTTATGGTACCTTGGTAGCCTCCGACTACTCTTTTACCCTCTCGGTTTTAAATCCAGAATAGCCATATTCTAAATATACAGGTACGATTTGCACGAGAGGTTATCCATTTCCGTTTAACAGATACCCTGCCCCTTGCATCGTCATTTATTTGTTTGGAATAAACTCCAAAAATAATTACATAGTGTTACCACATAATTACATATACCATGACGCTACGACTATTAGGACTATTAGTACTGGAGCTACGCGTGTGAAGCAGTGCTGTGATGCTAGTTCAGTGTCCTCCAGCCTAGTCAGGCCACTTCATGCGAGTTGATATTACGTATCGAAATTGATCTTTTGTTTTTCTTATCTTAAACGACTCCTAAGCCCTTGCCTTTATTCAACGTTTTGCCTTATTTGTCGCCGTTGTTGTTTTGTATGAAAATAAGTCAATTAAAAAACAAGGATAAATAATATTAAAAAAAAAAAAAAAACAAATTGGCTATCTATACTTCTATTTACTAATATAATAAATTAAAATGAGACCAGCTTGTTCCTGTGATTAATCTCAGGAACAAACTGGCAGGAAAAAAAATCGTACTATACTAAGCTTTCTGTTCAACGACCTACAGAACCCTACAGAACTCGTAATCTATAGTTTTTTTCTAATATCTATAATAATTTAATTGAAAAAAGAGGCGCTTTGTTTTATCGGGATAACATTCAGAAACATATACCAATTTTTTTGGGTTGGTTACTCCAAGATCACAAGATTTCAGTCTGTCATCCTTGTTACTAACATTATAGGATTGTACCGCCCAGATAAGCTTGTTTTTCACTTGTATATTCTTAAACTGCGCTATAATGGTTTTGAGGATACTCGGTGACCCTGGGTTGCGGTGTACCTTAACTAACTCAGTTTCTTCTATGTTGAAATTGAGTTTCTCACACAATGTTTTGACAATATTTTGCACGTCTTCTTTATCTTGCTTCGGTACGTTTCTGATCTCCAGCGTGTTTGCGCGCTGACTTTGTTCTATATTAAATATTTGGTTTTCGAGGGTTTAGATGCGCTGAATGTTTTCATCTTTCTCAATACTTTCTAAATTCTTATTTATGTCTACGATATTATCGGAGATTGCTTCTGTGGATTTCTCAAGGCCAGTATTGATTCTTTGGAGGTCTTTAACGTCATTATTTAGGTGTTTCATATCTTGCGCAAATTTTTCGATTACTTCGCACTTCCATTTTTGAGCATGTCCCTTATTTCATCTTTAAAATGTTTAAATGCTTCGTTCATATCTGCTTCCGTAATAGGTTTTTATCTTTGAGTGACTTTGTCTGGTATGGTTTTATTTGCTCCGAATTTTTTTGTCTCTGCGATGAAGTTAGTCTGTGCTGTACTTAATATTTGTGCGTAACTGCTTCGGATGCGTCCGTTCGGCACGAGTTGTGCCGAGAGAAAAAAAAAGAAATAAAAACACCTGGAGAGTTCACATTTTCATAGATGATTTATTTCTGTTGCCGCTATAAAAACGAATACAAAAATAATGTATATAAGGGACCTTACAACAAACTTATTTCTACTTTTTATGCAGTTTTTATAGATGGCACGGAACCCTTCACACGCGAGTCTGGCTTGCTCTTGTTCAGTTTATTTTGACGTCATTTCGGGTCTTTTTAAGCGTTGACTCTTGTGAAAAAGTTTCTTAAGGACTATTAGTGTAATACGGATAGGTGTTATCTCGTTCGTTATTTCTCGTTGACGTTACAACTAGACACGAGGTTGCTATATCCTTAGATCATTATACAACAGGAGTTGTGACGACACCGAGTAATACTCTGAAATTATATTTGATTTGGTTTTCTAAAAACAGGACAGTTAATCTATGGAGTCGAGTATTATAGCGGGTTTGATAAAAGTGAATTTATGTAATCTTTGTAATGACAGATTTTTATATTATTTGAAAGGAATTATGTAATCACTTCTTAAATAATTTTACTTGAAAGCTTTTTGTACAATATGATTTATTATAATTCCTAATCTTTTAAACGTAGTAATAATGCTTTGTAGAATTTTGAATGAGTATTGTATGAGTAAAATTGAGTATTCACTCTATTATTCAGTATTTACCGAAAGTATTTTTGAGAGTACTAAGCTCATATATACTACAGGCAGTCGGGAGTTTCTCTATTCTATTGCAGCTTGTGAATGCCGAGACACAACATCACATAGATACGAGTATTATCACCGGGACCGGGAGAATTATATACGTATTCAAAAAGGTTGTCGTAAGAGAAAATGCCAGCAGAAAGAAAGTATCTATAAGTTATGCTTGCGTATTTACACCAAAGTACTGGTAGTGATGGGTATGTAAAAAGCTCAAGCTGACTGCCTCGTGGTCTAGTGGTAAAATTGGTCTACAAAGATCGTAGGGTCCCGGGCCGGAGCAAGTGTTGATGAGATTTTACAATTTTTGATAACAGTCCGCAGTCAGGAAATTGGTTCCTCTATCAATATGAGGGCATAGTGCAACTTAACTGGATTTACTGTTCAGGTAACAGGCAAGTTTAGTTTGAAAAATAAATGTGCGTGTAGCGTGCTGTGATTCGGAAGTTAAACATGAGAGACATACGCGCGATAATGCGTGACGGTGTTACACTCGATTTAGTTACTGTTTCACACGACTTTACTCCTTCAATTTTATAAGGTTTAGCTCAGAGTTTTATAAGGTGTAAAATTCAATAGCATTGGATTCTATAAAAAGGTCTTGATGACATTTTATATTAAGTTCTATTCTGTTTGAATATCTTATATTTAGAAAGCAGCGCCCCAGGGTCAACTACGTAACATCGTGAAATTCTATGTTCAAATTCACCGCCCTATTGCAAACGCTTAGGTGTCGAATTTCTAAAAGTACCCTACTATTAGTTACCTACTTAGTGCTAACTTACATCATGAATGGAACCTCTATGTCAAATTTCAAATTGAACAAACCCCATTATGTCAACGGGGTCACTGCTCACGGATTTTCGCACGCGACGACCATATTGATCTATAGCAGGTACGCTGCATTGCAATGTAATTAGGCCAGCCCAACCGGATAGCTCGCTCACATGATACAACTTGAAGGATCAGTAGTCGTGTATCGTGCGATTTTTGAGTTTCGATGAGGAGGCAGGGAAGGTAATACCGTATAACTACATGTAAAAGAAAAGGCTCCGAATGCTCGTTTAACCTCTTAAACTATAAAAAAAAAAACAAAGTTTCCTCAAGCGCATTGCAAAGCTCGTGTCAAACTGAGCCGGAAAACATTTATGAAAGGAAAGTTGGCCGCCTGCGTGGAGTCAATTCCTAATCGCTTGGACACCAACTCTCGTACCAAGGTTTCGCCGTGGATAAAATCGCAACGCCTAATTGTTTTAATACACTTCAGGTGTCATTAGAAGAAGTTGAGATTGCACTTGCCGGCGCTTCACTTGTGCACTATAGCACGTCCTGCGCGGGTGGCTACTTGGCTTGTCTCTATAGAGATGACCGCCATAGCTGTAATGCTGCTAGGAGGAGTAATTGTTCTCATGTCGCCCAGACGATTTTGCCTCTGTAGGCTTTTTAAGGGCGGTCGTAGCAATTACCACTATTGCTACGTGGTTAATCCGGCACAGACGAGTAGAACTTCCGAAACTGTTCTCCGATAGCCACCAATAGATGTCGTGGAAAACACTGAGTTGTGAAAAATTGCTGTAGGACAGATTATTTGTTTATTTAAAGGAATAATAATTCAAATTATCATCAGATGTGTTAACTTACGTCATGTGTGCACAAACATACGAGTAAACATACGAGTGCACTCCTAATTTAATTCCTGAGTACAGTACGCCATTTCAAATTCTAAGGGTGCTATAGCACATCTTTTGACTCTGGATTGCTACTTGAAATTTAGACAATTAAGAAAGTCATGGTCTGCAGTCGAAATTACCTACAGTTACAACAACAGCATGCCACATGTGGTTTAAAGCTTTCATTAATATTCCTGGTGACCATAAATACCGGCCCCTAAAGCAAAATTTAGGCACTACTTTTTATTCTAGCTGGGGAATGCATTTCACAATACATAAAACCCTACTAACATCTGTTTTTATTTTTAATGTATAAAATATGTATTGTGGTGAGATATGAAATAGTTATTTGTTATTATTAATTGGTGATAGATGGGTAGATATGATTCATATAAAATTTTAACATTATACCTAGACTTTCAAGTATTTAAGTGGTCTGCATTAGCAGTACATAGTACAACAGTGATATTGTACATTTTTACTGAATGTTTGGCCGAACATCTTATTTGGTTCCAACCACATTCAGCCAATGACTACTAGGTTTTTTTTAACCCAGCAAATCTCTTTGACAATTTTGTTGTTGACAAGGATGTTACAAATCCATTCAACTAGTTGCACTACAGGTTGATCACTACGGCTCTATACAGGAAGCATCAATTGCCATAACATTAATTAATGTTAGGTAAGATGACCTCTGCGTCTACGGATAGTACAAATATGAAGAAACAATTGTAGTTATCAACAACTTCTATGTAATTAAGTAAGAGAGAAATACAATTTGATCATTTGAAATGATTTAAGTTTAAGAAATGGAATTACGTTTTATACAGATAATTATATAT
>JAFELO010000683.1:835634-856797 GCA_017140195.1 Eumaeus atala | reverse complement strand
TACAGTGAAAGAAATGGAATTTAAAAGTCTTGAACTTTTTATTACAATATTATAATTTGAATATCAAATTATTAAATAGCAAAATAACTAATAATACAAAATGATCATTGTATAGTCACTATATATGCTACTACTACATATGCATATGCAAAATAACCTTCTCAGAAGTTATCAATTTTATAAACTGATAGTGTTGTATTTACGTTATGTAGATAAAGATTGTCTTTATCAAAAATTTGGATTGCAAACATGTATGTAACGTATTTAGCTAATAAAAAAAACATGAAACTCAGAAAGAGGCTCGTCAATTATGCAGACCTATGGTGGTTTATTTTTCTGTAGTTTAAATTGTAACTGTTGTTGCTAAATGTAAAGCAGCAACTTTTACAAAGGACACAATTATGGTTCAACAGACATTTATAGATGCCTGTTAATTCTCACTTTATAGAATCACTTCAAAAATTATCCAAGGTATCTCTTTTGTTATAGTATATATTATAAACATCCAGTGAAAAAGTTGTACTACAGTTTGGTAGTTATAATGTGTAACAATCACATAATGTATAAAAAATTTTAGAAAGGTTCAGCAATTTTTTTTAAAGTGGCACAATTTTTTGAGTGAGTATGTTTATTACCAAAGCAGGTAATAAACATAGTTCTTTACAAATAGTGAAATAAAGTAAAAAATAAATAATTATAAGCCAGCAACAAAAGTTTGATCTTTGGTCTTGTAAATACTCATTAGGTTAAATGAATAAAAACGAAATGTATATTCTTTATCTTCAGATAGACAATTGGCCCACAATTTTATAAAATAAATAATGTGATAAAGGGTAATGCCCTGAATGATATATGCATAATGTAAACAACTATAGATAGTTACAGTTTTGTTTACAGATAAACTCTGTAGGTACCTATTGATACAATATTCTTCATTTTAAATTTTATAAACAAAATATCATGGATTAGACATAAAGTACTATTCTCGAATGTCAATAGATAAAAATGAGTTTCCATGAATGAATGTGACATTTAGGTTACTCTTTATAATTTATTAATATGTCTATTCCTTTCGAATCATTCATTAGAGAAGTTGACTGTTGTGGAATATGGAAAGGTAAACATTTTTTTGTTCACATGTGAATACAAGGAGTACTGTGTATTTTATATGAATGTCTCCGAGACCACCTACAATCTAGCAGTAGATCGCATAGCTCGAAAATTTACACATTTTCATTTTTAGCGCTTCTTTTAAGATGAAAAAGTATGTGTAAGAGTTGTGCGAATATTATCGAGTTGGCATATCACGAATATTGCGAGAGGTGATTACGGAACCGTCTGTCATGAAAATTTATTTAAATTCACACAAACAACGTCTGGGTGTGACGTCGCTATCGGCGCGGCTGAGCGGCTCTTATCACTTGGCAGTTGGCACGCTCCCGTCGTCTCGCGACCGTCCGATACTCAATCGCCTAAGACTCGGGTTTCGACTCTCCCTAGCATACAATCTTTACGATATTATATTTTCTATAACTAAACCAAATCTTCTTATTATGGAATTTAAAATATATTACTCTTTTTATGGAGCGACAATATTACTGTAGTTTTACGTGAGAATGAATGGTACACTATTACTCACTATTTTAAGCAATGTTGGCTGTAATCTTGTGTTTTCAGTTTCCACAGTTTGTTATACTTTCAATTGTGTTATCACGACGTTGGTTACACTTGTAGACAATCGATCACACTATAGCAGTTTGCAAATTCGTCCCGAATTTGCTTGCAAACACTGACACTAATACTTGCTTAATGAAGTCTAGACTATTTTAAAACAAAACAATCACAGGGCAATACACGGACATTACAACACCCGTAAAGCGCTTTTACATTTAATTAACTATATTTCACTAATAAATAAGAATATTGGTTGTTTTATGTTGTAACACTATAAAAATAAATAATTTTTAAAACAAATATAACATATAAATTCCACTATCGCGAATTTTGTAACAGAGTTTTGTCTTGTTTTCATATTGGCAGAGAGGCGCCTGCCATCGAGCGAGTCTTGTTGTTCAATGACGCGGAGTGCGGACGCGGCCGCGCCGCGCCGCGGTGTTCGGAGTCGCGTAGCGGGGAGAACGGGCGGGTGACGGTGCACCGGCTGCCCCGATGTCGCCGCACACTGTTACACCGCGGGTATCTTCGATTACTCACACAGACGCGCAATCTGTCTAGTTGCATTCGTGTGCTCATACGGTGGCACGATAAAACGATGAAGTAAGTCTGTGAGCCGTATTACCGATTGTATGTACACATGTGAACAAGTGTATACACGGAAAAGCACACAAGTACTCCGAGCTCGATGCTGCTACTGACTTGTTGTTTATGTATGCGAACCTATAATTATTGTAATAGTAAGCGATGACGCGTTTGTCGGCTCGTGAGACGAGACGGTTGGCATTGCTCAATGATTGAGCTGTACTCGAGTCCTACGTAACAGCCACTACATACCTATCCACCGAAATAAAATGGAGTACAACATAGATGCCTACAGTCTACAACAGTCCTACAGCCTGTAGCAACCATAGAGTTGTAGTATCGCGGGATGGTTGTGTTGTTCGCAGGATATCGGACAGAGTTTGTATACATTCTTAGGATATTAAGTAAATACAGATCTCTATACTAAACTACTTTTAAGACACACAACCACACAAATTGTAATCCTTCTGACTTTGATAAATGTCTAATTAAAATCTTATTAATACTTGTAGTATGTATGCACCTATCCACAATATACTTCATTAGGTGGAATTTAGGAAAACGATAATAAATGAGATGACTTTATATAAACTCTTATTAAAAGCACGTATATTACGTACGTAGGTACGTATACTACGTATACGTACGTTTACGTTTACGTTAAGTATTTTTTTATGGAAATGGAAGAGGAGGCCTTTTCCTTGGAGTTTGGGTTTTTTTATCTGGTAACTGGTAACCGATACAAACTACAAATGTTACAGAAACGTATCTTCTTAATCAGAATCTAGGTTCCCTTTTTTCATCTAATGTTTGATACCTACCTACCTAAAACTTATTTTCATAAATTCTTAAATTATATACACGCGCTAGAAGTTGTACTTGTTTGTAGTAATAAGATAAAAAATTAAAAAAAAAAAAAATTTCAGAAGTGCGTAACAAATTTATAGTAACTTATTCGCTGGCAAACACATAAAACACCTAACCAGACTTGTGCGCGTCGCTGTTATATTACAATTCCGATATGGATGGACTTTGAAACAATGTTTATGTGAATTAAATCTAGATTTAACTAGCTTGAGACCAATCAAAAACTGGTTGGATACAATTTATTTGTTTGTAATGTATATTTCATGGTAAGTTAATTTTAATTACAATCATGCCGATGGAACACACGCACACACATCTTCTCGTCTAATCCCTAGGCAGAGCGAACGGAGCGCCACATATAAGTATCTTTACATAATCGCTTTGCCTCCTCCACATACATAATTCCGATGGAACGGTTTTAAAAAGTGACTGCGTAAAAGGAAGCAGCGAGGAAGGGTATTAAAAATTTCCTATAATAACTAGTCGGTATTCTAACTTCCAGGAATTTAATCGATTTGTCGCATACTACGTGTGGAACTTTACATATAGCTAGGACGTTGAGTAGTATGGACCGATTAACTTTAAGGTCGGTTACTTTGGAGGATAATAAGTAGTAAGTGACAAGACACGGGTGTGCAACACCACCAACCTTCTGATTACAGTATTTTATTAAAAGTTGAAAAAGTAAAACACATAATTATAATATTTCTTGTTTCGTCCGAGCCGTATTCGAAGCCGGCGCCTCACGTTTCATCGTTCAATTGATAGTTGTTCGTCGATGCCACAAATTTTCTTTAATTCTTATACTTTGTTTTTGTTTTCACTACATTATTTTTCTGCACATCTACGACTGACTGAGTTAGACCTCGCAGCTTTTGTACCATAATCACAAAATTAAGCAATAAATAAATAATTTGCACTAGGGAACAAAATAATTTAAAGAATCGACTCAAGATCATTTTATAATACGTTCGTACATTATAACTTAAAGTCTAGACTGTCAAAATAAGAAAAAATTAAATCTAGTGCTACAGCTGTTTCGCAGTTCAAACAGGAACAAAGTTAAATAAATACGATAAATTCCAAACACCGAATCCAAATATGGATTAAAAACAACTGTAAAAATATTACGATATGAAATGTGCTTACGTTTTTTAGATTAAAGTTTGAATTTTATTATACTCTGCGGTCTATGGTAGATCAACCAGTTTAGATGTTTTTAGAAATTTAATTATGTCATGAGTGGATATATCAAATGAATAAAAAAAGTGTAGTCTATTTTTAATAAAATACATTTACTTACAAGGAAGTTGTTTTTCAAATTACTTCGCTACCACAACAACATCTCGTTTGATCAGAGACTGAGTCTAGAGTGCTCAGGCTCTCAATGTTATTAAAGTGCAGGCAAGTGTTGGCCTACCAACACTTGCCTGCACTGTCTGTATCTGAGTGAGTGAAGGCTCTTTTGGCGCTTGCAACCGAGGGCCCGTCCCGCCTACGATGGGCTACGTCACCATTGGTGTAGCTTATGAATGGAATTTTAAAATACGTCTACGGGCTTTGGAACAGTCGGTGAAGATTTAAAATTGGAATATAGAAATACACACATGGGGCTAAAACTGTTGTTAAAAATGTAAAAGTGAATTGTAAGACGTTTGGAACTGTCGGTTGAAATTTAAAAATGGAATGTAAAAATACACTTACGGGGTCTGTAGCGGTGGCTGCGGCGTAGCGTCGTCGCAGGTGCGGACGGGCCAGCGCGCCCGCGGCACATAGCAGCGCGGCGCCGCCAATGCATGCGCCCGCCCACCACCAACCTGGAATTACCACGTGCACTCAAACTATATTTCACTATACTCTGCCTACGAATTCGTACACGTGAGATGTTCAAGAAATTTATGACTCTGGTTTTAAGCAAATTCAAAATTGATGATGATTTTGCATGTTGGGAATTTATATGCGTGCGTCCCTTATAGGAACAAAAAATTTAAACATAATCATTTTATCTTATCTTGGCACATGAAGTTCAACAAAAAAAAAAAAAAACAACAGGTAGTCACCTTTATTGAAAAACATTAAATAATGGACGTTATATACAAAAGTAAAAAATGTAGCCAATTTAAAAGTGTTATTTTTCTTAACGTTGTAAGGGAGCTTCCCGCTTTAGGTACACCTCCCCTACACGTGCGGATATTTAATTTCTAATGTGACCTTTGTTATTAGTTATATTAAACTATCTGTTTACCCTCGACTTCATCACCTCTTAATAGAAACCTATTCCATCGGGGGAAGATTTTTGAAAAAAGTAACGTACGATTGAACATCTGTCTTGAGATACTCGTATACGCATACTAAATTTCATAAGAATCGATGTCGATTTCATAAAAGTCACACACGCAGTCTTTTTCGTCGTTTCTTAATATTTGCGTTGAAACTGGAAATTAATGTTATTTTATTTTGAGCTGCAGCACTTAAAACAGCAGTGACTTAGAGTTTCATCACAAAGCCCAACGATGCCGACTTGCTTTTTAGCGTGTAATTATTTTAAAACAAAAATTAATAATATGTTTGTACTCTTCACTTTGAAATATATTAATATGAATAAATACGAACAGTAGAGAAGATTGTTATTCTGTCTGGTCGTTATAAATCGAACAGTGGATCGGTCACGAATTATATAACGATATACTCGTGGAAATCCACCTGAGGCGAACCACATACGTTATTCATTCGTGAATACAATAATTTAGCCAAGCGTATTCATCTACGATTGATTTTTTATTTAAATAAGATGCATACCTACTTCATGTAAAACGGGAACCAAGGAAAGAATGACTACACGTGTCTATGTCATTCAACCTAAGATGTTTTGCATATATAAGGAACCAAACAAAACTGACTAACCTTGACTATTTATCAACATTATTTTTAGCTTCAAGATTTTTTAGAAATGAAAATAAAAATTATACAGCAATTGTGTGAGTCTACATAGAAATTAATGTGTTCGAAAACCATTTTCAGCGGGTCGTGGGTTTCATGATAATGATCTCTACATATTCACTGTCCATTGAATTAATAATCGCTCATTGCTTCTAATCGAGTGTTGTAAGACTTCAGGCAGATAAATCACGAGGCTGCTTCTCCAACACTTTTCGGTAATTCTTCGTCTGCACCTTTGCTTGGGCGCAATTATATTGTGTCCATCAAGGTATTTCACGTGGATTGTAGCTCTTGATTTCCAGGTAAAAGGAAAGACACTCAAATGGCAATGAGCTGGGCATATGATAAAAGGCCATGACAAATGGAGCAAGATAGTGACATTGTATTTCTTAGGAAGACTTAAAAAGTGACTTTATTCCATGTCTTGAGCTACTCTATTCCATATAGTGACAGGCACGATATGGAATAGAGTGACTCAAAATAGATCAGAATGGAAAAGGCTGGAGGAGGCCTTTGAACCCTCTCCATGGTTCAAGCCTTGTGGAGGTGGGGCTTAGTAGCCTTATAAGAAGAGGGGGTCGAGGATGTGATCTCGGTACCCCTCTTATAGGAAGAGGGGACCAAAGAGCTTCAGGAGGAGGCGCTATTGCGCACGGGGCAAGGGGCGAGGATGGGAACATCACCATATTGCAATGTCCCAAAGTCGGTTGGGTTGTCCTGTAGTGCGGAACAATCCTATCTGTGGTGGCGGAGTCGGTCCCTTAGGGGGTTGACTAGCCGTAGAGGTGCCCTGATGATTTGTTGTTCCGGGGCATCTCACCAAAAGTGGCACTGATGGCACTCGCGGTGGTTTTGTGGGTATTCGGTGCGACTACAATGTGCCATGAGTCCCATATACCACTGGACCCCAACCAGGGCCAGTGGAGGCGCGTGAATGCGTTTCCCCGCGTGAACAAAAAAAAGGCCTCTGATAATTGGCAAAGAGATCTACAGAAAATAAGCAAGTGTCCATTATTAGAATAAGTTATTAGCTAGGATAAAAAATTGATATTATTAGATTAAATTGATCAGAATAAAAGCTATATCATTATCAATTTACTCTCATTGTGAAGTTGTCATCATCCAGAGTATGAAAAAATAGTCTTCTCATTACCTTGACATGTGCTAAAGAATAATTTGTTGAAGTTTGGTACATTCACTGCAATTCATTAACAATAAACACGTCGTACAATATTACATATAATTATCGATATTTATTAAAACATTACGGTGTTGAATAATCATAAATTAAGTGCCCTGGTTATATACAGTCACACAAAAGCATATATTTGCCGACCTCGATTATACATGAGCGCTGCACAAATTTTGGTATTAATACTTGTGATACAAGTTTAACGTGTTTTAAAATTCATACGTGTAATTTATTACTCAAAAAACATATCATATCATATTGAATATAAATTATTTTTATCTCCTAACGCATTCTGTTGGAAGAGTAGTCGTATTTTATTAGTCGATGCGTAGTCTAAAAGTGGCGCATGTTTGTAAAATAGGTTTCTAATACCACAATTCAACAGTCTAAGGTTGTGGGTTTTTTGGGCCAAAACAAACGGCGCGTACTCGACAAAAATTCGACATCGTTCGCCCAAGAATGCACAGTGCAGTTATTTTTAGATGTTTGAGGAGAGCGGGGGCGGCGCCGACGTCTGGTGTCGGTCTACCAGGGCCTGCTACCGATTACCGAAATAGCGCTTCCAGCTGGCGATACCTGGCCACGTGGCGACCGGCCTTACTGGTGCTGCGCGCTCCTCGGCGCGATGCCTAGCCGGGGTTTAATTCACTACACTGTCATGATGTTGTACGATATAGTCATTGTAACATATTGTTTATAAATTCTCGTGTCACAGTTATTGTACTAAACTTCGGCGAAACGATTTGATCAAATTTTATGAAATTTACACAGTATATTCTGTAGTTCCGGGAACTGGTTGTAAAGTATAATTTGCGTGTTCCCATTATTTCTACGGTGTCAAAGGTTCCATATATAGATATTTATGCGGTTTTCACCCTTGAATAGAGCTATTCCCAAGGAAGGTTTCAGTGTATTTTGACCCGTTAGTCACGGGCAAAACTGGGGCGTATCACTAGTGAGTAATAAAGTGAAGATAGTATGTTAGTGTGTACAATTAAAAATATTTTCTACTTCTTATTATATATGACATGTATTTCCTGTTTACAGTATGCACTTTGATAGACTTGCGTATTAATATACGACGAATTTGAAGAATTAATTTTAGTACTCCGCGAATTATTTTTATCTGCCCTTCAGAGACAGCTTACTAATGGAATCAGTTGAAGTTCACGAATTTGATGTTAGGAGACAAAATAAATGATAGCCTTAAAGAATTATGTAAGCGCATCATTTCCAGGTAAATGAAAACTGCTTTTGAGTGCCTCTAAATTTATTTACGTCAGCAACATCTGATCCTTGTTTTAAACCTTTTCTTTTAGATTTAATTAAATTATCTTGTAAATAGACAGACCTAAAAGTTTCAGATTCAACTAACATAAATTTCTAGTAGCTAATTATAGGAAATAATAATAAAATAATTAGCAAATTATTTAAGGTTTTTTTTTAGTAAACTAATCACGTCATTCTTTAAATTGATATCAATTACTTAAAAGTGTGTGTTGATTTTATTGAAATGTTAAGAAAACAAAAAATTAGTATATAGGTAAAGTACAAATATAAATAATTTAATTGTATGTTTTTTTTATTCTCTTTTCATTTAGGGACATTTGTCACATGAGGTGATTACGATGGTCCCTAATTGTATGTTAGTGTCCGCAACATTCACGGATAACAATAAATGCTTAACACAATTCAAATACTTAGTGCCTAAAATAAAATTTTAATGATATAATATTAAACTCCATAATACAAAGGAGCCAGTAAGTAAATCTACTTAACAATTTTCCTTAACCCCTTTCTGTATATTGGTCATTGCTATCCAGTCCTGTACATTGGACATTGCTAGCCCACTCTCTATACTTGACATTAACAATCCCTTTTCCTACAATTGGACATTACTAGCTCGTTCTCTACATTGGACATTGTTATCACGTTCTCTAAATCGTACATTGATAGTTCGTTCTCTGTGTTGGCCATTGTTAGCCTGTTCTCTACATTGGACTATGTTAGCCCGTTCTCTATATTGGACATTGTTATTCTGTACTCTACATTGGACATTATTAGTGAACAATATTAGCCCGTTCTCTACATTGGACAATGTTATCCCGTTCTGTTCATTGGACAATGTACCAAGGGTCGTTCTTGCTTAGCAGCACTGTATTTTTATCACTGTATTATCGAGAAAAATGTCTAACTGATGTGACGTATGCAACTGATAAGAAACGTTTTTACTTATCTCCCGTCTACCAACATTTTCGCAAGGAGTTGTGTTATTGAGAAATGTGTAGGCATACCTTATCTCTTCGCAGTTAAAACATTGTCAACATAAGAAATTTCTCCGTGACTATTTATGGGAGCTGCTAATCGGTGTTTAATAATACATGTGCATATATATTATAAAACAGAGGTCCCCAAAAACCGTCTGTACGTAAAGTACAGATGTGATTGTTTTTCTCAAAATATACCAAACAGTTTTCACCCATGGATAGAGCGATCTCTGAGTAAGGTTGGTATAATTCATTCACGGTGAAACAGGGGCAGATAGCTAGTTATAAATAGGAATAAGTCACAATCTGTATTACGAAAGAAATATCGTTTTTAAAAGCGTCATTCTGGAGGCCCGAGTAAAACATAAATTTGCATTCAGGTGACCTTTTCTTTGTTACTCTAACAGTGGGAGCAGGAGGCGGATGACTGGTTATGAATATGTGAGGAGAGGTGAAGACGCTGAACATAACTAGTCTCTATCACCATAGAGATAGTGTCATGGTCTGTGTCTGTCTTAGCTCTGTTATGTCAATTAAATAAACGCGATTTAATCCGTAAAAGTAGTTCGATTGTAATGAGTTACATTCACAGTGTAAACTTAAGATATCAATTCTTTGTTCACTTTTGTTTCCTATACATATCAGTTATTTACACAAAGACCGTAAATAAGATATAAATTGCCCCCGCAACATTACGCGACAAAAAAAATACTACGAAGCGCTAAAAATCCTGATAAACTATTATAATATCCTTCTTAATAGACAGCTAGGTATTCTAATAATCCTAACAATCAATTAGGATATTTAGCGTCGTTTGATAATTAGCAAGAGACAAATTGGGCTATATAGGTATATATTTACGTAGGAGATTGTGATCTATTCAACATACATAGTGTCTTCAAAAAGCATGGCGAATTTTGTGTATTTTCAAAAAATTATTTATTTATTCGTCTATTTTGTCCCCTCTAAAGTAATCCCCTGTGATATTATACACTAGAGTCAACGTTTTTTCCAATCTTCGAAGCACTACAAAAATTAATTTTTTTGTATCTTGTTCAGCTCCTCCTTCGATGCCGTCTTACCACAAATAGAATTATAGAAAATTCTATTGCCAATGTCATAAAATAATAATTTTAATTAACCTGCATTATCTGAATCTAATTCTAAATGCAATTGAACAAATGTAAGTATATTGAGGACATCAATATTACGTGAAATATTCACTTATTTAAATGATCACTATCAGATCCACTAGAATATTTGCCGACTGAGTACTTGTCTTATAAAGACCATCTAGGTAACTAGAAAGAAAGAGTTTAAACTGCTTGCAAGAAATTCGAAACTTGTGAATAATATTCTTAAACATATAAAAATATTCTATTCATCAAATAACCAATACTGTAGACAATTCACACTTTCAAACATAAAACATTGCCGACAAACTCTAGTCGCTATCAATATATTTATTTATTCCTTTAGTATAAGCAACGGCACCTTTGCATCTCAAATATTCGTAAAACACGTATATACAGAGATCAATGTCATGAGAATTGTAAATCAGGATATAAGTCTGAGCTCTCAAGAGCAACTGTGGGTTAGTTCGGTTTCCGATAGCGTTGCACGTGGCCATCCCTCTATCAAATGATACAGGGTGGACGGAGGGGTTGGGAGGAGTAAGGCGAGACGCCGCGACGTCTGTCTAGACGAACTGTAATTAGGAAGGTGAGCGTAGGCAGCGCTGGCCGGCAAAGTGCCTCACTTACGTCATATTCTAATTAATAGAATAACAGGTAAATTGTCCGAGCGTCAACTGTCGACACGTTCATTAAGGAGTATCGCTTGACGATGAACACTGGCCATCAAAAAATTCCATATTTAAATTTAGAAAAATTATTTTGTGTTTCGGCTATGGCGAAGGCAGAAGGTTGAAGAATTGGACTGCGCTTTGTTGTGAGCTATATATTGAACTATATTAAATTGAGTAATCTCGATGAAGCCATGCAATATTGTTAAGATACTATAGAAGATTACCAGCAAATGTGTGAAAACTTTTATATTCTATTTAAATCTTGTCTGGCCAACCTTTGATGTTTAAATCGTAGTTTTTATACTGTTAATTGTTCTTAGTTATTCCTGTTCATCTTGTACAACTTTATAATAAGACTAGATTAAGAGAAAAGCTCCTACGCCATCACACTTAATGTCAAAAATAAAAAAGAAATAATCATAAGTAATATAAATTTAATTTATTTAATTATTATAAACAATTACTTGCATTAAACTTTGTATAGGTATCCGGAGCGGATTAAAACTGAACATCCACGTCTAGCAAAGGGAAATTATGAATGCTATTTCGATTCTCGACGAGGTGTAGCGACGGAACCAGCATACAACTGAACAGTGTTTAGTGTTCACCAACGCTCATTATGATGAATCTTTCAGAATCTTTTTGAGGGTACGTCAATGTGAATAAAAATATCGAAACCTACCAAATAAATTAAGAGGAAGTTTCTAATTTTTTTGTAATGCCCAAGATCCGGAAGAAGTTTTCAGTTCGACTCGTTTATCCCTTTGATGGTTGTCCCTTTGCTTTGTCATTATTTAAATCTTTCGAATAGCTTTTATTTGTAGGCGAAGAACATCAGGCAAATGATGATTGCGATCGGACGAGTATAACAAAGCTTAGTCTCGTGTATGTATATCCGTTACAATGTTGCAGATGGACGCGGCGGGTATTCATTTCGCCTATACATCACGTGCATATTTTGCGTCTGTTAAGCGGTAAATATAACTTCGACCGGCAGCTGACGGCGAGAGAATGTGGCAAAAAACCATAGGACATTCCATAATTTTTCACCGTCACCGACGAGCAAAAAGTTGCCATTTTTTTTCTAAGTGCGGATCGGCTGTTTCGTTATTTATTCGAACTGGCTGGACATGATCTATCATATATCATAGACAACATTATGGCGCCTTTGACATTAATTAACAAGACATCGATAGCTTTAGAATTATCATACTGCTAGAAAAAAGTTTGAAGTTTACGACGTTTTCTATGTAACCTTGGATTTATGACGAATTAAGGTGACAGTAATACATGTTTTATGAGAAAGACAGTGTAGATTTATCATTTTTACCATGAATTTTCATACACTTATAAAAATAAAACCTTTTCTTTTATCATTCTAAGTACATTTAGATAATTGGTAAATAGTATTAAGATGCAGTGATGGTATCTACCCTTATTTATAGTAAACAAAATGAGTATTACCTTTATCAGGTGGATGTGTGCACAATTAGCTACGCCAATCATACATCATTATATTATATTGCTTTTTGAAGTAAACTATGAACGCTTGAATTCACTGATCAGCGTATAATTACGTAACGAAACAGTTACGAAAACGAGACCAAAGCAATTTCAATTTCAAAATTGGAAGGGAGATACAATTTAGTGAACATAGACTGAGAGAGTTACATTTTGTATTTTACTGTAGCGTACAGGTAGAGACGAGGGAGCACAAATTTATTCCTTTCTTCCCCTCATAACCAAGGCATGAAATAAAGTTAAGTTAGTATTAAGTTTTACTTCAGTTGTGTAGTAGACCGCAATCGTTTTTTGTACAAAATGAACATCAACATCATGACCAGTCCGTGCCATTGTACTGTTGGATATTGTACATAATTAATTGATTGACTGACTGAAATTACTGTAACTACAAACTTGAAATTTGTCACAAAGTTTTTTTTTAATGATGTAAGTAAGCATGTGTGAGTGTGCTGTGTCTTGCTGTGTCTATATAATGGTGCGAGTGTAGGATAGCCAACTATGTCACACAAGTGATGGCACATTGTGTCGTGTATTACAAACCGCTTAGAAATAACGTCGCACCATAGTAGATTGTGATTCTGTAGCGGGCACAAGTACTAAGCAAGGATTTTTGAAATTCAACCCTGTAATAGAGTGGTGAAGTTTATACTATGAAATTTTAATCTCGCACGGTTAAAACCGAGGGGCACTGCTAGTAAATACATACAACGCTTCTTATGTAATCACCCGTCGGGGTGGCCAAGTGATAAGATTAAACTAGCACTTATACATTTACATTCTCTCCCAATGGCTACGCTATAATTAACATTGTTATCTACTCAAATAAACAACAGAAATTCTTTTTAGCAATGGTTTCTCTATATGCAGATGTGTTGCCCCATTTAATCCCATAACCTCCAGTTTGCCACCGACTACTCGTAAACTACACCAAACACGACAGCCATCACGGATTTACGGCGGTATTATGTGAGTGAGAGTCACGTTGAGGTTGTGGACGTACCAGGACAGCCGGTGGCTACTTGCGGGAAGTGGTTTTGTTCTCTATGTGAAATATCTATGAGAGTCTCTATCGTGAGCGAAGACTACGTAGGAATATGATAGGACAGGTCAGGTCGGGTGGATTGGAGGTGACTTGTGTCGGATAGACATCTTAATTCACGCCCATCACCTCGGTTTCCGTAAATCCACATCATTGCGGTAAACGCCACCTATACTGCGGAACCATCTGCCTCCTTCGGTGTTTTCGATCCGATACGACTTAGAGGTCTTCAAGGAAAGAGCATACCTATTCCTTAAAAGCCGGCAACAAGTCTGCAATACACCCAGTCTTGCAAATGTCTATGGGCGGCGGTAGTCACGACCCGCCTGCTCGTTTGCCCGCTATCTCATTTTTTATCTTTTTATCTGCAATTTTTTTCTTATTAAAAAAATATTAATTAAATTTGAAATCCTGTGTAGGCCGTGCTGCGCTTTATTAAGTACTGGCTTTGAACTATAGGGACTTTGGTAAATCCCTACAATGTATCGATACTGATAGTGACATTAACTCTATTCATAAACAATTAAAAATTTACTACCAAACAACAATAACGATAATTTCATTCACAATGTAGCGACGCACTATAGACGTACACTAGGCACTAGCTGAAATGCGTGCGGCGTGTGTATGTTTTGCACGAGTAGTTGTTTATGGTTAATATTAGGGTTGTTTGTCAACGTCGTGCGCTAGCGATGTACACAGCTACAGAGCTATAAATACGTAGCATGAAGCAGCGGGTATCGTGGCTGCGGATTGCAGCTGCACACACTCGAACAATTTGCTATAAAATATAAATGCACTTTTATACCGAATGGCAACAATGTTGCGATGGGCCCGTTCGACAACCCATTCGTGCGTAATATGGTCAAATTATACGCTGGCTTTATTATTAAATTACTGTAACACAGTACCCACAGGTACATGATCGGTGCATGGAACAATAAATCAATTCTTAAGGGGCTATGTACCTAGTTTTTTATACACTGAAGTCGCCTTGATACAACAGTAAAAATAACATTTATTCCTCAACGTCGATATCTTTTCGCTTTTATCCGTTCGAGAACTTTTAGTAAGCGTAAGTATGTGCAGAGGCGAAAACGGAACAATAAATATTAAATTATTTTTTTGGCATAAGTAATAGTGTAGTTTTGACTCGGTCTTTCAATAATAGATACACAGTACCTACACACGCATTTATAGTATACACTCTACAAGCTGTTACCATAGACATTGTGATTCGTTCACAAATCTATTTGAACAGTAACCACTATGGAATAAGAATTGAGTTTTAATTAATATATTTATGTACCACTCGGAGAAAAGCTTTAAGCGGCGAGTACTTGCGTAACCGGTACTCTGCAAGTTTTAACAAAAGATACGTGTGCTAAAAATATCCTTGATATAATCAAGAAATAAAAACGGCCAAGAGCGGGTTGGACTCGCCTACGAAGGGTTCCGTAGCAACCAATGAAAACCTCCATATTACTTAAACTAAATCCATTATGTTGAAACTAATCTACGAAGTATTTACTTCAGTTAATTTCATTTTTCTACAATTTTCCTCTCAGTGTTTCAAAAGTTGGGGAGGGCACACTTTTTATCAGTTTAGAAGCAAATATTTGCGGCTATTCGGCTTAAATTGTTTTTTT
Source organism: Eumaeus atala (assembly GCA_017140195.1). NCBI lineage: Eukaryota > Metazoa > Arthropoda > Insecta > Lepidoptera > Lycaenidae > Eumaeus > Eumaeus atala. Next base: position 841,253 of record JAFELO010000683.1, on the reverse strand, counting down.
CAGCCCTCAGTTTCATGTGTGGGCGCTACCAGTGACACCCCTAATAATTCTATTTTTCGAAATCATACTTCATCATTACGTAACGGTTCATAAAATAATACATTTCATATCTCAATCATATAGGACCCATAAACACAGACGTTTTACTCAGAGTGTAGACATACGGACTGGCAGACGGACATGGCGAAATTATAAGGGTTTCGTTAACAGAACCTGGTGGTACGCGTACCCGTAACTGGGTAAAACCGTTTCCATATTCATGATAGAGATTAGAAGAAGTTCTCGAAATTCGGATTTCACAATGTTTTTTTTTGCCTAACGCGATAGCTAGCCTAAATAGGTAGTGAAATACTGAAACTAGCCAGCTATCTTAAGCTATAAGCACGAATCTATAGGAATAAATTGATATATTTGTTTAAATTTACCGCCCCGCCCACTAAACATTTACAGACTAATAAAAAATACATTTTCTTTATGGCTGTACTGAATTCCAAACTCGGTTTATATATTGATTTTAGTTGATGTTTTTTTTTATAATAAAAATAGCATATGTAGCTTTATCGCTCGCAGGCACGATATGTTATTACACCTCTATAATAAACATCAGCGTAACTATTTCATTTCCAGAAGAGCTCTTTCTATAGTACAGGAGGGCAAACGAGAATTTATTTTCAGAAAAGCTCTTTCTATAGTACAGGAGGGCAAACGAGAATTTATTTTCAGAAAAGCTCTTTCTATATTACAGGAGGGCAAACGAGAATTTATTTTCAGAAAAGCTCTTTCTATAGTACAGGAGGGCAAACAGAATTTATTTTCAGAAAAGCTCTTTCTATAGTGCAGGAGGGCAAATGAGAATTTATTTTCAGAAAAGCTCTTTCTATATTACAGGAGGGCAAACGAGAATTTATTTTCAGAAAAGCTCTTTCTATAGTACAGGAGGGCAAACAAGAATTTATTTTCAGAAAAGCGCTTTCTAAAGTACAGGAGGGCAAACGAGAATTTGAAGCTTTTTGACAACTATCGACGCCTATAGACATCCGAGTTATTGTCATCCAGATGCGTTTCCCTACTTTCCTCTTCCCCTACAATGGGCCATCAGCTACATACAAACCGCACGAAACGACTAGCTGTCATTTTACGGCCCAATTCTGCTGCAAAGCAGTATTCAACCTACCTCTTACTAAAGTCTAGATTAGGCCCGCAATATAACTTATACTTACTACTACATTTTTAGGAAGAGGTAGTGCCATGCTGCACAGGAGGAGGTAGTACCATGCGTGGTGCATGCAACGAAATCGGGCCGGCACGACCTGGGAAGTGCCTCTCGCTCACATAATACCGCCGTAAAGTGACATGTTCATTGTCGCGTCTCGTTCGGCTTATGAGTAAGCCGGTGGCCCATGTGGGGTGCGAGGAGGGCAACGCCTCGGCATAGTAATTATGTGGATGTTTATGGGTGTAGGTAGTCGTCAAATAGCTCCGATTTCTCGTTTGCCCCCCTATTCTATAAAAAAAATTATAAATGCAAAAGTTTGTGTGTATGTTTGTTATTCTCCCACGCACAAAATACGGATTTGGACGAAATTTGGAACTACTGAAATTTAAAACCTCGGGGCACAGCTAGAAAAACATAGTTAAAGTTTTTTCCCGTCACATTTTTACCACTTGTTGAAGAGAATACCTCATTTTAAAAATGCATTAAATTTGATAAAATAATCAATGAACCTAAACGTAATGGCCAAGAAAGTGAACGCCGTAACAGGGGGCGCGCCTTTAAGAATAACCTCGGTTATTTCGGACTGTTCGCTCAGCAAATACCCTACGCGCCCGAGTACAACATTGTTAAGTAACCTGCACACTCGCCGTGTGAGTAAAAAACCACTACTCTTTCAGCTGCCTCAGTATTTCCGACCCGGTATAATAATAATAATAACATCTATGGATTTATTACAAAACGTTAGCCTCGTCATGTGTTAAGTAACTTAAGGACTTATGTTATAGGTACCATACAACGGAAATATATTTATTATATTTTTTGTACATTTAATAAATTGTATATATGTAAGATTTTTATTGTTGAAATACATAGATAAGCATCCATGACCTGGGCGGGATATGAACCCACGACCCTTGGCGCAACTTGGGCGATCATCCGAGCTATGTTACCACTGCGCAAGCCGGTCATCATTATATGACTGATGGGTCTATAAGGAAAGACCATACTTATTCCCTCTATTTGGACATCTACTAGACGAGTAATTTTACACATCTACTCTTTATAAAGAATAAAATACCTAAATACGTTAAAATTAGTCAGCAATATGCAAAAGTTAGCCCTGGTTAGATATGAGGAATCACAAACCAAATACTATATGACTTCTAATTATACATTTTTGGGTCGAGTGTTGAGAAAGTTAAGTACCGCGCACATTAGCAAAAAGGTCCTTATTATGATTAATCAACTGAACGACACTAAGTGAAATGCAGGCAACAGTATCTAGTATGTTCAGGAAGCGTATTTTTTTTGGACAGATAGGTATGAAATGCATTATAAATTATTTTCTGGTATTTTTAAATCTTTTGCGTTTAAATACAATTTTTTTTTGTGACCTTTCAATCCTTTTTTTAAGTCCTTCCGGACTCCTTTCTTTTATCCGTTTATGATATAAAAAAGTATCACATATTTTTAATGTTTACTCGTGTTCGTAGTCTATTTTGAGGAATGCTTTGCTTAGTCTAAGGCACGAGACGCGCATACCAGACATTCGTTGAATGAGTACATGTTTACGAGCTGTTTACGATACCGACCGTCCCAGACTCGCATGTAACATGTTACCTAAATAATTAAACATCATTTTTTTAAAACTAAAGGTGTGTTGTTAGGGAAACGTGTGTAACACACTTTTATTTTGCGAAAAGATTATAATAGTTACATAAACGATTACTGGCGATCCGCCTGGCTTTGCCCGAGAATATGTTATTGCCTTAACAAATTATACACAGGGAGTGTAAACTTCGGAAATCGTTCCATCCACGGGTAAATCAGGAATTACACGTGAAAATCCATTCAATAGAAGAAATCGATTACATACAGACTGAATACTTTTGGGGGCTTTGTTTTGTAATGTGTATAGATTGTAACTCTCACACCGGGATGCATCTCTCCCACTTGCGCGAGAGGCCAGGGTTGCGTCGCCTTTCTACCCCCAACCCAGTCTTGTCACTCGAAGTGCATTTATATGAGTCCGATGAAGCTGTGTTGGGCTTGTCTTTGCTTTCGCAGCATAAATTCAGGTCCGGAGTCTTTGGAAATTATTTTTATAAGCACATGGAATCGAAACGTTATGACTTATTAATGTTCTATCACAAGGAAAATCACATGAACATATACCCTTTAACTTGAGTTATGTTTGTTTGTATGAAACAGTGTAGGGTGTCATTATGTGCAGAGTTGTGGGAAGAGAAGGGACTCTGTCCCTCTATCATCAGGATAACAAAAGCTTCGCTAGTCCGTTGAACTGTTATGGCAATTGCAATAGCCAAGCCGTCATTATTAGGTCCTACCGAAAAAAAAAAACATAGTGTGCAGATGGTAGCTAGAACTCAGCCCGTGCATATTTCCCTGTCATTTTTGTGCGCTCGTGAGGGCGCAAAGGCGGTCTCAATTGTTTTCGTCGTGTTTCGCGGGTTATTTTAGGCGCGTGCGGCGGCGCGGTGCAAGCCATTCGCGACCGTCCCACTGTCCACAAACGTTACCACAACACTACGATATTCTATTATTACTACTATTCTATGCTACAGTTATACCACTGTGTATTATTTACCATTTTCTAATATCTAAATAAGACACGGAGGTTTTGACGGAGTGCTTTACATGTGTGCGCAACAATTTTGTGTAAAGAATTATAGTGTAAACGACATTGAAAATTACTCGGCCTAACATTGATTCATTCAATTCGAAAAATCAAATCTACCCTCGTGCTATAGTTCGGTTCAGAATAGTTATTTGTGTGAAGTTCGAAACGCGTGTTTGATTTTATATTTGTAATTTTATAATTTTTTTAACAAAGCAACCGGACATAGTTTGCAAATGGAGCAAATCGAACAGCGTGCTGTCCTTAAGTTCCTGCGTCATTACTTTAGGAGATTCCGCTTCCGATTCCCATTCATCCGTCAAGAAATGGATAACAGAATTCAAGCGTAGAAGGATGAACCCCGCTTTAGAAGAGAGAAAAAAAAAAACAAACCGAGAGCGTGCAGGTATTGTTGCACAGCGTAAATGAATCTTCCCGACGTATTGGCCTTAGGATGAACTTGGACAAGACAAACGTCATCTTCAACGAATACGTTCTCACTAGGCCGGTCAACTTCGATGGTGCTATTCTCGAAGTCGTAGACGAATACGTCTACCTCGGGCATCTTTTGCAATTAGGTAGACATAACTTCGAGAAAGAAACCGATAGAAGTTGGGTTGGGCAGCATTCCGGAAGCTTCGTCACATTCTCACGTCGCCTATACCGCAGAGATTGAAGACGAAAGTGTTCAACCAATGTGTTCTCCCTGTGATGACCTACGGGGCCGAAATATGGCCTCTTACTTAATACTGGTCCGCAAGTTTGCGGTAGCTCAACGGATTGAACGTATAGCACGTTGGGTGTTTCTCTGTTCGACAGAATTCGCAACGAAGTCATAAGGTAGGGAACTAAAATATCCGATATCACGCGACGAATAGGCTCACTGAAGTGGCAATGGACTGGTCACACACTCAGAAGATCGATGGCAGATGGGCCAGTAAGGTTCTGGAGTGGAGGCCGCGTTTAGGAAAAGGAAATGTTGGTTGACCGTTCACCAGGTGGGAAGACGATCTCCGTGCAGTAGTCGGTCTGGGATGGATGCGAGTAGCAGGAGATCGGTCGTCCAGCAGTGGATCGATAAGACACAACAATATATGAAATTACAGATACATCGTAAATATGTATAGTAAGTCTAATTATCTCTTGTGAGCTTTTCAAGGTTTCGGAACCAAAGGGTAAAAACGTGGTGCTATTATGCTTTCCGTCTGTCCGTTTGCCTATGGTGGTGGTGAAAGGCTGGATCATATAATCCATAACGTATGAACTATAAACCGTGATAGCTAGATAGTTGAAATTTTCACAAGCGTTGTACTTTACAAAATTAATTATGGAGGCTCCAAAATAAACGTGTTATTTGCCGTTTTATATAGAACGGTAAATGATACAGTAACCTTCGTGCGCGACTCTGGTTCGCATTTGGTCTCGGGATTGGTACTCAATACCTCAGCTGTTTCGATTAAATTAACCAAAGTTATATAAAAGCAGTAAATTCCATTTTCTATTGGATTAATTTGACAGCGACTCGGAAATTTGAATAATGAATACGACAGAATAAAAAACCTACTGAAACTGACTGAATCAAATTATCGTAACATATTCTTTTTATTTGCTACTCGGATCAATCTGAATTCATTAAAATAAAATTAAAAATAGATACTAAAAAGAGCTGAACAGCATAAAAGAAAATTACAGTACTGAGTAGACAGAGACTTTTTATGACTACAAACGATGTGTTATCGTCCTTCTTACCACCCCCCCCCCCCCC
>JAFELO010000683.1:808552-835613 GCA_017140195.1 Eumaeus atala | reverse complement strand
CCCGGGCCACCGGTATATCACAAGCCGCTCGAAAAGTAACAGCTATTGTCACTTTTATTTTAGCTCACATTTTTACTGCCACCAAATTGGGTCGACATGACCGGAGCGGTACCGCTCGCTATAGAGAAGGGAGATGAGAACGCACTACTTTCTCTGTCTATCTCATCACGCATTGCGCAGAGAGAATTGTATGAAAAAAGGAGAGACAGAGATTGAATTAAATTTGCCGTCTGTTTTGGCTTAGACGGACTCCTGGGTTCCCTACCCTATCTATATTATCTTTATTGCCGGTAGTCGCCAAACGGATCCGACTACGCATTTGCCCTACTAAGCTATAATGACAGAATTTAAATCAATTACCGGGTAATAAATTACTGAGCGTTAAGACACTAACATAAATTAACATTTCCTATCCATGTGTACTTATGACGTAACATGTCTGGACTGACTGACCAAATCCTATGTGTCTACATATAATCGATTTTTACGAAATCTAATACGGACTTTCTTGCGGTTATCATCAGTAGATTGAAGGATCCCCGAGAAAGATTTAATTTGTTCTAGCTTTTGTAATTTAAGGGCGAAGCTGGGTCGGATCGCTGGTATAGTTATAATAATAAGGTCGTCCTAGCTGAATTTCAACTACAGGGATAAACTTTGTTGAGAAGGGCCATCTGCGCAGGATAGGATAGTGCACAAGTGTGTGCGAAGTCATAAGCACAATCTGTATTTCCTCATCGGAATAGGAAGTTCCCATGGAACGACAATCCGACACGACCTCAGAGAAATCCGGACCGACGTCTGAACGTGCTCTCAGTGGTACGGTTATGTAACACCGCCGACTTCCTAACTCCGGACTGTTATTAGAAATCAAAAAATCTTAATGTGACCATGCGACCTAACAATAAGCGAGCTCAATCATCCTTGTCCACACACACTAGTGTGCGGACCGTTTCATCCTTCCGGCCCTAAAACTAATTAGGATAGAGTCCGCCCAAACTCAACCCGGTACAACTCTTCCCATATACGGGTAAAAGGGAGTGTGTCCCCCTTTCCTCTCCCTAAGTTAGAAGACGCAAAAGTCTTCGGCAATCCGACGAGCCACAAATGCGAAAGGACTAGCGTCGCCAACGGGATTGGAACCCGGATCACGTCTATGGCTGAACATGCTTACCATTACACTACGATGCGTCACTATAGCTATATATTCGCGTCCAACTTGATTCAGTCAGGCGGATACCCTGCCGGCAGCCGGCGGTCGATCCGCGCAGCTGTCACTCCCACCGCCCGCGGCCTGCGTGCAGCGTGCGTGCTCCAGGTGATGGCTCGCGCCTCATCCACCCTCATTAACTTCAATTTTATTATCATCAACGCATTTTCATATGCATGTAACACCGACCGTTGTGGGTTCGAATCCAGCCCAGGACATGTACAACATGTATAGTAATCATAAAAAACATATGTACAAATATTTCCGTTGCCCCAGTACATGTAACCCATACATGTCCCTATAGTAATTAATATGGAGCTAGAGACTAGCGTGGTGTAATTATTCTATAAATTTCATATACTTACAATCCGCTCCGGACTTGTCTGTGAATAATAGAAGCAAATCTTAACAAATTATGCACCAAAACCTTCCACGGATATCGCTCTATTCTTTTGTGAAAATTTCACGAGAATCCACTTTGAGAAGATCGAGAACACACACAGAAAGATTTAGGGACTTTGCTTTATAGTATGTATGTATAGTTTTAGTCCTCTAGGAAAATAAACTTCCATCGGAGATCAAAACAGCAAGTAGTGTGTTGAATAAAATGACCATTTGAGAGAGAGCTTACAGACGATCCTATTCTTTCTATTTTATTTAGAATATTAAGGAACTTTGATGACTAGCGACGCTACACTGGACATCTGTATAATTTTTATGCAAATGTCTGTTCCTCCCCTCTAATGAGCCACCGGAAACTCATAAATTGTACGAAACTCAATCCATGGCTGTCACTTTACTGCAATGCAGCAAATATGCAATACTCTGTAAAACAAGTTGTTAACCAATACAAAATAATATATTATTTAATATTTATTAACCCTGATATCGCGTATCTTTGGGTTTAGAATTAAAATTATGGGCACTAGGAGATACGTTTCCAAAAACAGTGCTACAATTTGCGAACGTGTTTTGCAAATCAATGTACGATGTCATTTAGAGGCAATGCCGTGCTGCATTGCAGATCAAATGGCCTGGTCGTAAAAATCCCTCTCACTAACATAATTCCATCGCAAAGCGACAGCTACTCGACTTCGTGCTGTTTGTAACTTTTCGCTGACATAATGACAGGGATCAGTAAGGAATGGCAAAACATCTGCATAACAATTAAGCTAATATTCAAGGGCATCAGTAGTTATCAAAAGGGCCTACTTGTTTTACCCCTTACATGATAGAAAAAAAAAACATCTTTTCTAACAGTAATCCGTATGAGTTCTGACATAAGACCTAGCAATCTGACATTTATCCGTATGAATTATGCCATAAGAACTAGCAATCTGACATTTATCCGTATGAATTATGTCATAAGAACTAGAAATCTGACATTTATCCGTATGAATTCTCTCTTAACAACCAGCAATCTGACATTTATCCGTGTGAACTCTCTCTTAAGAACTGGCAATCGAATTAAACCCAAACAGCCAGCAGTGTGACCGCTACCGCCGCCTCGAGTCATATTTGTTAACAGATAACACGAAAGGCAATGGCAAATTAATTTGTCTCCTCCGAGGTGACGAGTGCTCACTTAAGTTTATTTTTCTTTATTGGGTCGCACATTATAATCAGGTGTAATGAGATATCCCCTTGTAGCCAATAAAGGTGTCGTCAGACTTGCTGGAGTGGTAATAAAACCTTCGTAACGAGGTTTAGACGTAAGGGTGTCGCCAACAGATAGCCCAGCCATTTCAGCTCGTCTCCATGTCATATGTAAAAATCAGTATAATTTTTTGGTGTCGCAGAAATTATACTGCTCACTATCACCTGTCCTGAGTAGGCTACATTTGTTGTGTGGTACCTGTTGCACGAGAACCGATTACAGACTGAAACCCTGCTGGTGCCATATACCCTTGTGAAGTGTCCTGGATTTATAAACAAACATCAGATCGCGGTGACTGAGAGAAATTTTCTAAGGATAAAGTATAAGCAATATTAATTTGATATTATATACTTCAGAATCGCAAGGCCGTAATCACTAGGGAATTTTTGAGCAATATTTAAAAAACCTAAATTTCTAAAAATCCCGTCCCCCAAAATATTGGCTATATATAAGTGGCTATCTATAAGCATATACATCAGCTCCGTAGTACAACTAGTCTGTACAAACAAAAAAGCTAACGAGGGTTGAAAGTTTATAGATTTTTTTGTGTATCAAACGACAATTGGAGCCTTTGAGACGAAACACCGAATAACAAGGCCCATAGACATCCGCTATTGTCATACGCATGAGTTACCTTCCTTTTCTCCTCCCCTCCAATGGACCATATTCGAAATCAAGTTGTCTGTGGAACACAGAATACGTTTCAACGATTTTAGTGTCTTTCGTCTCTCTGTTTATATGTTGTCTGTGCATCATGCGCATCATAGGCAATAGCAGAACGCCTTTTGATAGAAAATCCCTGGCCAGGTAAGGCTAAAAAAAAAACAAGAAAATGGGCAGGATAATTTTAGCGCGGGTGAAACCGCGGGCCACAGCTAGTATGCGAACATATACTTATAATTGTATGAATAAATCTGTTTGGGCGGTACAGGAGTGTGGCGCGAAATTGGCGCAGGGGTAGTGAAGCGGCTGAGACGCTTGCTTGAGGCCGAGCCCGGGCGATGGCCCCGCGACCTATTTCCTACTCCCTCTCCCCCTCCGCCGTCCCCGTAGGCCTGCCCTCCCCCATCCTTTATCAGCCTGATAATAAGTCCTCGTACCTAGACAAACGCTCAATACTCCCCGACGTAACCGCATAAGTGTCTATACTTTAAGTCGTAGAAGTATGATTTGGTCATGATCGAGAATTTTTGAGGTGCTTTTGTTTTGTATCTCTAATCGAAAATGAGAGAAAAGATTTTTAAAGACTTGGTCAAGTAGCAAAAACTTCTTAGACAAAATATTTTCTAAATATTAAAAAATAAATGCCATTGATATCAGCATTATGCAGGCATTACGAGGTAAGTTAGTGAAAAACACATATAATTATGTCATTTATTCAAGCCAAATTCGTTTTATAGTGGGTAATTTTAGTTATACTCAAACCTTACCAACGTAGAAACCAGGTTCACAAATAAGGAACTAAATAAAGTAGTATAGAACTTCAGTAACAGTGCCATGCTGCAATGCAGAATTGGACTGGCACGATCGTAGAGGTACCTCTTGCTCACATGACGCCGAGGCAAAGTGACAACAATGGTGTCATGTGAGCGGGCAATGCAAATATAAACGAATAAAAAACAAATACACTGTAGATTTAAATATAGAATAAAAAAATAAAAAAATATGGAGGCTTCCACACACGTAAATATTTTCACGACAAGGATATTATTAGGCGAGATCGAAAACAGGCGTATAAACATAATAGTGGCTGGTGTGCGGGTGGTGTGGGACAGAGTGCGGCCGGTGGTGTGGAGTCGCAGGTCGTCCCTGGGCGTCGGCGACTCGGGCGTCAGTCGACGACCTGCCGATGCCGTCTCAAGGCCGCTCTTACACGTGCCGCCGCTTCCTGCCGCCATAACAAACCTCTCCCCACTTCGCAATCCCGTATTCCACAGACAAATATCTGTTTTTCAGTCTCGCCTAATTTCTCTACGAAAAACAAATGCTACTTATTTTTGCCGTGGCTATTTTATTTGTTCTGTTTTATTATTATCCGCTGTTTTAATATGTCGAACGTAAAAGTATTTAGCTCTGCTATTTTGCTACCACGTGTAACAATTTACTGTAACCATCGATCGAATAGACGGTAATCCTTTAGCGTCTATTCGATCGATTGTTACGGTAAAGTAGGCAATGTTACAGTAGTTGCCGGAAACTTGGAACCGAGTTTGCGTTTTTTAGGCGTGTGACGCTTTTCGGTCCCATCAAATTGAAAAACAATTGCTTCTTACTTCTTTACCACGCCAACGGCATACATCAACGCTCGGAATTTGTTAGTTAATAAAATAGTACTGTACCCATACAATATTAATTAACCTATATTATATTAACCCATATAATAATAGGTTAATTAGTTCTTACACATTTCTACTTAAAAATCTATAATATAATTTGGTACCTAATATAATAAAGTGTGGGAATAATCGATATAATAATTATATATTGTTTTCTGGGTAGGAAAAAATAGGCACCTGAAACTTGAAACGCGACTCATTCGTCAGTCTTGTCAAAGATCTCTACGAAAAACACGAGCTTATATTTTTTTAAAGTCACTTTTTATTTCTTCTGTTTTATAATTATTGCTATAAAAATGTACTTTGATTTTTATAGCAATAACTATAAAACACTAACTCTGTTAATTCGTTACCTCGTGTAATAAAGTGCTCAAATAATAATCTAGTAGGCTGTATAAAGTAAACCAGGTAATGAAAACTACATTAAACTATTGCGCGGTTCGTGGGTTTTTGAGCCACATAGCTTTATCAAAGGAAATAAAATGAAACTAAAATGTTATTATTCATTTTGAGACTTTAATTGTAAAAAAATTCAGTCGCACGACGCGTAGGAGGCTATACAGTAACCATGGTCACGAGTGCACTGGTTTGCTGTGAAACTTCTGATGCCTTGGCTTTAGTTAAATAATTAAATTGACAAAGACCTCTTTTTTAGAAGTTAAGTAGATTAAATTGTCTACACCAGATGTACTTCCAAATTTCTTGATGTTTATTTCCCTGGCTCATAAGCCTTATAAAAAGATATTTACGACTTAACGCCAATTTAAAACATGACCCCTACACATCACTATTAGATCGATTTGATTAAACTTTACTAATATTTAACAATAATTACATTTCGTTTCGTTAATCTCTGAAACTGTCGGTACGATTTTGAAAATTCTTATTGCAATTAAAAAGCGTTACTTTTATTAAGGAATTTGAGAGACCAAGTGTAATGTAAATATTGACGATCAAAGTGCGTACTGCCTTACGGAGTGTACGATGTAGTCCCATCTCACGCATATCTGGTGTTGTGGATGTCTGTGGGTCGGTGATCACCTACCATCATGTTACCCAATTTCTCGTTTGCCTCGTATGCTAAAAAAATATAAAATACTGGCCGCCCGAGCTCACTTTGATTTTGTTAAGAGCTTTCGTGATCCGATCAGTGAGTCAGAAACTTACACAACTCCTCATAGTTCTCCTAAATAATAAATCCGTTAGCCTGTCTGTATGTCATCAATTCTGTCAAAACCTAATTTTATGCCATTTTTACACATGGATAGAGGGAATTTCCGAGGAAAGTTTCAATGTTTAATTTGTTAAGGTAACAATTTACTCTGAAGCCGGGACAGATCGTTAGTAAGTTCAAATTAAATTTTGAATGACCCGAGAGCCGGACTGTTAGATCTGGTGCTAATGTTAATACACCCAACTTTGCCTTCAAGCTGAAACGAATCTTTAATTTTTGGCTTATTGGAATAAAATAAACGACACTAGGCTGTTTATTTTTGTTATGTCTGTATTGAAATACGCGAGTTATCTCCCCAATTGAGTGGTTATCAGTTTAATTGTCACTCTGACCTGTCTGCGATAGTGTCGAGCGGCGGAATTCCTAGAAACATTACGAGGCAAACATTGTTGGAGATGCCAACTCTGGCTATATAAAAGTGTTACGAATCGAAATTGTTGTTTGCGAGACTTTTTCTCACAATGGAGACCTGGGGATGGGCGGCTGAGGGGGTTTGTGTCTGTGTGTTAGTCGCGTATTGAGAACCCACACATACGTGTTGTCAGCCTTGTCATAACATCCATTATACTCTGCCTATGATCGATACAATTATATTAACACCTCTGTGATTGTGGTGTTTTACCATATTTAATTAGCAGATCTGTGTGTGAAAAGAATGACTTCTAAATACATAGCTTCACGCTGGTTCCCTCATGGAGTAACTAAGAGTACAAAGCGCCACATATCACGATCCTTACACGACTTCTTAATGATGACTATTGATTGATATTATGATTTAAGCATTCTAATCGATAACAGACGTATTCCGCGATTTATTATTTAATAAAATATTCATTTTAACGCGCCGCTGCAATAATTGCCACATGTGCAGTATTTGAAAGATATGTTTACATCTCAGACGTGATGATTGTGCTTCACCACAACAGTGCACAGACGGCGTATGCAGCTTATATTTAGTCTAGTCTGGTCTGGTAGTGGTTTTACTCAAACTGGTGTAACATATTAAATTGTGGTCGCACAAAAATAATAATCGCATGAGTCACCGATGTTTGTAGTAAATATTCGAAAGTTCATACTTGAGACTTGGCATGTAATAATTAATATAAAACACTTTGATGTAACATATAGTTTACGAGTGGAGCATGAATTTTAGATAAGCAGGTGTTGATACTTCAAGGGTAGGGGTTTCGGAATGTTTTTATACTGGTTTAAAAAAATCTTAAATTTGTTGAAATCTTTTTTCTTTTATTTAGGTTGTGTTTTATCGTATACATTTACTGGTAAAAACCGCTAATTGTCCGATTTTCTAAATTATTTTTATTAGACAGGACAGGATTAACAATTGTGTTAAACAACTCTGGTGGCCTCTACCACCAGAGTTGTTTTTTGCGAAGTGTTTCGGCGGTGGTACTGACCGGTGTGCGACGCCTCGGTCGCGGGCGGCAGCGTCGACGGCGGCTCGGTGGTGTTGACAGCGCCGGCGCAGGCGCGTGCGGGCGCCGCGTGCGCATGGCGGGCGGGGGGCGGCGGCGCGGGGCCGGGGGGAGCGCACAGCGCGACCAGCCGCAGCAGCGCCACGCACCACCACAGCAGCGCGGCCAGCGCGCGGGCAACGCGCGAGCGGCCCGGGGCCTCCGAGACCGAAATACGCGCACCACTCCGCACTCACACCTCTCCGAGCGTCGAGGCTGGGCGACGCGGGAGCGCGCGCGCGGCCACACGGCGACTGCGGCGTCCGAGCCGACGGGGCCCGACGCCGCCCGAACCCTATTTCGGGAGCGACGCTCCTCTGCCCGCCCGAAGAGCGCTGCCAATTTTACGCGAAATTGCGGGCGGGCGGTGATGCGATATGTACCGCGGACATGTGCGACGCCGTCGACGCGGTCGCTCGGTGGAGAGATTCTTTCTCCATTGAGGAGGTCGATGCTTCGCCGATGTCCACGAAGGCGGCCGGCGCGACCTGCCGCGGCACGTGCGCTCCTCCACTCGAAATAGTCGATGGCGAGCCGTGTCAACAGATAGGTACAATGTCGCAGGAGTTGGCAAGGAAACAGAGACACGCACTCACTGTCTCGCGCGCTGTGTTGTGAATTCTTATGCGCGGTTTATATTTAGGATCAAAATTATTTCTGATGTAGATAGGTGTTTGACATTACGTTGAACTCTCATACGTTAGGAACTTCCACCTGTAGAATATAATCAAAACAATAACCTCTTAGTGGTGCATAATGCAATTGTAAAATCGCCAATATATCAAGAACCCGAGTAAATACATTGTTAAAAGGTTAATGTAATAACTCAAATGGTTTAGTTTGATGTTACGTTACTAATTTATAAACTTGTCGACATTACATTTGAGGCTTATCTTTCTATGTTGCCAGTTCATAATATATTGTAATGTTAGGACATTCACAAGGCTCATTCGATGCTTGAGAGCGACAAGTCGTATGCGACTGTGGCCTCGCAAGGAGACAGCGGAATATATCCGACAGGAAGCGGCCGAGGACCCACTCCGTAGCAGTCGGGTAGAAGCCAGGATTCGAGGTATTGAGACATTACACATCGTTGTAGCCTTAAAGTGCTCTCTAATAGCCGGACAACTGGTCGATCCTTGATAAGCAGGCACCCTGTCGCTGGGTGTCCTGTACCTGATAGATCCAAGACACCTACCACAGCGGCCGAAGGCTTTCGTAGTGAAGTGAAAGTCTTGTAGGATCACTTTGATGTCTGTTTGTATCTCTGTATGTTTGCCCGTCTGTCTCTCTGTGCACCTGTATGTCTGTCAAGCCCCTTTTCCCGGGAATGTGTGGATTTAGTATACATCGGAGTCTTAGTAATAGGGTCCCGTTTTTACCCAATGGGTGTTGAACCGTAAAAATGTTGATTGACGTTATTTTCAAAGCTCTGGCGGTAGAGTAAAGGCCTGGCCGCCTGGTCGGACGGTCACACAGCAGTGTAGGAATCCTTACTGTGATGGTACTCGCTTTAAAATCGAGGAAACAAAAGCTCTTATTCTTTTTTCCTAGCCTTATATCGTTTCTAAACCTATCATATGATGTCGGGGCGGCTACATAGTCTTGGCGGATTGACAATGGCTCCACTCATTACTCAGAGCGACTGCCATCTGCACTCAGCAAACAGAAGTGTTGGCTACATTCACACAAGATTGTCACAGCGCTCGCTGAACCCACAACCGCTGGGACAGAAAGACACGTGGCGGCCCCGCACTGGCGAGCGCAGTGTGCGATAGAACCTTCCACCTGGTGGACTGATGATCTGGTGGAGTCCCTGGATGCAAGTAGCTTGTGAAAGTGCTATGTGGCGCTTTCTGGGGGAGGCCTATTTCATGCAATGGACGACTGTTGCTGGAGGTGATTGCAATTTGAATATACTCATATTCAAATTGGTACATTTGAAACAAGTTATTTTATAGGTTTTTGACTACAGCGTGTATTTAAAAATCATTCAAATATCTATAAAGTAACTTGTTTTGGAATCTCCATTATACTTTCCAGTGAAACTTTGATTTTTACACCTAATTAAAGTACCGGTACTTTGAAAGTAAATAGATAATTGTTCTAGAGACACTTTGTGTTTCTATATTCCTGAATTCTATAAGAGAGCAAATGTTATCCTTTCTATTCTATGAAAAGAATTCGCTAGACATCCGGAGTGAGGAAAAATGAAGTTAAGTACAAAGAATAAGAGATCGTGACAATGACAAGTGCATCTGTATTTGCACAAACATTTGTGCACTAAAATCATATGGCCAGAGAAGTTAGTTGATTTTGGTAGAGTGCATACCGCAAAAAAGGTAATAAGATATGAAGCATTTTTATTTGGAAAAACTTACAAGAAATAAGGACACGGAAAACAAAGATGTCTCAAACCTCTACAGCACACCGCGAGCCACAACGCAATAGTTCATAAATGTATGTGCCACCTCCAACATACGACTTGAGTTTGCTCCTGAGAGAAGCCGCGTGAAAATGATACTCTCAGCGTTACTGTTTCTTAAGGCTTATATTCCAACAAGTTACTCACTTTCTTGTCTATTATTTGTGGGAGTAGCTTTATGCCAATTCTCATTTAAACATATAAAACAAAGTCCCCCAGGGATTATCTACAGGACGGTTTTTCATGCAGTTTACACATATGGATAGAGCGATTCCCGAGAAAGGCTTCACTGTAGAATTTGTTAAGGTAACAATAACAATCCGGTTGATGGGCGAAGCCGACGCGGCAGAAAATATACCTTTGTAACTTGACCTGCGAAATAATTACTTTAATCTCACTTGATTAATTTTATCTAAAGAGGAGTAACTACGTTACTTGCTAGAGAATTGAAAATAATTTAGACTTCATTATCCAATTTTTTTTGTTAAAGAACTTTGTCGCTGGGCGACCACATGGTTCACGAGTTTACATTAAAAATGCCTAATGGAAACACTGATTTATAATCTACTGAACTTAACCTTATACAATTTAACATTTAAATTTCTTCCGCCGACGGGATTGCCGCAATAGTATTAAGTAAACCAATATGTTTAATCCTTGTTCTATTAATGTCTGTGTAATTCTCTTAGTGTCTAAATGCTTCGTTTCGGGTACATTACATCACAATATACAAATACAAGCAAAATATATCGGTATATCTTCGTCCAGGAATACTAATGCGTTAACAGAAAATTTGGAGCTCAAATGACAATGTCTTACATGATTATGACATTTACATGATTTTTGGAATAGGTAATGCCACGCTGCATAGGAGGAGGTAATGCCATGCATGTGCATGACACTACATCCTCCTATGCAACGGAATTGGGCCGGCACGACCGGGAAGGTACCTCTCTCTCATATAATACCGCCGTAAAGTGACATCTTCAGTATCGCGTTTCGAGCGGTTTGTGAGTAGCCGGTGGCCCATTGGTAGGGTGGGAGGAGGGCAATGCATCGTATTAGTTATGTGGATGTTCATGGTCGTCGGTAGTGGTAAAAAAGGCTCCGATCTCTCGTCTGCCCTCTTACTTTATTTAAAAAAAAAGATTATGTTTCAAGTAATCCTAATTACCTACCCTTAATTTTCAAAACATAAATATATGTTTTTTCTTATTAAAATATATTTTATATGAGATAATATAGTCTGTAATAAAGTTAGTATTTAGTATATGGCAGAGGCAGCCCGCAGCCCGCAGCAGTGTTTGCAGCGGCGGGTCACTGCACCGAGGTAGCGCGGCGCTGCACGTGGCCACTGCCCCCTCTGGCTCAGGCTATATGAAACAAGCGAACAGCGATTTTGTAACGGCTATATAACTTTGCACTATTGTAAGATGTAGTGCCATGCTGCTGCATAGGAGGAGGTAGTGCCATGCATGCGCCTTGACAGTACATCCTCCTATGCAACGGAATTGGGCCGGCACGACCGAGGAGGTTTTTCTCGCTCACATGATACCATCGTAAAGTGACTACTACGGTATCGCGTTTCTTGCGGTGTGTAAGTAGCGGGTGCCCCAGGGGGGGGGGGGAGGGGGTGAAAAGGAGGGCAACGTTGTGGTATAATTATGCTGATGTTCATGGGCGTCGGTAGTCGTTGAAAGGCTCCGATTGCTCGCTTGTCCCCCCAATACTATTAAAAAAACTTTATATCTTTAAAACTTTCCATATGAAAAAAATCCTGTTACAACTCCTAGGGATGCACATACACAATCAAGTGGGTTAGCTGGAGTAAAATTTCCAACCTCCCTTTGGCCTTTAAGGTAGAATTTCAGCCAGCGAAATATAAACAGTAGTTCAAATATAAAGGTTCTAATTTCTAACTTCAATAATTACGAAATTTCATACAAAGTAAACCTTATTTTACAACCCTCTGGGTGAATTTGTTAGTGCAGTAAGTCATGTTATATAAACTGCATGCAGATTAAATTTCAGTTAGTGTAGGCCATTGTTACTATTCATTGATATAATGTATGGATGGCATGAAGTATAGAGAGAGTCATGTATCTAACACCTTTTTGCTTACATTACATGCCTCTAGCAATATCTTCAGAATATAGTAAGAAACCATGACGCAGACCAACAGTGTCTTGAAATATTTTACTGACTAAAATCTGTCACAGGTTGCATTAATAAATGGGGGAAAATGCTGTGATATAACAGGAACGTCCATCAGCTTTAGGTCTAGCTCTACCCTCATTCTCAAAGGAGCAATTCATAATGCAGAATCACCCATAGAGCGTGCTTAGTTGGCTTATGCTTACGAGGGACATTTAAACAAAACCATTCCACAGGAATATTTTAAAATTAGTTTAAATATTTTTTAAGTTAGTTATAGACAGAAATTAACACCTACCAAATTGTCAATTTACAGTAACCTGACCGCTTTTTATTACTTAAAGCATACATTTTTTTTGCAATTTTCGTGGCGTTTCAAAGGAATACAAAATACGACAACAATATAAAGTATTTAGGTCCGGTTTAAAGCATACTATTAAAGTGTTATGTAATTATTCGATATTCAACTCTTGGTTACCTACCACTTAGTACACAAATGCATCATATTAATTACAACATGGAACCTATGAAACCGAAATTTATAATTTTATTTGACACCTAAGCTCAAATCAGGTTAATTAGGATTTTCATTGGAGAATGAAAACTGTATAATATGCTCTTGGATAGACGATATCTCATAATTAATAATAATTGTAATGACCCATTAAAAAATACGAGTGATGTAAAACTTAATACTACTTTAATTTCTTACACTGGCAAAGAGAGGAAGACAATGCGCTCGCACCTCCCTCTCTTGCCCCTACAAAAATATACCAAACGTAAGTCTCTCTATTTCTATC
Organism: Eumaeus atala; assembly: GCA_017140195.1. Lineage (NCBI taxonomy): Eukaryota > Metazoa > Arthropoda > Insecta > Lepidoptera > Lycaenidae > Eumaeus > Eumaeus atala. The sequence continues at coordinate 822,325 of JAFELO010000683.1, read as the reverse complement.
ATCACTAACATATATATCTCTTTCGTTGTACACTACTTCAGCAATAAGTGTAACATACAGTTATAATGGACAATTTGAAGCCAACCGTAAAACCCAAGTGAATATTAACCCAATTACAACACAACTTCACTGTCTGTCGAGCAGAAGGTGTCATCTTGGGGAAGGCTCATCTTATCTAACTCCCACATGGCCTTTGAAAATTGTTGCTTAATGCAGCGAAATGTGCAGAAAAAAAAAGAATAGAAGACATTTATTAAGAACTAACACATGTACACTGTTATACATTGACACCATTATTGTACAGTACATAATGTAACATACATAACAGTGTACCATGTCCAGCACATAATAATAAAAAACTCAACAGCTGGTCTATATAGAAATATAAGCTTAAATTAAAGACTATTTATAATTACCGCCATAATGTCACTTCGGGTAAATCATAATTAATTGAGGCTTGTATCTGAAGCAATAATATTTGAGCAGGTATATGGGGTACTATAATAACATTTGTCTAGGTTAGTATGTGAGGTAATTTATATATGACCTATTTTTTTTCTTGTTGACGCGGAGAAACGTATTTACGCACTGTCATCGGCCACGAGTGGGGTCCAGTGGTGTGTGGGGCTCGGAGCACATTATAGTGGCGGTAGTCGGTACTGTACTCATCAGTACCTGTATACACACTTTAAGCACAGCGAGAGTCTTCAGTTCAGTTCAGTACTTTCAGTACTGGAACTGCGAACCAGCATAGCAATGATCCCCCATCAACGGACATTCCCGCCAATGGCACTGTCCCAAAGGTGCCCTGACAAATCATCAGGGCGCCTCGAAGTCTAGTCATCCCCTAGGGGACTGACGTTACCTCTACAGATGGGGGTGTACCGCACAACAGGACAACCCCACCGAAATTGGGACAGTGCAATTGGGTGAGGTTCACATCCTAGGCCCTTGCTCCGCGCGCAATGGTGCCGCCTATTCTTACTCTTTTCGTCTTATAACTTAAAAGAAACCTCCTCTTAAAAGGGGGCTACAAAAAGCGGCTCTTCTGCCTGCTCTTTAGTCACCTTCTCTTATAAGATGGGTACAAAGACCAGCCCCTTCTCGGCTCAATTGGCTTCGCCCAAGGTGTCTCGATTCAACCCACTTTTTCTAGTTTTTCAACCTTTATCTTCGGCGATATAATTAGTTGTAGTAGAGGGGTTTCTGGCTTCTCCTGGTGTGCCTACTTTGATCTGATATGATTGTCTCTAAGAGTGTGATTGAAGAACTCGAGGTAAAGCTCCCTTAGTTCTTCGATTACTTTTCAGAGGTATATCTTTTGCATCTGAAGAAGGCCAACGACATCTGATCTTAACCATATGATGAATTCTTTTATCCGGTTACCTCAGGCCGATGCCGAGTGCGATAGTGCCTGACACCTACGAAATATATTTGGTGCCCCAGAACTGTTAATGGTATGGTCTGTAACTTAAGGGACACCACCTCCACAGAAGGACTGTCTTACACACAAGTTTGAGAATTTCGAGACAGGGCAATGGGATGATTTTCTCGTCCTTGCCCTTTGTATAAAAGCTTTCCTTTCCGTTCTATATTCTCCCTCTTCTCATAATGGCGCCACAAAGAGCGGCCCCTTCGGTTCCATTGTTTTTTGCTCAAGGTATGGGGTAACGACTTGGCGGTTAGATTCCTAAGCCCCATCGCCACCACAAGGCTTGAACCATGGTTGTCTTAAGTAGCAAGATCTATATAGAATGTAGCTATCACTCAAAAATTCTTATACTTTCAGAGAAGTGCTTTCCAAACGAAAAGTTCTTCAACATTATTTTATTAGTGTAGGTATCATTTTAGAAAAGATGTTGTTAGCATCATCGTATTCAAAAATATTTTCACAAGGCAAAAACACTTATTCCTATGAAATGAAAAAAAAAGACAAAGTGGTTGTTGGAATACAAACTTTGACAATAAAAGAAAACTAAGTAAATAGGACAAGTTAAAGTCATTTGCAACTTCAAAAAACAAGCACTTATAACTCATCTCTTAAGGTCAACGGCAAATTATTTGCGACGGAGACTCTTTTCTTCGTTTTTAGGGTTAGGTGTCCGCAAAATAACAATAAACTCGTGCTTATGCAAGAAATTTTCTGTAGCGTTATTGATTTACAAGATATCATAACGTCAAAAAAAACGAGTATGCCTTAGGCCATACAACCGAAGTAAAACTTCTTTAGTTATACGAAACATATCTGGCTATGAGAGACATTGGCCTGAAAGTTATATAAGAAACCTAACTCTCTATCTTGGCTTACTTATTTTTTTTTCGTAACACTCTCGTCACGCATTCACCAACTTACTCTCCAAGTGAAGAACATTTAGTGCAATAAGATTTCACGCCGATTTTATAACAGCGAGAGGTACTTCCTTGTATTCGTGTCGGTCTAATTCGGCTATTTTTTTTTGACGCGGGGAAACGCATTTACTCGCCTTCACTGGCTCTGGGTGGGGTCCAGTTTGTGTGTGAGACACGCGGCACATGATAGTGCCAAATGTCCGCAAAAATCGCCGCGATTGCCATCAGTGCTGCCTTTGGTGAGGTGCCCCGCCCCGGAACAACAAATCATCAGGGCACCTCGACGGCTAGACAGCCCCCTAAGTGACCGACTCCACCTCCACAGATGGGGTTGCCCCTCACTACAGGAGCACCCCACCGACTTTGGGACAGTGCAATGGGGTGAGGTTCCCATCCTAACCCCTTGCCCCGCGCGCAATAGCGCTTCCTCATCTTTTTCTTATAACATATAAAGAGCAGGGGGGATGAGACTACTTTGGTCCCCTCTTCTTATAAGAGGGGTACCGAGAGCGCTTCCTCATCCTGATCTTTAGTAGCCCCCTCTTCTTATAAGAGGGGTGCAAATCCCCCTCGGTGTAATTGGCTTCGCCTGGGTTCACCCTAGGCTACTAGGCCTCACCGCCACGACAAAGCTTGAACCATGGTGTTGGCCCAATTCGGCTATAATTCATCATGGTCAACAGCCATTAACTTAGGAATGTGTCTGCTTACTAAAATAGCAGCAGAACATAGTCAAGTATACGGGTTCCATCTTGACTTGCGTTAATATTAACGCTTGATCCAGATAAAAAAATGTCGCAATGTTGTCTAAATAACTTCAAGTATGTCAACACCGAGACAGAAATATGCTACGGAATTCGTTATTATCAGCTTCAGTTTACGTGGTATATGGCTGCCTATATTTGCAAGCAGCTGGCCTCGTATTGTGACGATTGGTAATTAAAAAAACAGAGTCATGTACACGCGTTAGAAGTTATACTTCTTTGGTGTAAAAATCTATTTAAATTTTTTGTCTTTCGTTTTTTGAACGATTGTTGAAAAAAACGTCACTAACAATAAAAAAGGGCATTTAATACATTAAAAGTTTTATTATAACGCATTATGGTAATAAAAATTAAAATGTTGATTATTGGTAAATTCAGTGTGACGGTTTTTTATGACAGTATGTGTGCGCATCGTAAAAATTTACTATCATCATATTTCCCTAACGCGCCAAAAGAAGTATAACTTCAATAATAACATTTAAAATAAAAAGAGTCTCTGATTATCCCGCTTGAAGAACTCTCTCTATCTTGTTGATGATCGAGAAAAGCTGACGGACAAAGAAATTATTGCGTATTATTTGTCGCCTTGTTACGTAATTCTATTTAATGTCTTTAATTCTACGCGAAAGTTACACTTTATTGTAACAATCATTACTATAAAACTACTTTTACGGATTATAAGCGACTGGTTTGTTCAATAACTAAATAAGCCGCTATAAAATCATTAAACATATTTTCACTTTTATGTAATTAGAGAGAAAAGTAAAGAACTTTCATATTCAGGTACTTATATTTTTATTACATAAAATATTTTTTCTGACCAGTTTATTGCGCAACCGTGTGACTAAGATTACAATTTACACTTTTTACAAAGAAATAAAGTTTTGTCATGATGAGATCAATAGAAAAATTGTTAAATGAGGCTGTACCGTGTTCCCATCATGGTCCAGGCCTTGTCGTGACGCCTTGGACGAAGCGAATTGAACCGAGGTGGGGCTGTTTTTAACCCTCTTTTTAAGAAGTGGGAACTAAAGAGCAGGACGAGGAGCCGAGCTTTATAACCCTCTTATAAGAAGAGGGGACAAAAGAGCCGAGGATGGGAACTTCACCCCTTTGCGCTGCCTCGAATTTGGTAGGGTTATCCTTTGTTGCGAGACAACGCCATCTGTGGTCCCTTAGGGGACTGTAAAGCCGTTGAGGTTGCCCTGAAGATTTGTCGTTGTCCCACCCAGGTGTCCTACCTCAGCAAAGGCGGCACTGATGGCACTCGCGGTGGTTTTCGTGGGTATTCGGCACTATAATGTGCCGCGAGCCCCACACGCCACTGGAACCCACCCAGGGCCAGTGATGGCGCGTAAATGCGTTTCCCAACGTCAACAAAAAAAGTCTATACTGTGTTTAGATGCTGCAAACAAAACCTTTGAGCAGCATTGTTTTACAAAAATACCAAGATACACAGTCAGCGTCTCGAAAAAGTCCGTATAAAAGATGTGCACAATGTAAAGAATCATGCCAGTCAGGTTGAATTTGCAAAAAAATACATTTAAATTATACACTCCTTTAAAATAGAATGAAGATTATGCGCGTAAGGTTGAAATTGCAAAAATGTATGTTTATGTATAATCAAGGACAGTTTAGTATGATCTTGTGTATTTTGTGTTTTTGTAAAACATTTTTGAACAGTGACGATTACCGGAACATGACATTTGTTTAACAACAGACGGGACGTTTCGTTGTCGTGTGCACGCCCGAACGGTACAAAATTCAGATAATTTGAAAATGGAACGACTCGTCCGTTTCGATTTTAGACTCCTGACACGAAGCTTCATAGTAACGAAGTTTCATACGAACTATCTACTGAGAACTCTTTCTGAATCTATTGATGACTTTTTTTTCGCTGGTCCTTCTCAGGTCTGGACTAGAGTTGAAAAGGCGGCACTGGTGGCACTCGCGGTGGTTTTTGTGGGTATTCGGCACTATTTAATGTGCCGCGAGCGCCACACACCACTGGAGCCCATCCAGGGTCAGTTAAGGCGCGTAAAAGCGTTTTCCCGCGTCAACAAAAAAAAAAGGTAACATTAGTGCACTGGCATTAAGATGTGTTGTTGTTGTATTTTGAATAAGAACATTTTTATTTCATTCTATTCATTTATCGAATGAATTGTTAGTTGCGGCGTTACTGAAGCGAGTTGTAGACACGTTCGTTAGCTCTTGACTCGCACCATCGTCTTGCGTCCGCACCGGTTACTTTAAATTTTCATTAGAAGCAGGCACCACCGTATTCGCTCCTGTGTGCAATTACATTTTGTCATTTACGAACTGTCTTTTTATATACGCCACCAGCACATATGAACACACGTCTCCCTTCTTATATCGACAATGATCTCATGTTGAAGATTTTATCACACATCACTTGACACGTCGTAATACCAAATCAATCCTAAGGATTTATCATTTTTTTTTGTCATTGATGTTCATCGATCATCATCTACGTCATCGTTATCATCATCGACAATCCTGAACATAGAGCCTTCCTCATAAAGCGCCATTGATTACGAGCCTCTTGCATCCAACGGATCCAATAAATTAATTCATTTTAATGCGATTCATAAAATGTTCTGTATAGAATTTTCAATTTAAATTTCAGTGGAAAGTTGAAACTTACATTTAAATTAAAAGTGTTTCAATGTTCAGCGAACACGTTAACTTTTATTTTCTTAACTTTTATTACAATTGGTATTAATATTCAAGATTTTCAATAAAGTGATTGAATTCCATTAGAAGTCTAGAATGTTCTTTTATTTATTTCTCGCAAAGATTTTAAGAGCTTTGAAAATAATATTTATTTTAAAAGTTGCGGCTTTAAGAATATGAATTTTACTATAAAACGGGGATTTGACATACATTATGTAGCCTCTTTTCTGCACCTCTTTTACAGACGTGCTCCGACCTTCAAAGAGCACATAACCAAAGTCAGTAATAACAGTACATCTTACATAAGCTTTAATTCCTAATTAATGCTAAAAGTAAGATGTCTGTCGCTCAGTAACAAAGTTACGCTCTACCAGGTACGCCCGATACTGTCAAATAGTGTTTGCTCACGCGAGGCCCTCTCACATACAGATTTTGCAAAAAGTACAAAATCCCTTCCTGCTGATGGCCACCGGCTGTCCGTAGTACGTACGCAATAACACAAGGATATAAGGATACCTACACAAGGACCTTGAGTTGCCCTCTTATTAGAGGTCACTTCAAAGATATCTCAACTGACTATTTCGACCGGGTGCCTCGTCACCACAACTCTCTCACCCGTGTGAGGGTGAAATGGGGCTACGGACCCCCCAGACACGATTCTCTCCATGAGCCAAACGTTCACGACAGCGCCAAGGCCATTTAAGTTACCGCACGCGAGCTGCAGAGTCGGGGGAGGGAGGACCTCTCGGTCCCTCTGGCAATGATAACAATAGTTAAATTGGCTGTTACAAACACTCTCATATCGAGATGCATCTCTCCCATCTGCGGGAGAGAGGGGATCGGTCCCTCTTACGACCCCAAACTTAGTCTCGTCGCCGGGCAAGCACTCGTAGCAATTCGCTTCGATGTCAAAAGTTCAGGACCGAAAAAAAAAACTCGTAGTAAACGAGTTACTAGGGAAAAGTACCTCTCGCTCTTAAGCACCACCGTAAAAAATAAGAGTCACCTTTTACAGGATGTCTAATACTGACTCTCTCAAACGTTTACAAGATGTATCCAATGTTACTGGTTGCGCTATAAAATGATTGTTTACATCACCGTCTACGGTGCATCACATGTTTACATCGGACAGACAACTTGGGTGATTTACATGATACAATATTACATCAAAGGGTTTATTAATAACGAATCATTCAAACTGCTCGAGTGGAGTATACAAATGCACATATGTAATGTTATGATCTAGTCTCGTAGTTAGTGGTTCCGTACAAACTTCTCAATTTAATAAAGAATAGATAAAACTAGTCGGAGGTGAAGTTGGGGCAGAGCGACCAAAGACGTACCTCTCGCTAATATGAAATCGTCTTTCTACACCAAACCTAGTCTCGTCGCCTGACGAGCACTCCCAGGAACACGACGAAGTAGTGTTTGGCTTCTCTTTGCTTCCACGGCTTGAATTCAGCTCCAATAAAAAGAACTCTGTACTTGAATGTGTACGTGTTTTCGATAATAATTTTATCAAAGAACCCCACAATATACAAATTTACCATAGAAGTCCCCCAACATCCATAGGCATCTAACCCGGCAGCACAGCTGCCACTTTTTTAAAGTATAGGGGGATAAACGAGCAATAGGAGCCCTGCTACGAATACCGGCACCCATGAATATCACCATAATAACTACGCCAATACGTTGCTCTCCTTTTCACCTCTTCCCCAATGGACCACCGGCTACTCACAAACCGCACGAAACACCGTCGATGTAACTTTATTACGACGGTATCATTTGAGAGACATCTCTCCGGGTCGTGCCAGCCCAGTTTGTAGCCCAGCTCTTAGTAATGTATTACTTGTGTGATTAATTACATTATTTTGGCCTCATCTATTAATATTTTGAATTCTATAGTTTATGTCGTTGAACTCTTTTACACACGCTTCTACTTTACATAATTAACTTATTATTTCATTTTATTTTAATTAATGCGTTAAATGATACTTATTAATAATAAACATAACAATAATATGAAATAATAATTACTACAGGTGAAGAGAAGTGGTGTCACCGCATCGTTACTTGTTATTACGCCGATGTCCATCAGTGGACGTTTTCTGGCTGATAATGATAATGAAGTTGAACCGTTTAATATTACGATTTTTTCATAACAATTAAAATTGTAATATTTTAATGGTAAAAGAGCCGCAGTGATTCACGCTTCGAACTTCGAACGGTAGTCTTAGAGCGAACCCCACCATGTCAACTCAATTCGACCTATGAGTTATTTGAAGTTAAGTACATTTTCCGAGTACTCTGGGGAAGGAAAACATCGTGAGGGACCCCGGAATGAGGGAAATCACATTTTTACCGGTGAAGGAAAATATCGTGAGGGACCCCGGAATGAGGGAAATTATATTTCCACCTAATCTAGGTTTGGGCCTGGCTTCCCCTAATGCTTAAATTGGTTAAGTGGGAATCGCTCTATATAGAAACCTGATATCTTTGTCTCCTGCATTAGGAACTCAACCTGATATCATGACATAGACCGTAAAGTGGGGACGAAGTAGAACAGGAGGAGTAGGAGTTATATCTAGTTTTAGATACAACAAATCTGAGGTATAATTTTTCTTAAAGGGCCCGGCCCACCACTCACTCCCACCACTGCCGCTCCTGTGTCGCCAGGATCTAAAGCGGCATCGACTATGAACACATTGATGTGATCGCAGGGGTGCCGGAGGGAAAGACTAAAACTGTCTTGACTTCCACCACTGCCGCTCCTGTGTCGCCAGGATCTATAGCGGCATCGACTATGAACACATTGATATGATCGCAGGGGAGCCCGAGGGAAAGACTAAAACTGTCTTGGGACCCGCAACGGCTTTGATCAAAAGAAAATAGGAGGAGTAGGAGGTTTTTCCAATTTACCTTCATAATCAAAGCGGAGACAAGTCGAGTGAAGAGACGGCCTACGAACCTCAATAACTTAACTCAAAGGTATCAATTAAATTTCGACTACAAATTTCCTTTTTTATTTTAACAATTCTCGTACACCAATTGCACAGTTACCATTTCCATTACTATAAAATAATTGTACAAAGGTTCTATTTATGCCATGGAGCCAATTTCATCTAGTAGTCCTGCTACAGGAAGATATGCATGGCATAGGGAATGTTGGTGTTAGTTACATTATATCTGTATGCTACATATACCACATAAAATATATTGAAAAATAATAATAATAAGTAAATATACATAGCATCTTTATAAATTTTAATATGTTTGATGGCGGAGTTTATCATCTTCTTCGTCCTAAGCCTTATCTCGTTTCTGTATCAGATGATATTTGGGTCGACTACAAAATCTAAGGATTATAGGGGATAGGGGATTTTATAAGAGCGCCCGTTTTTAAACAACTCAAATAAAAAAAATATGTGTGCACTTATGTACTCGCGTTAGAAGTTATATTTCTTTGGCGTATTTATCGCACAAGTAACTTTTTAAAAATTAAAATGTTGAATACCTAGCTAACGTCATGGTGTCGGTTTCTCGTGGCGGTGTGCACGCGCATCGTAAAAATTTATTCTCATAATTTTTCCCTCGTAGAAGAATAAATGTAAAAAAGCCGGACCAGCTCTATAAAGCTAGTTAGCAACATCGAAACATTACTGATCATTTATCGTCATCATTGTAATAATTACGAGAGTTGTTAGGTCATCAATGTTAATGCATCAACCGACGCAGCAGATGTAGCCGAGTGTAAAGCGACATGCGTCTGATTTATCAATTATTGACGCTTAGGGATTCTATCGCGGTTTATGTGTTTTTGTATCCAACAATATTTCAGTCCACTGATGACACATATGTGCGGTTGTAAAATGTATATGAATACATAATTTATTAAAATAAATAAAAAAGCCTTTTTCTTTCATAAAACCGGCCAAGTGTGTGTCGGGGGACGCGCAGGGCATGAACACTGATACAACACAATGTTACGCATGTCCGTTGCCACCCTCCCCGCGCTGCTACCCTCCCCTCACTGAAATACCGATTGAAATAGAGAACTCATTCAAATATAGTTTGTGTTGCTATAGAACAGAATGCATTTTAGTGGACAGAGCAGGTCATAATAAACCTCACGCCAGAATTATTACACTGTAAAGTTTTAATAATTATTGTTTAAAATCAGACTTGAACTGGATTTACGTCATAATGCTATTCAGACAATTATAACAGTCTAGGAGTAGAAAATTGTGTATTAGTGATACAGTTGAATTCTAATTTTGCAATTTTAAGGTGGTATGAAAAAATATAAAAGAAAAACCTTTGAAACAGTGATCAAGCTATCGAGCGTATACCAGCGTAGCGCTTTACCGCGTTGTCCTACGTTGTTTAAAGTGTTTAAGTTTTTCAATTATTAATTCTTGTATATAATTTTTTTATAGGAGGTAGCAAACGAAGCCTTTTCACATCCAAATTATTGTTGTCATGCAGATGCATTGCCCTCCTTTCCTTCTCCCCTTCATTGGGCAATTTCAATTTTCAGTTATCAGTGTCCCTTCAGGGTAAGCACCCCAAGTCATGTGTGGTATGGCAAAAAAACTTATTCAAATTAAGATACCCGCTATTTATCTGAATTTGTATAAAAGCATTGTTTTTCTTAATAATTACCCAAGTAGACATGACGAGAGGATAACATCAGGAGAATGAAACCATGTTTTAGGCTGATTTAAGGCTGATTTTAGTCTCACGCTCACCGTCAGCGCTCATAGCTCAGCGCGTTGTTTGTCAGCGCTGAGGCTCAGCGTGGCTCGTTTTAGTTTCGTACTGACCGCCTTACCGTACAGACGACGACAAAATGCGGAGTGTATTAATTATTGCTGCTTTGTACTATATGTATCCCAAAAAAATAAAAACCGGCGAAGTCGAAGACTCCATGATCATCCATTGAATGAGCAGAGGGCCGTTGCAGGAGAGTTTGTCTTGTTATATGGCACTTTGAGGGCTGACGAAAGTAAATTCTTTCATTACTTTCGAATGTCAACTAGTACTTTTAACGAACTTCTGGCAAAGATACAGGATGAACTGGTCCATTGCAGCTTACGAATCGTGCTATTTCCACCGATTGAACGACTAATGGTGACTTTAAGGTAAGAAAAAACATATTTACTCGTTTTATAATTATGTGTAATCATGGCAACGTATAGGTAAGAAAACAACATAGGTATCTATTATTGTTATGTTTCATGTTATATTTAAGACAAAAAAAATAACATAAATGACATATTATTATTAATTAAACATAACACTTCACGATTCGCCATGACGGTACGCGCTGACGACGTCCGCTCTGTTTGATACTAAAACGCTCACTGAACGCAGAGGCGCTCGTGCGATCGTCAGCACCGACATCTACGCGGGGCCGACGCGCGACGCGTACGGACGCGTAGCTATCAGCACTGACCATCGTGCGCGCTGATAGCTACACGTCATTAAAAAACGCTTCCTAGAAGTTCATATATCTCGGCCATCAGCGCTGACGGTGCGCGTGCCGTCGGCGTGAAACTAAAATCACCCTTAATTGCCACGATATAAGATCTCCATTACACAATAGTATGGAACATTTACATATGAATTCTTCATAGTTAACGAAGTAACGCACTATTATGTCTTATACTCAATGATCGCAAAATACTGATAACGCAGAACAAAAGGAAAGAGGTTATTGGCTCTCTGTACGTTAACTTATCATAACATGTTTATTTATAGACGTTTAAACAAGAATTAAAGGCGTTTTATTGCCAGTCTTCGTTTGTACTTGAGACTCAAACGTTTTTTAGAGTCAAAATATTGCGGCAGGTTTCAATTCTCGGCAGCCTATGAGTCCTAGGATTTGTGATTACTGTTTCAATTCGACTTGTCTAAGAGTTCGAAACACAAACTAGCTTTTAACCACCGCTTATCTTGCCGCCTTCAAGGGAAGGCGTCGTTCGTATTTTTTTTAATGTAAAGGTCTGAAAACTTAAAGAAGGAGCATACCTATTTCTCAAAGGACAGCGACGCGTCTGAAAGACGCCTAGTCTTGCGAATGTCTATGGAGGGCAGTATTATGATTATAAACGAGCTGGTAGATAATACCTGCTCGTATTCCCCTTATCTCATAAAAAAACCTATGTCCTAAGAAAATGAACGTGTACAATGTTTCATGATAACAGAGTGAGTTTGCCATAAAAGTGTAACAAATAAACTGACAATCATGTCAAAACAGCGGTAATGACCTCTTAAACTTCTGTACTTATCTAATATAATAACTAATTATCATTATAATTGATTTAAAAAACACAAGACATGATTTCATATTCAACTGTCATTGCAAAGCACCCGTGATTGTACCTAAACATAGGAGTATTTTTTTGCAATGTCAACCTAACGTATATGACTTTAAGTTGTTTTTACAATGCAGATTCTATTAAACTTATGTGCACAATTTAAACATATTTCCTCGAAACATCAACCTTACGGGCATGTTTAATTTGTTTTCACAACGTGCATAATTTAACGGTCGCAGTATATCTCGGTATTTGTCTAAATCTATGATTATTGCAAATTGTTTTAACAATTAAATGTTAAATAAGTGTTAACCAAAATATGACATGCTGTGACACAAACATTGGAATAAAAAATTTCAACACAAGAATATTACAACAGCAACACATCGTCACGCCATTGGCCCAATTTTGGCCAAGATGTATAGCAATATTATAAGAAGGAAAAAAATTATAAGTTAGGTGTAACGTTAAGAGTAAACAATAATTGGTGGCGAACGACGCATCGCTGTGTGCGGTGTGTAGTGTGTGGAGATAATAGGCCGACAGACGGCGCGGCCGCCGCCGGGTCGACGCACCATAAACAAATAGATGGCACTCGGTAGTCGGTAGTCGGTAGTCGATACGCCTTGAGAAGCACAATGGATAGGTACTAACCTGTGCAACTTCGTCCATACATAAGTTGTTAACTTAACAAATTATACACTAAAACCTTCCTCGGTAATCCCTTTATCCATGGGCGAAAACCGAACAAAAGTCGCGCGGCGACATTTATACGGGCGCGAATGAGCAATCAGAGACTTTTTACAACTGCCAACGCCCATGAACATCCACATTATTACAATACACTGCCTGATGCACTGCCCTCCTTTCTTGTTCCCCTCAAATGGACCAACTGCCCATATTCCCTGATTACATACGGCCAGACAGCTTTTGGGGACTTTGTTTTATAAGATCAATTCTTCATAACAATCAATCCTATCAATCTTACATTACCAAAACTGCCACGTGGTCTAGTGGTAAGCACGTTCAGCCACAGACGTGAGATCCTGGGTTCGAATCCCGGGTCGGACCATACAAAAAGTGCCATTAGGATTTTACAAGTTCTAATAAATGTCCGGAGTTTGAAAATTGGCGGTGTTACACCCACGTTAAGCCATCGGTCCTGCGCCTAATTTCTCTCCGGTCGTGTCGGATTGCCGTCCCATCGAAATAGGAGAATCAAGGAATAGTGGATAAGACGACGGCGCTATATGTCAGCAAGAGGCGTTCCATGCCGGAGCGGTTAAAGTTCAGAGGCCAGGATGTATCTTGGGAATCGTGTATCTCGGATGCAGTATCGACCGCGCGCTGCGGATGGTCTCGCAGGTGGACCGAGCGGTCAACCAGGCGAGAACAGCCCGCGCTCTCTGTGGCCGGTACTAGCGTCCCGACTTCCTACACGGACGAAACTGGGGATTTACAAGACATATATCCGGTCACGCCTCACTTACGTCGCCCCCGCATGGTACGCGCTAACCTCCCAGGCCCATCGGAAACACCTGCAACCCCAGCAAAATATATCCCTACGGGTCATCACGGGTGCCGGTCGCTACGTCCGCAATGATGTGATCGCGCGTGACTTGCGGATAGAGTCGCTGGATGAGTTT
>JAFELO010000683.1:776730-806857 GCA_017140195.1 Eumaeus atala | reverse complement strand
TAAATTAATAAATTTGTGGAAATAGTATAAAGAGTATACTTTTTATTTAAGTTATAATATGAATTTCCACCAAGAAGTGACAACACACTCCATCAACTATAGCAAGTGTTATTACTAATAATATGAAGTTATTAATAATATATAGTTAAGTATTTTGAGTAGGCTTCACAGTTTTCACCAGTAGATGGTTCAAAAATTTTAGCTTATTCCTCTATAGCATAGGAGAATAGATGAGCTGAGGGATCCATTTTGTGCATAACGACGCCCATTTACATCCCCAAATACTGATGCCCTCTTTCACTACATTCCCCCAAAGGGCCACCGACTAATAACAAACTATGCGAAAAACATTGCTGTCACTTCGCAGAGCTAACGTTTGGGGATGTACCTCTCGCTCACCCGAGTGAGGTACCTCCTCAACGTCCCGGCCCTATTCGGCTGCAATGTAACATGGCACAACTTCTTACAAATGTACGTACTCATACTCAATTAGGTAAGAGTTTCAAAAGCAGCAGTGTTAAATTCATACTCGTATATGTTTGAATGAACTAAATCTAGATTTGCCAGACGTGTGTCTCGCAATAATTCACTTTTTATATGAAATTGAAACGTGTAAATATTTTCATAGCTATCTGCACAACACATAATAGCATTATTATTGTAGATAAAGTTGTCCACAATGTGTTTTGATATCAATTGTTAATTCTTCTTACTACTTTGCATTTTATACGACACTATAGGCACAGTGGTAACGTAAGGGGATATGCCGCGCGCGTTTCGCCAGTGGTCATGGGTTCGAAAACGTCTAAGTCATGGATTTTTGTTATATTTCTATAATAAAAATCTTAAATATATGACATTTATTAAATTAATAAAAAATATTAAAATATTTCCATTATCTAATAACAAAAGTCCTGAAGGTACTTAGCTTAGGGCTAGGTTATCATCGTGTCCCCATCATGGTTCAAGCCTTGTCGTGGCGGTTGGGCTCAGTAGCCTGGAGTTATCCGAGGTACCTTGTGCGAAGCCAATAGAACCGAGGAGGTGGATGCTCTTTGTACCCCTCTTATAAGAAGAGGAGACTAAAGAGCAGGGGGAGGAGGTGCTCTCTGTACGGCCCTTATAAGAAGAGGGGTCTAAAGAGCGCCTCCTCCCCCTGCTATTTATATATTATAAGAAAAATGTGAGGCAATGTTATTGTGCACGGGGCAAGAGGCGAGGGTGGGAACCCCATGCCGTTGCACTGTCCAAAAGTAGGTAAGTTTGTCCTGTAGTGCGGGACAACCCCATCTGTGGAGGTGGAGTCGGTCCCTTTTAGGGCTGACTAGCCGCCGTGGCGCCATGATGATTTGTTGTTCCGGGGCACCTCACCAAATGCGGCACTGATGGAAATCGCGGTGGTTTTCTGTGTGTATTTGGCTATTATGTGCCGCGACCCCCACACTACTGGACCCCACCCAGGGCCTGTGAAGGCGCGTAAATGCGTTACCCCGGAAAAAAAGGGGTTAACATAGTGTGGTAAGTCCACAGATTATGTTATAGTTCACAGATTATTGCTGTGCTAAACAATGGATATTTCGTAAAAGTATGGGGACAATGCTCTCGTTAAGTTATGCTTCAATGTAAACATAACATTAAAAGCGGAAGTTTGAACTAACGGTTTGATATGCAAAATAATTACCGTATTAGATAGCCCATTTACGGAGGAAAATTATAAGCGATGCACCAGTGTGTGCGGGTTTCGCGAGAAAGGGGTTGACGGTTTCCCTCAGTCATAATAGTTCAACGAGCGTACCCAGTCCCACGATAATGCAAGGCCAAAGGCCAAAGTTAGCTGCCGCGTGTGAGCTGTAGCCCTCGTCAGAGTGGGCAGCGAGGGGATCTACCGGATCCCTCGGTGAAGAAAGTAATAGTTACTTTAGCTAATCTTAAATCTAAACTAAGTAACAAATGCGAGAACACTCCCCGTAACAAATGCGGTAAAATATATAAAGTGAACTGACATCCCTACACAAGGCAAGAGTATCAAGCTGCATGAAAACACCTTGGCTATCGACGATTCACTCTGCGTTGAATACGATCAAATGGAATGAGCTGATATTGCGGGGCTCCAGCCCAAAGGTGAGATCTGTACTCCAGGTGCGGTTTTTGTGAAGTACTTCGTAATACTGCACGCCTAGCTTCTGGGAGGCAAACTTAGTCTCTATTTCCAAGTGACCGCGGAACTGAACTTTATACGAGATTTCGATATCAAGTATTCCAATGCTAGCCGAGGCTCTCGGAGGCCGAGGAAAGTGTTTTGAAACCGAGGAGAAGCGACGAGGGGTGTTTTTTAGCAGTAAAGGCGCAAACTTGTGTCTTCTTGAGGTTAAATTGGACTAGATAAAGTTGAGTCACTTCAGATACAAGTTCGTTCCGGTGCTGGTTAACTTTTTCCCGCGAAATATTGACGCAGCCAGTGTAAAGAGCGTCTCCGGTGATAACGTCCGCATAAAAATGAATGCCACCGGTTTGAAGCATGTAATTGATATTTCATTGTTTAATGTTTATTTATTGTTCAATTTCACATATTGGATCTGCGTAATGATCACTTACGCTTGTCTTAGCGGGGTCTTAAATTGAGGGTTCGCAACGCGCCCATGTCAGAGAAGATACCCACAATAAACTCTGCTGGGTACCTATCATTCTTTTGGTTGTGACCATTACTTCACTAAGGTGCTTAAATTTAGGGTAATTCATTCCATTACATTTTTGTCATATATAAAATCCTTTACATTATAATAGGTTTTTGATATGAGTTTCCCTTTAACGATAGCTTTAAATTTATTAATTGACAAATCCGGGAATTACCGGGAATTTTATTACAAAAACGTATACAATTACCCGTAAATGAATTATTAATTTTATGGAGCCTTGAGCAGGGTACAGCGAGTTTGTTCTTATTTCTAGTATTGACATTTCTTCCTGAATTTTCCTATATTTTTATGTACATACATAAGATTTTCATATATGTACAGGCTATGCAATGTCATAAATTTCGCAATTTTAAATTTATCCATTGGGCTCATATTACATATTGCACGAACAGCTCTTTTTCTGCAGAACAAAAATTGAATCAATATCAGCAGTATTACCCCATAATAGAATTCTATATTACATAATGCTGTGAAAGTGACTGAAAAAAAGCTTTGTGCCAAACCCGATCAAATGCTTTTGCTGTGTCCAAACTAACCGCCAACGCTTCCCCCTATGTTTCATCAGCCTCCATCCATCTACGTGTCAGGTAAGTTTAGAGGTCACCAGCCAACCGACCGTAACGGAAACCGTACTGACAGTCAGTAAGCAGCTGAGGCTCCTCTGCGTACCGCAGGAGCTCGCCATTGATTATTGATTCCATTATCTTTGAAAATAAAGAGGTTATTGCTATAGGACGGTAGTTGGACGGGTCCGGGCGGTTGCCTTTTTTCTGATCAAGTGCACCAGAGCTGTTTTCCAATTCCTTGAGACAATGACAAAAGAACATGAATACCGGAAAAGACGCGTTAAGACAGGTGTCAACTCCGGAGCACATCTTTGCAGTACGATTGGTGCGATTTCATCGGGCCCACTCAACTTATGGATGTCCAAAGAAAGAAGTACTTTCCGCACTGGACTCTATCGGATCTTTATGTCCGGCATAGAGAAATTACATCGCGAGATTGTAGGTGGTGGAGTTATTTGGTCATCCAGCTGTATGCAAAAAGACAGTCCAGAAGCTTTCTCTTTTGCATCATGAGCCAACGATTCGTCACGCCTTCGCAGAGATGGAATGGATGAACGACGAAAGTTTCCTTGGACAGCCGTGACGAGAGACCAGAATGCACGAGTTCATGAAGGAAGGCGCACAAGTCGCTCGCAAATTCTGCCCATATGCTCTGAGTTTGCTTTCGCGGTAACACTTTTCATGGATCTAGAAGAAAAATTATACTCCTTTTTTAATACGCTGTTATTCATATCCCGAGTATTTGCCGCTATTACCCCGGCCCGATAGCACTCCTGCTTAGGGCATAGTGTAGACTGACAGCAGCGACCAAGGCTGGCACTTGCCGCCAATTGGTACCGCAGAGAACGGATTAAAACGTTCCATTCCCTGAGCCACCACATCAGCATCAATGACGTCCGGATTGTCCATCGAGAAGCAGATTTGCTTCCATCGGTATGATGCAAAGAATAGGCGCATACCATTCCGACCTGCAGCCCTATAGTGCCAGACATGACTGCAGCTTCTAAACGGCTAGGTTTGTGGTCGAAAGGGTCTCCGAACCCCCTACTCTCCCCCAGATGGGACAGATGTATCTTGACCAGAAAGAAGGTGAGGTCCTTCTTCCCCTGACTCTGGCGTCGAGGACAGCTCGTGCGTGTTATTGAAGTGAATATGTGAGCATGATTAGGCTTCTTCTGTAAGTTTCAGAGCAGAGCCGGTGACCTTCTCTACAATAAATGTTGGTATAGTCTTACCTTGAAGATGTATTAGACGATCACTGTGTGGTATTCGGTTCAGATTTTCAGTAAGAGGTAGTGTCATGCTCCATTGCAGACGAATTGGTTCGGCACGACCGGGGAGGTAAGTGACAACTATGCAGTCACACTTCCTGCGATTTGTGAATAGTCGGTGATCTATAGGAGAGGAGGCAACACGTTTTTACAACAATCATTAAACAATAAAATAAATAGTTTTCTTTTGTAAATTTTTCAGATGTCTGAGAGCATTGTCCGTATTCTCATGATCTAATAGCCTAATATGTGGCACGTGTCCTACAGTGGGAGATGTAGCTACATACATTCATTCTAAAACTACCAATATCGCAATTACACTGGCTCCTGTTACCCAGTCATACAATACATTCCTCGATATGTAATTCTTTTAGTATATCTTAATAGCGTTCCCTTGGGATTACACGGACGAAGTTGCGTGTTATAGTTATTGACTTGCTTCGAGTATTAAAGCAAAGTCAGCTTACACTCACACATAGAAAGTAGCACGAGAATATTGCAGTGTAAGTGTTCGTGTATTCTTGCAACTCGCTAAGCCGTCCCTAACTCAATCCACAACTTACAATCCCGTCTTTTTCTCCGTCTGCAATACTTATTATATTTATATATTTTTTAGATTTTACACCTCAAGAAACGATTTAAGCCGCACGGTATAAAAATATGCGGTGCAAAATGGTGCCGAGCGTAATTCTTCGTGACGATTTACTGCGTTTGTCACTTGAGAATCATATCAATTCTTAAGGAGTAAGCCTAAATAGAAAAAATTGTAACATCGGAAAAGAAAAAGCTTTAAAATTATTTTCAATGCGTTCATGCATATAATGAGTGTGAATGTCACTGTTGATCAGCAATTCTCCCACCACTTTTAAAGCTCTCATTCAATCATCTCCTGAGGCATCTGGTACCCTGGTGGCATACAATGAAACCTGCCTCAACCTAATACATATATAAAAACCTCGTGTCACAATGTTTCTCAGTAAATTGTTAACCTTGTAACATTAAATATAAGGTATATTTTTTTTATTAAAATATATAATAATTATACAAAAGCCACTGGAACGCGTGGTCAATTCAGCTAGTCTTATATGTAAAACAAAGTCCCCAAAAGCAGTCTGGACAGACAGCTTTTGGGGACTTTGTTTATCGATCGCGAAATAGTAAGACGAAGTTTCATACAGTTTAAATCAATCAATTAATTATTTATAAAATAAACGTGATACAGTGGGTGTTGGGTTTTATAATATGTTGTAACGAACAATTATAACTAACAATTAATTAGTATGCAAATGTTTTGAACCATAAAACTAGTATAATAATAATATCTGTGGACTTGTTACACCACATAAGCCCGGTCCTGTTTTAAGTACCGTAAGGGCTTGCGGAAATATTAATATTTTTATAAATGTAAGAAATTTTCTACATTAAGATTATTATTATAGAAAAGCATATAATACACAATATATCCACGACCTAGGATTCTAACTCGACCTCTGATCTCTGGCGTAACCCGCGGACTAACCGCCATGTTGCCAACTGCCAGCCGGTCGTCGATATACCAGGATATACAAACACATTTAATATTTTCATGGCATTGATAAGTTAGTTCTCATACAATTTCGGGAAGTATTACGTATTTAAAATTCTCGCGTGAATAGAGCGGTTCCCGAGGAAGGTTTTAGTTTCGGCTCCTGTTATTCACGGGTGCGAATCCACGGAAATAGTATATAAAATTCCATGTCGTCACATAGTACCCAGCTCGCATGTACTATTTAGTATTTATTAATAAATGCTAACATATCCAATCCATATGGACTACTGGTCCAAGACCATCCAACTGTTTCAGGTTCGATCTTTATTTCATAAATATGATTAATTATTACGACGAATTATCAAAACGTTTTATAAGTTATTTTGCTACTGCACTTTCGAGATTCGTTTGAATTTCAAACAGTTTATAATTTGCAGCGCTATAATAATACTAAAATGTTTACTTAGTAGCAACACGACGATGGTATTTTGTATTCACAATAAAAAGTAACATTCAATTTGTATAAATATCGTTATTTTCATACCAACATAAATGCTTTTACTGGTTTCTTTACAGGACGACATTCGTGTAACGCTACTGTTATATTTAGTACTGCGAAGAATAAATGATTAATATTGCAGACAATAATTAAGCGTCCATGTGTCCCTTATCTCTAAGATCATGATAGTGTTTCTGTGATTGTTGTCTATTTCTAATTTATGCTAACTATTTTATTGTAATAATGATGTTCACATTTAAATTAGAAATCCCAGACATGTATGAGTTATGTCGTTGGCAATCTGTTTTAAAGATCTGTGCGTTATTTATTACTAAACTAAACCAGTTAATGGATTTCGATAGTTTTTTGCTATTGCATCCACCCACATACACGGTTCTGGCTGTTCTGCGAACTGAGTGTTTTTTTTTAATATAAATCCGATTGCTTCAAAATTTATATAATAAATCAGCCCCTAAGGGTGAAGTAATTTTGATTTCAAAGAATAAATTTCTCTAATAACTTATTTATCGGATAATGACATGTTTTTCTTGGAAGATGATTCCAGAAATTAATTCGTAACAAAGGTGGCAAGCGCTTCAATTTTATTATTCGTAACAAAGGTGGCAAGCGCTTCAATTTTATTATTTATCCCGTACCCATTACACTATTACGATTGTTTTAAATATTATCGTTTATATCCACTACAAACAGTTGCAAGTTTAAAATAAATCGAGCGAAACACGTGTCCATTGAAAATTACGTGACGTCAACAGCGCACTTCGTTAAATCCGAATTGATATGTGAAATCGACTGGCTCATGACCTCCACAAACAGACGTCTAGACACATAGTCATAGTCTCGAAACGCGGTTAGTAAATACGCGGGCTTTCCCTCGACGCACTCAATTTATGGTCGTTTTGAATTGGCGGACTTTTCGACATGAATTCATTTCAAACGAGGACAAATTATATTATTCTTTAAAGTTCATAACTATTAACGAATTATATAATGTATAGTGCGGTGTATAAATAAAAAGAAAACGAGGTAGCTTTACAGTTTAAAGTTTAGACTGTAATGTTATTGGTAGACGCGGGAACGAAACGAATGGTCTTGAAGAAATGTGTTTATTAACTGTTTCTTACAAGACATTCTACCAGTGAAGGCCTACGGACTGCTTCGTGGTCTAGCGGTAAACACATGCGATCACAGTTGTGAGGTACTGGGTTCGAGTCCCGGGTGTATTGTTTATTTTTATGATACTCTTATTTTCTTTCGTTTTATTTCCGTGTGCGGAGAGCATGTGAAGCTGTCGGTTCTGCGCTTAATTTATCTCCGGTCGTGTGGGATTGCCCTCAAATCAGAATAGGAGAATGAGGGAACAGGGAAATGCACTTGAACCTGCGGCACACTTGTGCACTATAATATGTCCTGCGCATTTGCCTACTCTCTATAGAAATGGCCGCCGTGGCAGAAATTCGGCAAGGACAACATTATTATTCTTGAAGACCTATTACAATACCACACGACCGAAGTAAAACTAAATACTAACATAACTTCATGTACTGGCTATGAGAAGATGACAAAGTGAAAGTGTCTGCTCGCACCTTACTCTCTTGGCCCTACTTAATTAATTAAAGTAGAACTTAAACATATCTGTCTGCGCAATGGACTTGATATCTAAAGAGCGACACATCTTTACACTAGTTCCCTAATGGGGTATGCGGCGAGAATAAATAATAAATTATGATACTAATGTGATATCGGATACTTATAGGTCTCTGTATTATGACCTCGTTACGAATTCTGTCGGACCATCCAACATCGCACGTCTAATAGCCCGTAGAGCTACCGCAAACTAAATTAAGGGGCCATGTTTCGGGCCCCGTAGGTCATCACGGGGAGAATGCACTGGTTGAAGACTTTAGTCTTCAAGCTATCTCTCTCTCTTTTTCTACGCGACAAATAGGCTCGCTGAAGTGGTATTGGGCTGGTCACACAGTCAGAAGAACAGATGGCAGATGGGCCGCGTTTAGGAAAACGAAGTGGTCGACCGTTCACCAGGTCGGAAGACGATCTCCGTGCAGTAGCCGGTCCGGGATGGATGCGACTAGCAGGAGATCGTTGAAAATAGCCTGTCCAGCAGGGGACCGATAAGGGCTGATAATGATGATGAATAATGTGATATCTGAAACTCTACGTCTAATTCTCTAACTCAAAAAAACGCAATATTTATGTTTCTAGAAACACATGTATCGCAACGATAGATACACACTAGACATTAGCATAAACATAATAAGTTTAATGAGCGTAATTACGTATGTTTGAAAATTTCATAAATTTTAAGTTCGTTTTTTAAAACTCTAATCTTTTCCATTTATATACACTTTATAAAAAATAATTTATCGCAATTAATATTCGTATAATAAATAGTGTATAGTAAAAGTATATGTCGTTCCGCTAGGAAATCTGTTTAGAATTTTTCTTTATAATTACAAGTTATTATATATAAATCTGATGTGATGTTTATCTAAATTGGTTATTTTTTACACATAAGCTTAAAGTTAACGCAATAGAACGATTATAACAACCGTTTCAACAGTGTATAACTAAAGAAAACCGGAAAGTAATTGAAATTTGCAGTGAATCTATTTTGGAGAACGGTTATTTTGATGTTTTTTGCAAGGGAAATAATTGCGTTAGCCAAAAGACGTTAATGTGTTGATTTTGATAACGATATTTATTGTATCTAAATTATATACGCCCAGATCGTGTCTAATATTCGTGCACTTGGAACCAATGGCGTGGGTTTGCGTACAAACACGTGAAATATATTCTTCGATGCACCACAGGACAAATCCACCAACTTGGGGATAGTGCAATGAGGTTTCCATCCCTGCTCTTCGCCCCATGCACCAAAGCGCCTACTCCTCCCGTTATATAGTCTCCGCTTCTTAAAATAGTGATACAGAGAACAGCCCCTGCGTTTCCAATGTCTTAGCACAAGGTGTCTGGTTTCATTCCAGGCTGCCGAGTCCCATCACCGCGACGGTACCTCCCCCATCGTGATGTGTCACATGTCCCCATATCGACCACAATATTACCTAGACTGTTGCCGGATGTGTCTTATAGTAACCGATGAAACCGCGCCGGACACTTCCGTCAATATAAATTGTTAAATGTATAACAGTGTTAGATAATGATGATATGTACACATAATTTAAATGTTATTTTAAAATAATGTATATAGAACTTATCGATTATAATGTCTTTTGTGTAGGAATAAAATTTAAAAAATTCTACCCTACTTTAGTCTTACTGAACACTTAAAATAAAAAGATAATCTCTATTAGTTATGATAATATAGGTACTTACATTTTTCTATATAATTTATAAGTTGCATAAGATTTTTATCATGTATGTGTCTGGTGTAATGCATCTACTGGTACACCACACTCACGCGCACTGCACGACGTGCACGGGTGTCACAGTGATAAGACATGACTCATGATAATGTAACATAATTTTATCTCAGTAGAATGTATAAACTACACTATCGAAGTAAAAACGCAATTGTAGTTAAAACATATCCTTGAAATGTCATTTAAATAAACTATAACAATGTTCTGTGTTAACACAAGCGAAAAATAGTCAATTTTTGGATGTATCACAGTAATAGTATATTAATCAGATCATAGCTGCCAGTTGGATCCGGTATAGACACCATAATGACTCTATACTGCGTACTTCTACCGCCGCACCCAATTATATCATTTTTCTGTGTTATGTGTAAACACAGAAGTTGGTATATCACAGTAATAACTTATTATCCAATCATAGCAGCCAGTCTATTCCAGTAGCGCAAAACTACGTATGTGCCCGCTATATTTGGCTGATTATAACATTTTTCTGTTATGTGTAAACACAGAAGTTGGTATATCACAGTAATAATATATTATCCAATCATAGCAGCCAGTCTATTCCAGTAGCGTAAACTACGTATGTACCCGCTATATATGGCTGATTATAACATTTTTCTGTGTTTTGTGTAAACACAGAAGTTGGTATACCACAGTAATAATATATTATCCAATCATAGCAGCCAGTCTATTCCAGTAGACTGAACTACGTATGTGCCCCCTATATTTGGCTGACTATAACATTTTTCTGTTATGTGTAAACACAGAAATTGGTATATCACAGTAATAATATGTTATCGAATCGTAGCAGCCAGTCTATTCCAGTAGCGTAAACTACGTATGTGCCCGCTATATATGGCTGATTTTAACATTTTTCTGTGTTTTGTGTAAACACAGAAGTTGGTATACCACAGTAATAATATATTATCCAATCATAGCAGCCAGTCTATTCCAGTAGACTAAACTACGTATGTGCCCCCTATATTTGGCTGACTATAACATTTTTCTGTGTTATGTGTAAACACAGAAATTGGTATATCAGAGTAATAATATGTTATCGAATCGTAGCAGCCAGTCTATTCCAGTAGCGTAAACTACGTATGTGCCCGCTATATTTGGCTGATTATAACATTTTTCTATGTTATGAGTAAACACAGAAGTTCGTATGTCACAGTAATAGTATATTATCCAATCATAGCAGCCAGTCTATTCCAGTAGCGTAAACTACGTATGTGCCCGCCATATTTGGCTGATTATAACATTTTTCTGTGTTATGTGTAAACACAGAAGTTGGTATATCACAGTAATAATATATTATTCAATCATAGAAGCTGGTTTGTTCCGGTACAGTACACTACGTATGTGCCCGCTATATTTGGCTGCGTACCGAATTATAACACTTTTCTGTGTTATGTGTTAACACAGAAGTATCTCACAGTAATAGCTTAGCCTATGAATCATAAATATGTAGTTACACTGTGGTAATAGTATAATATTATGCGGACGACATTTCTACATACAAAATAGGTGACCAGAACAGTGTAATTACTAATTACATAATGTCCAGTATGGGTGTCCGGAAGAGTGTAATTATTAATTAACTGTTGCTAACAGTGCATATTGCACACAACAAACTGTTGTCTACGTTCGGGAGAATGTAGGTGCTTTCATCTGCACAGACCAGGTCTCTAGTTTATTAATCTGTAGTTCGTATCTTGCAGTTGTGTTCGTCATTTCACATAGATAATACATAATTTAAGTGACTACCTTGAGTTAATATATAATATCCAGTGAAAAAAAAATCTTATTTATGTTAAAAATACGAAAAATTGGATATATGTGTGTTACTTTTTTGATGTAACTTATGTACCAGAAAAACATAAGATAAAGTAATACTTAATTTTACTCGTGGTTTTTTCTACAGTCCACGCGTACGAACTCGTGTGAAACATCTAGTGGTAAAGAGATCTCTTTGGTTTTACTTTTCTGGAATATTGTTGTGTACATCTAACGTTCTAAGCGGCATATAATAAAGAAATGACAAAATAAGGAGTTATCCTATCCGGTGGACGAGGTGGACTATAAGGTGGCGAGGATCCGCTGGATGCCGCTGGCTCGTGATCGTCACATACGGCGCTCAATGGGAGAGTCCTCAACTCACCCGGCTGCAGATGATATCGACTTGAAGCGGCATGTATATTGATTCAAAATGCAAACTCTCTCTGTGCCGACGTTTCGTGTTTACGAAGCGTACACAAACTAAGTTTTTTTCTATGTTATACATCATTATATACATTAGTTTAATGAAATTCAACCATAATACGAACCACACGTGGGTCTAAAATTACAAATGGTAAAATATTTATCAGACACGTAACCAGACTAGTCGCGGGCGGGTATTAAAAATTCGTCTACGGTCTGTCTAGACGCATGTCGTGTTGACTAACGACACCGCAAATACTTAGAACATAATGCAACAATGACGCACAGGTATTTTACAAAAAATTTCCTGTTCCACATCAGAAAGACAGATTTTTAATACTGGGAAGGCAGAAACAATTAATACATGTTAAGTCTATGTATATTTTTCGTTGTTTTAACAAACACAACGAGACAAAAATTCAAAGATATTTATTTTAGTATGTATAGATATCTTGTCTAAACATTCCTGCGATTTCTCTCGCATTGATGCCACACATCTTAATTTTTTATATAAAAAGTACCCTATGTCCTTACTTACGATAATCATTAGACTTTGTCTGAGGCACTAGGCCTTTGTGTACAAAGTTTCATGATAATCGTTTGTGTAGTTTCGTAGCGTAACAAACAAAGTAACAATCACATTAATTGTACCAAGTGATCGTCCAGCGATTAAAATTCGACGATCAATCCGAATTGTAAAAAATAAAAAGCACATCTTCTCCATACAATCATAAACTTTACCAAATTTCAGAATCCTCCTCCTTTGAAAAATGGGGTGGGATGTTTTTTCTTTACGAATTAATACACAGATAACAAATACCTTAGTTATAACATAGATAATCACTATTCCAATGCTTTATGTTACACAAAACTTATAGTTGAATAGCATGTACCTATGAATAAGATTATCATTGGTGTCCGACATATTCTGTCCATTAATGAATTTAAACTTAGCTAAATGTAACATAAAAATATATAATAGATTTTACTGATTTTAAGTATCAGTTTTGATTTTTTTAATGCAAACAAACCTTTTTGGGACTCCGTTATCCTAACTTCCTCTATCTAACTTATTACTGGTGTGACAAAAGTTATTATATTATTATTATTATTACGCATAGCTCCGAAAATGATAAGGCACCGCTGTAGAGTAAAAGCTATGGATTCGTGAGGTGTGAGTAGTCGGTGGCCTGTTAGAGAGGAAAGGAAAAGAGGGCAAGACACATGCATAACTCTAATGCAGATAGATGCTTGCGGGCGTTGGTAGTAGTGAAAAGGGTCAAATTTTTCGTGTGCCCCCTTATACTATAAAGAATGAAGCATTTACTATTTCTTACATGTCGTGTAGTTGATTCCATTTTAGCAACGTCTCTACTACATTTCTTAAGTACAATAAATTTAAATTCACTCCGCTGTTTCAATGGAATGCAGTTTTAATGAAATCTTCTTGTACGAACTACGAGAAGTACCACAAGGCAATTAAAAGTCTCACAACGGGCGTCTTCGGTACTCGGCTATCCATTAGCCGACGCAAATACTGTTAGCGCCTCGAAGACACGCAGTAAGAGAAATGTGTCTTTTTTTATTGTCGTAGCGAAAGGGAGCAAAACAGTCGATGTTTTACAATGACTGCCAACGAATGCCCATACATTTTTATATCACCAATTTATTATTGATATTACGGGATCGAGGTACACTCAACACATCGTGTCGACATAATTTTATCGTGGAGACCTATTCATTTATTAAGCCACGCACACTCGTATAAAGTTAGAATACGAATACCCAAGGATTCTAATGATGACGACTCCTTAGTAAACTTATGTTTTGCAAGTTTCTGGATGTTTAACCATCAGCAGCTAAATAATGAGAGCTGCATAATGTATCGTTGAGGATAAAGTATATGATATTACGTAATGTTTTTAACAAATATTTATGTTAAATTAACATTTATTTCTATATCTTTAAAGGTAAACTTTGTATTTATATCATTAACTTCTATGCTTTTTTTTTTCTAGTTTCTATCCATGTCCTCTGTAAAGTGTTACATTTCATTTTCATTTGTATTCTAAATTTATAAAATAACTAAATTGTCGTGGTGGCTTATTAAACGTTTTTACTACCTAATAAAGAATTTTGCAGATAAAAAGAAAAAAAAATGAGATAGCAGGCAAACGAGCAGGTGGGTCGTGACTACCGCCGCCCATAGACATTTGCAGGACTGGACGTTCCGCAGACGCATTGCCGGCTTTTAAGGAATAAGCATGCTATATTCTTGAAAACCTCTAAGTCGTATCGTATCGTAAACACCGAGGGAGGCGGCTGGTTCCATAGTACAATTGTACGCAGTAAAAAATGGCGTTTAAACCGCACTGTTGTGGATTTACGGTCATAAAGGTGATGGGCGTGGAGCTTAGAGTTCCGTCGCGGTGTCAGAAGATGAAATTCTGCTGCTGGTATTAAGCAGAAAAAATTTCCTCGGAACACTCCCCATAGAATATAACATAGGCCAAAGAATCGAATTGTCCGGAAATAACTTAGTTGTTAATGATTAGAATCGCTCTACGTTGTATGCGGTGAAGTGAAACGAGCTGATGTTGGGAGGCACCTGCCCACAGGTGGGAGTAGTACTCCATATGCGGTCGGGCCTGCACCTTGTAAGTTGCAGCCGATGGGCTGGATTGAACACCCAGCTTCTTTGAGGCTACAAGTATTCCGAC
This sequence comes from Eumaeus atala, assembly GCA_017140195.1. NCBI lineage: Eukaryota > Metazoa > Arthropoda > Insecta > Lepidoptera > Lycaenidae > Eumaeus > Eumaeus atala. Next base: position 791,959 of record JAFELO010000683.1, on the reverse strand, counting down.
ACCAGCTGAGGTCGATAAGTAGCTGCTTTGGAAACGAGGAGATATGACGAAGGGCGACTTTCTAATGTTAAGTAAATAAGGCAAATTGATTCAAAGTCTAGATTTAAATTTTATTACCATGATGTAATTTGGAGAGAATGTAGCGATATCTGGAGTAGCGAGAGAATAGGCTATAAATATACTATTTTTCGCTTTATCGACTTTTCGATAGTTTACACAATAATATATATACAAATCTTCCTTTGATGCTCTTAATTGATTTCAAATGTTTTGTAGCTTCCCATAAACAAAGATATTTTGTGGTGGCGATGGATAATTTAAATAAAAAATTAATACAATAAATATACAAATGGTCGGTTATTTTGTGAATACAAATTATGTGCATATTTATACTATATAAACTACGTATACATTTATCTATATTACAAAAAAATCGAATAAAAATAAAGATTTTTTGTTATCTATTTTACAAGTGAGACCATTGAGATGGTATCACACTAGTTTGTGTGATCTAGTTCATTCTATACTGAACGGGAATGTGTAGATGATTTGCAAGTTATGACATATCCGATTGATCTCGATAGAACAAATTGCAATGCCTACATCAATTCATTCCAAGCAATAGACATCAATCAAACGATCACATCGCGAGATTGTAGAGATTACAGTTTTTTCTACAGACGTTTCCTCGATAAGTCAGAGGTCTCCTGCCAGAGCCGTATTATGTTCTACTCCACTGATGACATAGCATACAGATGGCAACTTCAGAGGGAGACGGAAAAAAAACAGTAGACAAAAATTGTACTTTGAAATTGTTCTACACCATTATTGAAGAACTAACTGGGGTTGTACATTTTTATTGCCGTTTGAGCAGCATGTGTACTTAATCCGGCCCTGTCTCGTGCTATAGTTACATTGTCTGGCAGGTGGTAGGTATGTAGGGTTAGCGGGCGCTGCACCTTATGGTGGAACTGGTCGTGAGGGTGCGCGGGGTGGGGAGGGGACACGCTTCGTTCAGGGCGCATCGACCTCCGCTCGGTCTGAACCAGCGCCCGCGCCGCGAAAAAAAAGCGCCTAGTCTAAATTTCGGTAGCCGTCTGGTGCGATCGCATCACTGGCAATGCATTTATGTAATACAATTGGCACGCGCGATGAAATCGATTCTGCTAATCACGGAGGAAGCGATTATCGATATACAATCGAGAGAATAAAGCTTCGGCTGATTAGATAATAATTATCCGGTGAAGATTATTGGGTCGGTATTATAAAATGTTTATAACAATGGACCTTGATATATTTTTGACGATTTTAGTTTTTGAGAAACTATAAATATTAATTTAAAGTTAGGGTCTTTTTGTGAGCAAAAAGTTAAATATAAAAAATAAAAAGGTATTAAAAGATTTGTATTGTCATTGATCCTTAATAATATAAGTAGGATAGTATTGGTACTTTTTTTCATTATATTCATTATATTACTTATTTTCCATATACGTAGCTAAAAGTAATATTGTCGCATAATTATATCTTTTTCTGCTATTTCACATTGTTTGAGATTTTCTGATTGAAATTTTACTATATATTTACTAATATATTAATATTATTATATATATTTTACTAACAAGATATAAAACAAGCAGTCGGTGCCTCCTTACGACTACCGACGCCCATGAACATCCACATAATTACTATGCCGATGCGTTGCCTTCCTTCACCCACCAATGGGCAATCTGAATAAAATTAATTTTTTTTCAGAGTCTTTTTGAGTTATTTCTTGTCTCCAATGAATATAATGAAAGGTTGAGATCTTCTAGGGAGTACAATAGGTAGCTGTTATACCTACTTGTGTCAGGGGCGCGGGACTCTTATAACTATATAACATATTAACTATGTAATATGTGTACGCCCATGAACATCCACATAGCTACTATGCCGATGAGTTGCCCTCTCTTGCCTCACTCCAATGGGCCATCGACTACTCACAAACCGCACAAAACGCTATACTGAAGATGTCACTTTACGGCGATCTTATGTGAGCGAGAAGTACCACCCCGGTCGTGCCAGCCCAGGATGATGTAGTGTCCTGCACTATGCATGGCACTACCTCTTCCTAAAATGTTTTGCTGTTTATTCAGTTTTTAAATATTGTTGATTAATTACTTAGCTGAGAGGTTAAAATTTATATAAAGTTGTAAAAATGTAGCCTTTTATCACAATATTTTATCGCATACAACGGGTCTATCTCAAAGCCTAATCGTTCTCTTTTGTTCGCCACTTGAATACGCGAGGATAAGCTGCCGCCGCTATTTATTCGTTTGTGGTTTTTACGGTTTTGGAAAGTCCACAGAAAACTGTCATATAATATCAAATATGCTCTGTATAGACCGTAGCTATATTAAAATTTGACCTTACTTTAATTATTTTTCATGCTAAAAATAAGTAATTCCAAATCGTAATGTAAAGTTGATAGAGAGATAGATTGATAAAGAATGTGTTTGCAATCACAAGCAGCACAATTATTACAAAGCGCCACAAGAAAAATTAAGAGTTAAAACTAAGTACATAAAAAAGAGCCTTAGTCTAAACACATATGCAACAGTAAAATTTATTATGAGTACATCTATGTGCTGCAGCAAGGCAAATGGATAAGTAACTCCGTGCATACGATCCAGCATAATGTGCTGAGCCCACTGATTTTCGGTAACTGAACGTTGTGATGAGTGGGCGCTAAACTCACTGAGTGATATCAGTGTCAAAACTAAAATTAGTATTCTAACAATGTAAAAATTGGAAATAATAATAATGATATGTTTATTTCTTTTTTTATAACATAGATGAAAAAAAATTGTATGTGATACTGGCTGTACATTGTTTATTCTGAAATTATTATTTATATGTAAAAGGGTAAGTTATAATTTTAAAATTTTCCTCAATTTTTTTACGACCAATTTAAATTTGTCGTGTCTTACTGAAAGTTGGTACTACGCTGGGAACATTTTCGCGGTCCGATTTTTTAATGATTTCAAATGTCACCTGATAGTCCTATACGATAGTCTTCGAATGGCATTTATGGATTAAGGTCTTCCCAAGGCAACCGTGTGCCGTTGCTCGAACGAATTGAATGAATGTGGGATGAAGAAAGAATTGTTCGCCCTTTAACGGCTGTTACGGAGGAAATTACTGTAACAGTGAAAAAATTTATTCCAGGATAATAAGTAAGTTGCGTGTCAGGAGATTCAGCGCATAATGCACACCTCGGGAAATGCCAATTGAACCTTCTAAGAAATAAATATTCGTTCCCTAATAGATTAGAAGTAGTGCCGTGTTGCATAGGAGGAGGTAGTAGCATGCATACTGCATGACACTACATCCTCCTATGCAACGGAACTGAGCAGGCACTACCGGGGAGGTACTTCTCGCTCACTTGAAATTGACGCCTACGTTGTCGCGACCGTGTGTTTTGTGGGTAGCCGGTGGCCCATTGGGAGGAGGTAGCCGGTGATCCATTGGGGGGAGCTGAAAAGAGGGCAACGCATTGGCATAATTATGCTGATGTTCATGGGTATCGTAAGTCAGTGAAAGGATTCGATTTCTCGTTTGTCCCCCTATACTATAAAAAGAAAATTATTCCCATAAGAAGTGGGGAGAAAAGGAGAAGGAGGCGCTTTTACGCAGGGAGCAAGAAACGAGGATGGAAACCTCACCCAATTACATTGTCCTGAAAAATTGGGTTGTTTCGTGATGCGGGGCAACTCAAATCCGACCAGCTGCCCTGATGGTTAACATATGTAGGACACTTCAACAAAGGTGGCGCTGATGAGGCAGTGCACATGCGATGGCGCAGTGGTGCGCATGCAGTTGTGCATTAAACACTCAAAAATATTCTATCGGGTACCTTTCTCGTAATTTACTACTTCAAATATTGCTCAAGATTTTCATTTCAGTGGGAATTTTTCGACCCGCTAATCCCCCTACCTCTACGGCCTTAAAGAACATAATAAAATATTCCAACCAACGCAATACTACACCGAACGCATTGAACCTACTTGCGTGGCAGACAATAGCTGATCGTAACTATTTCCCACCAATTGTTATTTTGAACCCCTGACCCCTGCTTGATGTTCACGTGCAGCAGGCGACGAAATCACTCGTCTAGGAAAGTACCGCTATTTGTGTTCAAAGTTTTTATTTGTGTGTCTTTTTTGTATCGCGTCAAAGAGCGCAAGTCACATTGGTGGTTGAGATGACACCAGATATAATTGGCCCTGTATTTACGTTACATTGAGATCTGAGCAAGTATGTGGTGTACGTAATTTAGATCATGCTTATGTTTGGAAAGTGCACGGCGTTTCTTAGAATAACACTAGGTACTAAATAGGAGAGCGGTCATATTTCAGGACTCACGCGTAAGCTTAGTTCATCGGCAAAATGAAACATGTTGTTGTAGGGTAATACTGCTGGCGAAGTCAATACTAGTATGTATATGTACTGTGATGCAATAGATTTGTGCACTGTACTAAAGGGTAGTTTGGATGTAATACGTAACTACTCTGGAAACACTTCCTGCTCTTCCTACTACTTTAGTTACGCGTCCCCAGGCGGTTTTTAACTTTCCCTAGAGCCTGCGATCATATCAAGGGTCACAAATGATGGTCACCGTAGATCGTAGATTGTGTCTCCAGAGTCTCCAGAGTGTGTCTCAGTGGGATAGAGTGATGGGCCGATTCCGCTTAAAATAAATAACTACTGACGATTTAAACTTATGGAAATCGGCATATCGACATACTACGTAGATTAACTGACGATAAATTTTGGAAAACGCAGGTAAATCCGTAAAAGTGTAAATGAGTTTGGCAAAATAGTCATGCTCTATACTCGGAAATCGGAATAGATACAAACTGGCAAGGATGTGTCTACCAGTTAGACTAAATAGCGTAAGTAATTCTATTCCGCGGGATGTACACAATAAGATACCAGGGAACGTCCAAAACCAAACAATTTGTAAATTTGAAAACAGTCTTAGAGCGTTTGTGTTTAAACACATAAGTTAAAATAAATAATTTATTGAAGGCAATGGGAATAAAATGTAATTGTATGTGTAATGTAACTCATACACAATTATTTAATTTAACCTCTCTGCGGTTTTTCGTTCTTCTCAGGTCAGGCCTAGGGTTGTACCGGTAGTTGAGTGTATTGACATTCAAAAGTTGAATAACATTTGACTTTGTCTTGTGCAGCAATAATTAAAATTAGAAATCTCTACATACAGCTTTAATATAATATGTATGATTTAGAGTACACAATTTGCACACTTTTTGCTTAGTGTAAATTAAGCAAAAAGTGTGCAAATTGAATGTAATTGAAAAATCGTTATGATGAAATATCACATACGCACACAGACACACATATTTACGCCAGTTAATAAGGCGGAGAGAACGAAGCGCCTTATATTTTATTTTTGGCGTTGGGTTAGTTACATTATAGGTGTTATGTTTCAGCTTGGTCATCGTCTGCCTGGCATTGTGGACGTGAAGTAGACATTACGAGCTACGGGCGAGCCGCGCCGATCGCCGGTGCCACGTTACTGTCTAGACTCTAGGCTGTAGACTGTAGACGATGTGAGTTTTCGCAGCCTCACCTTATAAGCCTTTATTGATAATATTTTATAAATAGATTTGAGTCAATAACTCTAATGACACGAGCTGTGCTCTGCGGATTTTTTAACCTACTATCCTGTAGGTATCTTTTTGTTAATCCCGAAAGGTTATAACCTATATCTGTGACATTTACGTTCGGTTGCTTTTGCATCAAATAGTTTTTTTGTGTAATTACGTTGATGATCTTGACTGGGGGTAGTCAAGAACCTCTTCCCATTTTAGTTATCGTGCGCGAGCTGCCCTCGGCAACGGAGTTGGGGGACGATAGACTCTGCAGTCTCTCTGGCAATAATAATAGTTAGATTACCTGTCATAAACATTCACATATCGGGATGCATCTCTCCCATCTGCGTGAGAGTGGGGGGTCGGTCCCTTTTCGACCTGAAAAGTAGTCTCGTCGCCCGACGAAGATAACAATCCGATGAATCGGTGTTGGGCTTCTTCTCGCTTCCACAGCATAAGTTTAGGTCCCAAAAAAAATCCTATACCTAGTAAGAAGTAGGATTGAAAATTTTTGTTTTAGTCGACAAGTTTTAAAATATTACTGGAATATTTATTGTCCCTATAGGCACCCCTGACACGATAATTACCGAAACTGTCCCCGGTAAGACCTGTAAGTCCATAATTTTGAGCACCCCGCCTGCCTCTTTCTAAATAAAGGTATTCAAAGCGATATGGTGAGTGTGGAAAAGTGGTGGCAAAGGAAAGAAAGGCAAAAGAAAAAAAAGGAAAATTATGAACTTACATCGGACAGTTACGCAAAATAATGTGTACCTTAAAAAAAAGGAAAGATGACGTATGCTAGTTGTCTGTATTGTATCTGGCTTATATCAATAAAGATGGCCGCTGTAGTCGAAATTCAGCTAGGACGACATTATCATGCCTCGCGTCCCTGGGGTCGACACCACTAATTTGGAAACATTCGTGTCATGGACCACAGATAACAATTCAGATTTCAACATCAAGGTTATTTACTTGCAATTGTCAATCCACATGTTCCGCATGGCAACAGGGAATAAGCACATTCTAATAACGGATAACAATGCCCGGATGTAGTTTAGGTCTAAATTATATGTAAAGTAGTAATTTTGTGTTTTGGTCTTAATTTATAATCTAATATTAAATTATTTTTTGATTTCTGAACAAGAGGGACCCGGATCTCTGCCCATTTACTGGCGTGAATATATGTTGTTGTTTCATATACGTAATTCTCATGTGTTTGTAACCAAACTCCTCCGAAACTGCTTGTGGCTTGACCGATTTCATTGTAATTCCCTATGTGTAGCATATTACAACTTATTATAGGGATATTTTAGCGGAATCGAAACTTAACTGGTGAAAACCGCGGGTTGCAGATAGTATATTACAAAGTTAAGTACCGTATAATCGACTTGTGTGCCGAGTAGACCGTGACTAAGGAAAAAGAAAGATAAGGCTCACCTTACTTGGAGAGTAAGGGAGATTGATATTTCGAACACATTTTTTTTTGTAGCATAGCGATAGCGAGACGATCGTGAAATACGATCCTCTTGAGGACTACCGACGCGCATAGACATCCGCATGGGATGGGCCACCGGCTGCTTAACACGAAACAACACGAAAAACGCGACATTACGATGGTATTGTGAGCGAGAGGTACTTCCCCGAACGTGCCGGCGCAATTCGGCTGAAATGTAGCACGGCACTACCTCGTGCTAAATCCTACGTTAAGTTAGAGGCTAACATCGATCCGATTGCTTGGTGGGCCCTGCGAGGATAGCGGGTTTTGAGGCGAACCTCATGATGCGGATTATGTAGATCTTGCGAACTTGTTCGACGCCATATTGAACACATTTCGGTATCGTGAAAATCTTTATTCCAGGCACATTTTTGATTAATTTAGTTGTCCAGTGTTATTTTTGACGGCTTTTTGTCTACTTGTACCTCGGTATCCACGTTTCGGAATTTTTAATTGTATGGACAATACGATGAGAAGGGGACATGAATCGTCTTAAAAAGACGGGGAAATAATAGAAATGTACATTGTACAGCTTACAATGAACTTGGCATTATTAGACATACGTTTTTATATGTCTCAATCTAAAGTAACATTTTGAACGAGACGGGTATCATCGCCAGCCTTGAACTGTGGCTGGGTATAATTTATTTGTCCATTGTGTAAAGCGACGGCTAGACAACTCTGACACGGTGTTGCTAGCTCTAGACCAACACCTCCATGGGAGGGACCTTTTGTGTTTTGTAACGCGCCTTTTAGACCTGTTACCATCTACTGTACCACTAATGATTTTACCATTTTTAGAAGATACGCGTTTTCCTATTATTTCAGACCCTCATGATAGTATTATTTTGTTTTTAATTTTTTACAATTTTATGAATTGTTGTTATTTTGTAAATAAAATTTTGTAAATTTAATTTATAAGACTAAAGCTTATTTCACATAGTCTGTTAACTCCGAACTTAAAAAAACATTTTCCGTAATCTACAGATTACTTACGTTCTTATGCAACTACGCCAGGAGTGCTTTTTTAAAAGTGTTAGCACCTAAAATGTTCTGTATGTTTTACATAAGTGAGCGCTTGATATTTATAACATATTTAATAAATCAATACAAGATAGCTATATTTTTTTTAACAGAACTGTACTTGAATTAATGTGTTTTTTATTAATATTAACTTCTAATATCTAAAAAGATATATTTAAGACGTATTCTTGACTGCAAATGAACTATAACCGAATTGTAACAAATGATATGACTGGACTAACATGGGAGGTTCGCTCGGAGGTCGGCATCACCGCACGGTCGTTGGCAAAGAAGCTTGCAAGTCACACGTGTGGACGGCCTTCGCATTTGCGCTTAATCAGGTGACTGTAACCATGTTTAGCAATAAATTTAATTTCATCGTCTCTTTATTGAAATTCCGCTTAGCGCTGCAACAGTAAATAGAATAGAACAGAAAAACTTCATCAAGAAATTCCGCTTAGCACTGCAACAGTAAATAGAATAGAACAGAAAAACTTCATCAAGAAATTCCGCTTAGCACTGCAACAGTAAATAGAATAGAACAGAAAAACTTCATCAAGAATTTGGAGTACATTGTTACACACTTATACACCACATTAATTACGTATATTTGTGAAAAGGAGGTCCGCCCAGGACATGGATTATTATTTTCTATGTATTATATGTATCTATAATAAAAATCTTAAATTTATACAATTATTTGAAATTAAATATAAATATACTAAATATAATAAGAAGGTACTAGATATCGTAAGGACTTGTGTAACAGGTAACAAAAGTCCTTACGGTATTTAGCACAGAGCTAACGTGGTATGACAATTCCACACACATTATTATTACCCTAGTGAGTATCCATCGTCCAGACTTCCGGAGTTAGGAAGTCCAAGTAAATTATATGCACCCATTATATCAATCTATATACATATATATCATTTTATTTAAAAATGTTGCTGTGTATATCTCAAGTACTAACAAAAGATACTCAAATTACGGTGGGCAAGGGGAAATCCTAAGTATATAATTGGTCATGTAAATTACACATTAATCAGTTTTATGTTTTGTGTTGTGTACATACTTCCTGTTTCATTAATTCTATTGCGATAACAATAGTAAGTGCTTACATCCATCTAGGGTTGTGCCAAATTGATTATTTAATAGCTACAATAAGGACTTGATGGAATACCACAACAATAACGTATCCCGAAGAAAAGAAGAATGAAACTTTGAAAAGCTGTTCAAAGTTTCATCACAAACTGATCAGTGGTTTCTGAATGCATAGCGATCAAGTCAACATACATTCACTTTGAATAGTTAAAATACACTGATTTATAAGAGACTAGCAATCCGCCCCGGTTTCGCCCGTCTATAACAGGTACAATTATAAATTAAAACCTTCCTCTGGAATTGTTCTATCACAAGTGCAAACCACATTAAAATCCGTTCAGTAGAGTTTGAGAAAATCGATCACATACAGACAGACTCTTCTGGGAAATGTATAGTTAGATCATTTGGGGATTTTGTTTTATAAGAGAGAAGTGTATAGTTTCGTGTGGCTTGTGACTTTCCGGTGGCTCAAATGGTAGGCAGAGAGGGCAACAAATCTGTATAACAATTATACGGATGTCTATAGCATTTAGTAGTCATCAAAAGGCTCCGATTGGTCGCTTACCCTCCCTAGGTGAAAATTATATCCCAGGCTTTGGTCGTGCGGATTCCGATCGGGAGTCACTTATAATCAGGACAACCGCCATTTCGTCTCAGTAAAGTAGATGATAAACTAGCAGTGGGAATTTTTTGATACTATCGTCGCGCAGTGCGATATTATACCCCCTGCCCTGAGGCTTCTGTCTGCATAGGATGGGGTTTTCATTTCTTTCTCTGCCAATAAGAAGAAACTAAATAAACGAACTCTATCAAACTTCTGAGATCCAGGGCCTCGTTTAGGTCGAACCCGTCACATTTTTCGAAACCAAAGCAAGTGCCAATGGGTGCTTTTAGTGGGGTTCTGAGGCAAGACAAATATGTAGGCATCGTAATTTGTGGCAGTCTGTTTTCTATGCCTACCTTCGATATAGCGTGAAGATGTGTTGTTGTTGCCGCGGATCTGTGCGTCAGCGACATTCCTCATCAACCAGACTGCTGAGCGATGAATAATTTTATGCATACCAGTGATCGCCCCTACATCAAAATTCGATTTCATTTACAAAAAAGAAATCATTCGATTTCAAATGTAGTTTGACTGCATCTAAAAGTATGACCTTTTTGTAGATAAAAATTAATAATGTCATACATCAATTTATTTACAAAAAATGCTGAGATATACAGCATATTGGAAAGAAATTAACATCAATCATCATATCAAACCGTCCACATAAATGATGTGCGCACGTCATACAAACTTGTAAGAACAACAAACCACACGCTACAACCTTTAGCGTCTGCTCTCTATAAACTCTGCAAAAAAATATCTTTGAATCATGCACTTCTTTCAAATAGACTCTGATTTGTAAAAACGACTTAAAACCACGGGCGTAAAGTAAATGTATGTTCCTGCACAATCACGGACTCCATGGAACGAGTATAAAATCGTGTATTTTGCACTTTTGTAAATTAATTCATAACATCGTAATTTGTTTGACATTGTCACTTACGTATGTAACATAAATTTGATCATTGCGTGCGTGTTGTCGTAATGTGTATTATTTAATTTTATTAAAAAAATCCGTTTAAATTTCAACTTTCATTTCAAACTCCTCTATTCGCGCAATCCTTTAAAAAAGGGATGGTACTTCTTCCTTCACGTGTTACAATTAGCCTACTAATCCTACTAATATTCTAAATAGTTATTTATGAATCTTTCACGTAAAAACTACTGAATGGATTTTAATGAAACTATAGCTTATACATAAAAATAACACAAGCTATAGAAATAATAGCTTTTGCAAGTTATTATGGCAGAGAAAGGGTAACAAAAATCTAATCATAATTACAAACTTTCACGTTTGTAATATAAGTTGAATAAGTCTGCAGTCCACGCGGACTAAGTCGCGGGTAACAGCTATATAGCAGTATATAATACACTCGCCATACACAGAGATAACAGAATGGTGTTATTAAGCGTCATGTCAGGAAACGGACTCGCTAAAACAAAGCAACGAGTAATTTTATAAATGTTTTTATTAAGCATGATTAATGTAGGATTTTCCTCATTACAAATTATATGTAATAAATTCATCGTACAGAGGTAATAGAATAATTGTGGCGCGAACTGAATGTGTTTGGAAACACTGGTCTCAACTTATTCAGTTCGTGCATAAAGATATTCTCCGTGTGTCTCTTATTACATACTTTATTCAAAAGACACAGAAACAGACATCAGCTTAAGGATTATACATCACTTATAATCTTGACTTATACAGCTTCTGACCTTCATCATCATGTCGTATTTATACACTACGCAGTATTGTATACAACCAATGTATAGAGTAAAGTGAAAATTTAAGGGCTGAAAGACAAAATAAGCAAAAGAACTACTCTAACCGGTCGCCCTATTTATCGTCTACCCACTCCTCGAGCTTTCTCATCAGCAGCAGTAAAAATCCTAACACCTCCTCCTATGTATAAGTTTAACCACGAAAAAGAAGACAAAGATATAGATTATATAATAGGAATTATTCGCGTATTCCAAAGATAAGTGTTTTCAGGAATATGTTTGAAGTGCAATAGATAATGAAATTGATTAGCGCATCACGCTTCTGATTGGTGAGAGATATCTGATTTAAAGGTTAGGATAATGATAAGTCATTTGTCAATTAAATTTCCAATGTTGAAACGTGTTTCAAGTTACACAATAGTATGTTTGGATTTTAAGTCCTAAGAACTATTTCAAAGAATATTTTCAAAGAAAATATTTAAAAAAAATATGAGTCCTGGCTGCAATGAAATATTTTACGAAATATAGCAAAATATCATTGATTTTCAAAAATATAACAGTGATATATTCATGCCATATTTGATTAAATATCATGGTATGAACAAAATAAATAAATGTCAGAACCAACATCTGTCGGGACAGCTAATTGTCTATGATTTCTCCAGCGAAATATGAATTTATGTACTTTGATATTTTTCACAACTTTTTTTAAAGCATAAGAGGGCATACGAGAAATTGGAGGCTTTTGAAGACTACCGACGCTCAAGTTTCATGATGATCAAAAAGATTTAGAAAATTTTATGTAGCCTATGTTCATCACAAATGTTATATAGCCTATGTTCATCACAAATGTTATATAGCCTATGTTCATCACGAATGTTATATAGCCTATGTTCATCATCTAATGGTCAAAATACTTTTTCAAATTCCTCCAGTACTGTCCTTCCTCTTTTTGTTGACGCGGGGAAACGCATTTACGCGCCTTCACTGGCCCCGGGTGGGGTCCAGTGGTGTCCTAGGCTCGCGGCACTTTATAGTGCGTAATACCCACAAGTACCATCGCGAGTGCCATCAGTGCCGCCTTTGGTGGGGTGCCTCAAAACAACAAATCATTAGGGCACCACGACGGCTAGTCAGCCCCGTAAGGTCGACGTCGGTCACGTCACCTCCACAGATGGTTTTGTCACGCACCACAGGACAACCCCACCGACTTTGGGCTTGAACCGTGGTGGTCCAGTACTTTCCTATTCAATTTACACCAACAAACAAACAATCAAATGTTACCTCCTATACTAATCTATGCTAATATTATAATATTAGTATACAATAAGTGACTATAGATGCATTACTTATATGTCGGATAGCTTATGGACCAGAAGTCGGTGCATTTTTACGACTAACTCCGCCCATGAACATCAGCATAATTACTATGCCGATACGTTGCCTTCCTTTTCCCGCCCAATGGGCCAACGTCTACTCACAAACATTACTTATACATTGGATAGCTGATGTATTCTGTCCATTTCTTTAATATCATAGGGGTTCAACGGGCAGTCGCATGGCTTTTGATAACTCCGGACGCCCATAATCATCCGCATAATAATTATGCAAATGCAAAAATATTAATAAAGTTAAATAATAAATAGGAAATTTTGATTAAATGTTACCACTTAAATAAGGGCTTGTATTACCGCGTCAATTTGAATGATGGATACAAATAGTTGGAAAAATACATTTAGAGCTAAGTTATTTTTTACAAGCCTTCGTTTAACTGGCTACATTCCATGAAAATGTTGTGCCACAAATGTGTTGTGTAAATTGGAGTCGGAAGAGTGTTGAAATGTCTTTATATTTGTCATAACCACAATCATGATTAGCATCCTCATCGCCATCATCTGATGATGGTGTCGTGATCAGCCTTTATTCAATAAAAGCCAACCCGACTGACCTTAAATGACTAACATGCGTTCCGGGTAAACATTTTCAAAGTTTATTTTTGCTACTAGAACAAGATTACATGTTCTTAAGGCTTAACTAATTGGGCGTGACTACCTCCCGGAACACGGCCTGCTGTAAATTAGACGAAACGTCGGAAAATATCAAAATAATTCAGATAAGCTGCGGACATTTAAAGTAGTTTTATCGTAATTGCTACGCAAACATCTGGCTCGGCAGTGCAGAAGCTTTAATGTGCCAGGGTACTTTGTAGATACAGCCTGTAGCCTACGAGACAAGTTTCTAATCTATCGTTGTGATATGAACTAATTGGTCTTAATACTTTACCAGTACACTCCTACAGCCTAAGTGAGTAGTAAAGTAAATAATGTTTTAGAACATTGCGGTGAAACGAGTTGCAGTCTTCCGGTTTGTGACTACCAACGCTCCTAAAAACGCTCACAAAAATCGCATTAAATACGAAGCCGCCATTTGACTGCAGTATGTAAAGAGAGAACAAGAGAGATTCAGAAAGCTGTCTCGTTCGGCTGTTAGTCAGCAATAACACTATTTCTTACAGCAACTAAAATTCCTACTCTTCGCTTCCACCGCACAAGTTCAGGTCCATAAAAAACTAAACTGTGAATATCCTAAGCATTGTATTTATATAGTTCTAATAGTGTTAACGGGACAGAAGAAGCGTCGGACAATACCTATTGTTTCGCTATACACAATATACTCTGATGACGACGCCATTTCATAATGCTAGGAAGTCGTCAAATGACTTATGCAAGCTTTTATTGTGTCTAGACTGTATGATTGCATTCAACACATACATATGTTTAAAAAAAAAACAAAGAGAACATTAAATGTGATTAACATCTTTATGTAGTTAACATTAAATCGTATATGTAGTTTTAATGTAAAAAACATCTTATGCCTGAAGAATAAATAGCTGTTCATGAATTACAATAAAACTACTTTTAAGGATTTTCTCTCGGTTTCTTTGATTAATTAACTATTCCAACATTTCAGAAGCTTTACAGCAACCACGGTCACCTGTGGATAATTATCCACAGGTATAAAAGGCAATGAAATCCCTAAAACTAGTTTTATTGTAATGAGTAACATTCGCGTAAACGCCAACCTGTTTATGAAAGTATTAATATGAGTAATGTATTATAATAAATAGTAATATTAATTATTGAGAGACTAAGAGGCACAAAAAGAGAGAGGATGTCAAAGCAGGCAGACAAAAAACAATGGCACAATTTTTTTTAATTCGCCGTTCTGGCACGAATTCACACAGGCCCCGCAAGGGGCCTGGGTAGGCTAGGTCGTAGCTATGTGCTCCCTACTAGCGGGTTCATGCACGTTCCGTCAAGACGGAACGGGCCTTGGGGTTGGCAATTGCCAGTGATAAAGTCCCGCTACAGACGGTAGTCACCGCTCTGCTGAGATCGAACCTGGACGGTCTGCCCCTACTGGGTGAGATCGCCGGCTAACCCGGCGAAGGCCCAGCAGGCCACATGTGACCTAGATCGATAAATTTTCTTGCAATATTAGGCGGCTTCACGACTGATTGGCTGGACGAAGAGAAAGAGAGAGAAGTAAAGTGTAAAATTTTGTAGTAAGAGAGTAAGACACAACAGGCTTGTACAAGAAACGTTTTAAGACATGTACTTA
>JAFELO010000683.1:763699-775810 GCA_017140195.1 Eumaeus atala | reverse complement strand
AGCCAGAGGTCCTTCAAAGTTCAGGACATATATTTTGTGTTGGTGGCTGAACGAACTAACCTAAACGTGCCGTGGACGGTGTATGTAATTTAAATACTCGTGAAATCAAGATTTTTTTATAGTCTGGGGGCAAACAAGTAACTGGTGCCTTTTAAAGACTACCAAATTACTGTTACGCCGATACAGGTGAGGGGAAAGGGAGGGTCCCTTTCCCCTCACCTGTAAGGCGCCATCGGCTGCCACAAACCGCACGAAATGCAACAGCGTAGCTGTGAATTTACGGCGATTCCATGTGAGCAAGAGGTACCTCCCCGGTCGTGCCGGCTGATTTAGGCTACAATACAGCATGGCCCCACGTCTTACTAACGGTATACTTATATGTGCTTGTGAAAACAAGGTGGTTTAAGTTTCGAAAACATAAATGAATATTTATCTCAACATAGCGCCTTGTGTCTATTGAGGTACGAAGTTACATAAAAACCTCCACAGAGCCAGCACTTCTGTACTCATTATATTATCTGTGAGACGAAAGTGATAAGTCAGAGGCTCCGATAACTGAATTATACAAACTTTCAAGCAAAATGATCCATATTTATCCCGATCTTTAAGTAAGACTCTATTTCTTTCAGAGGGTCTATTGCAGCTTAATTAGACAGGCACATCCCCCTATTTCACATGATACCGATGTAAAATGACAGGTGTCGCGTCTTGTGGTACGGTTTATGAATTTTGCGGTAACCCATTAGTGGAAGAGGAAACGAATAACGTCGTAAATACGTATGCATAAAAATTATATTGATTTATAAAAAATGTTCTAGTCATCAAACGATAAGATACGCCTTCATGAAATTCAATTTCACGTTTTCTAACATGTCTTAAGTTTACGCAAATGTTAGTCATTACAATAAAACTACTTTTACGAATTTTGTCGTGGTTTATTTAATTATTTAACTAGTCCGACGTTTCATAAGCTTTACAGCAACCATGATCACGAGTGGAGATGTTAGATGTCCAGTTGTCACAAGTTATTAAGAGAATCCGTAAAATTACAAACGTCAGTCTACTGAAGAAATAGAATAAACCGAGATAAAATCAATAAAATTAGTTTTATTGTAATTCACGTTTCCCTTTTGCTATTACAGATGATCTTTGTACCTTCACACATCTGATTGTCCGATCCTATGTAGGTTTGCGCATGTTACTTTGCAGTTTCATCTTCAGTTAAATTTGAATTTAAATAAAAATAATTACTATGGTAATTCTCAAAGATTCAAAATGAATTGGCAATGAGAATAATATTAACAAGTCATCGACCTTTTGTTATAACTTTTAACAGAAAAACATTTAAATATAAAGAGATTTTTTTTTGTATAAATGTTAATGATCCGCTAGACATGGGTTGCATTGTGTACTCTGTACACACACATACGACGTTGGTCAACAATATGTATTAAATAGAATACACAAAGTTATAAATTACAAAAATATGTTAAATATGCTCAATGTTCAATACCAAAAGGAGGTAATATAACTTTTGATAAAATGAATCATGTTTTATTAGAGCCACTCAGATACTTTTAAGTATGTATCATCATCGTTATCAGCCCTTATCGGTCCACACCTTGGCATAGGCCTGTATGTATACGTTGACATATTTTTCCTCAACAGACCAATGTATATGCTTAAATTTGTTTTTATGAATTACTAGCGATTCGCCTCGGCTTCGCATTTGGCTCGGCTCGCAGACAGCTTTTGGGGACTTTGTTGTATAATGAATATAGATTATTTCATTTAGAACACAAACCAGTATTTATTTATTACCCTTTCCTTAATAATATCAATACTCCTTTTAATTAAAAGATACAATGGAAACCCTTCTGCACGTAGGGCGATTATTTATTAAATAAAACAAATGCTCCCAATTATTATAATATCTCACTGGACTCAAATGATCCGACAACATTAATGATTCGAAGATTTAATGATGAAATCAAGCAGAACGGCCCGAGCGGAATCAGTTGTAGTTATATTTTCCAGACATTTATAGACGTACACAATTAATCTTTGAGTCACTCAGCGCTGCTCCCAGACAGAAATGGATTCGGTACCATAAGATTATAGTTAGCACTATTCTTGATCTACGGCGTGACTGAAAATTTCAAGGTCGACCTTTGAGAAATTCGTTTTTTTTTCTCGAGATCATTTTATGATGAATAAAATTTTATTTCTTTATTTTATTGCTTAGTCATTCGGTTTGCTAAGAAAAAAATTTACTCAAACAACGCGTGTATTTCTGAACCTCATAAGTAATGTTGTAAAAATGGGATTTACAATTTATTTGTGTGAATATATTTACTATGAAGGAATATTAAATTAGCGCAAATCCAGCTAACTAACTTTAACTATTAAATTAGTTGAATTTATAATTGAATTATTGAATTCATCAATTGGCTATTAAGTATTTACATTGAGCCATTACTAATTCAAATAGTTGTGATGTCCAAATAAACCCAGTAATTAAATTGATGACCATGGTAAGATTCCCTTTCTTTGATCTTTATCTTGTTAGGCCAAAGAAGTATAACTTTTATTGCGTATACATAAGTTCGCACTTTTTGCCTCATACTATCCGTAAATAATGTAAGTAAAAATTAAAAAGTCAAAAATATAGATCCCGTAAGAGGTTCCGTCTGGTATCTGAGTATCAGGAATAAAAAAAGGATTAAAATATTACTGATTCATTTGAACGTTTAATGTTGATGCACGTCGTTTAACATCTAAACGTCCAATGTTATCGCACGTACGTAAAGACATACTTACCCCATATACATATAATTACGTGCATAAATTATATTAAATAAGATATTATTCTCCTTTCATAGACTACAAAATATATTTTTAAAATATATATGTACAGACTGAGACCTGAGGCCATACGTCCATTAACTGCAAGCTCAGTTATGTCATTAAATCAGTCAGTAGAATACATAATGAAAAAAATTGAATCCCCCCAATAACATCAATATAACCATTGACACACGGACAAGTATTCTTAATTGGATGCTTTTTTCTTAACTAGAGTATTGGATGCCAAGGTGAGCATCGAGTATAAACATTCACGTGCTGACTAACCTCCTTTACTACATCCCATTCGATGCGGCTATTCCCGGGCTTGTGAAGCTCCAGAGTTTCTACATTAACATGATACAATATAGCTTGTCCATTAGGTTGGCGTCGCCACATCCTTCCTCCCTGGCCAGTTCGATACGTACACACGTTGTTAAACAAACTTCAAACTGAATAGTGATGAAATTTACTATACAAGTTTGTATACAACCTTTAAGCGATTTCTAGGCCAGGGTTTCTTAAACTTATTGCATTCACGGACTCCTCGAATTTATCTGATTCTACGGACCGAACATACCGGCACAAAATTACGAACTGTGCAGTGTAAAAGACCGTTTCGGGTCCACATTGCACTATGATTGAATGCATGTTTGTCCGGGTTTTAGTTTTATTGTGCAATTTAACCGATCGTTAAGTGCCTGTCTTACTGATAAACCTCAAAGTTTGAGTGATAAAAATATATAAGTCTGAACACACCAGTGGGCGACGAGTGTCGACATTTACAAGAACACCTATCCAGAGGTACGTTTCGCATATAGCTGTTGAGGCAAGAGAGAGAGAGCCACGAACACACATCTTTTCTTTTGGGAGGGCAACGAATCGGGATGTTAAATATGCGGATGTGCATGGGCGTCGGTAGTTGTTAAAAGGCTTTGATTTCCCATTTGCTCCTCTATACTAAAAGAAATGCTACTAAATAGTAAGTCCAAGTTGACGAGTGGCTGGCACAACAGGTCTGCGACGGAGACTCGTGTCGATGGAGGCCAAGACCCATTTTGGTTTCCTGCCCCCGCCTAAGTAACAGTAACTAGTTAGCAGTAGTCCTAGTAAAGAGAAATGAATCTGCTGGCCTCGTTCACTATCATCAGCATCATTAGCCGGCCGACGTCTACTGCTGGACATAGGCCTTTTTTGCTCTTTTGTCTCCTCTGCCTATAAGATCCGTTTCTTTTCTTATAGCCGGGCATAAGGAGTGACTTCTTCTCCTGCTCTTTAGTCCCTCCCTTTTTATAAGAAGGGAGGGACTAAAGAGAGAGGGAGACAAAGAGCCGCCCCTACTCGGTTCAATTTCCTTCGCCCGAGGTGTCTCGATTCACCCCATGCTACTGAGCCCCACCACCACGAGAAGGCTTGAACCATAGTGGGGAGGACAAAGCACTCTCCCATAGAGGGCTATAGGGCACGGTCACGAGCCACCTGCATCCAGCGGCTCCCCACCACCTTAACCAGGTCGTCAGTCCTCCGGGTAGGATCCGGTTGCTTCCCCAACGGTTATCGGTCCTGCGAACAAGTCCAGCCTCTTTATTTCTACTATCTGCGCTCCGTGGTTTCGCTCGAGTTTCGGTTCTTTCATACAAATTTTCACCCCCATTATAGTCCTATGGAGACCGATTTTTGAAATTTCTCTCTTCAAAATAGAAAAGAGAAGACTCTTTTGATATTTCTTTCTTCAAAGGAGAAAAGAGAAGGCACTTTTGAAATTTCTTTCTCCTTTTCGTCTTTAACTATACGCATAACAATTTCATCACAATCGATTCGGCGCAGCGGCTTAGCCATGAAAGCGTAACAGGCATACATACAGATTTTCACATTTATAATCTAAGTATGGATATTTTATGCGACCGTGTAAATGTTGGGGATTCACAAAGACACTTAAAATTCAATAGTCCACAGATCGGGAGCCAACCCGCATCTTCATCTTTTAGTGTGGCTTCGACTTCTCCTTTGTCTCCTTTAATTAAAAAAAGAACGTATAGGAGAGAGAGAATTAAAGCGAACCATATTAATTGTGGCTGTGAAATATGAGTATACCTACATAAAACGTGATATGCAGCCATCTGTATTGATATTCTAAACGTACGTACTCAAAGGATACCTATTACTGAACCAGTTTCTGTACGTCCGTCTGTCACGGACTTTTGCAATTTTGACAGAGTGTGCATTTATGTTGCCGCAAATTTGGTACATATTACACACGCCCGTAGTTAATTAGTTAGAATATAATGTATATATGTACGTTTAATTAACGTATATTTACTAAGAATCAAGGCTAGGTAAGGCAAGTAATTAATTTTAATGTTTCGTAGGGAGTAGTACCTAATTATTATATAGTATTTACCTTTTATTTTATTAAATATTAACATTATGAACCATGCCTGGAAATATGATTTTAGATAAAAGAGGAGCTAGCTATGTATCTTCCATTTTTATATCTACTCCGGCATAAATCACAGCCACAATCACACTAGGTAATTGATGATTGTTCCACAACAATCTAAGAAACATTCTAGAACGATAGGAGTGGCAATCACAGCGGCAGACAGCATTCGAGACGGCCATTATCAATTTGTATGGTGAGCGTGTTACCTGAATCATGTCAAGGCAAATAGCTGATGCGTTTGAGGCTTTATGTTGCAGTGTTACCGTTTGAAATGATAAACCGGTGCGAGCGGGGATACCATATCTTATCTTTTGTCCTTAGATTGCTGGAACTTTTACTCTGCTCAGGATAGCTTGTGAATTTTGTAAATTTCGGGATTTTATATCGGATTACAAATTTTACATAAAATAAATGATAAAGTAAAAATATTGATAAATGTAAAAATGAATTACTTAAAGCATGTGCGAACCCTCCGAGATTCTCAATGAATAAAAACGTCACTAAGATTACTTTCCTTTATTTATTAAGTACCTACGTTAAAGACAAAATTTAGAAAATGCAACAAAATGTCAGAAATGTTAAAGTCCTTTCATGGGTCTTTTGGATTGTTCCTCTGGCAGCCCTAGGTGCGAGTGCATGTGCGGAGCGGGGGCGACCGTCTAGACGCTACGTCACGCGGCCTCGCGATAGCGCGTCGGTAAACAACAGTGTGCGCTGACCGAATATGGCACCCGGCACGTCACCCCGTCCTGGTCACCCCTCGCTGGTCACCACTTTCACCCGACTGTCTCATGGCCTACTGAGGTTCTGTTCATTTATTTTTGCTCATTATGCATATTCGAAAAAGTGAGTCTTTCGATGAGTCCATAAACATTTGCACAATCAATGGTTACGCAGATTCGTTGTCCTCATTTGCCAAGCAATATAAACCATGCTTTTAAACTGTGATGCCACCTGAAACGTACACTTTTCTGCTAATATATCACAGGCATTCAATATCTTTTATATTGTAAGGAAGTACTTGAAAAGTTCGGAGCAGATCCGTGACTACCAACGCTCATACACATTTGCTACGTTAGCGTTGCCCACTTTCCCCCCTCATCCTCCAATGGGGCATATATATCCTTACTTACCTTGTTATTAATATAGCTTTATCATTTCAGTAATAAACATGTCATATTATATTATAAATAATTAGTGCAGTTATCTTAACCTTATCAAATTATAAATAGTTATATACATATACTTATATGACAATCATTGACGAGCGTCCGGGTCTCCGGCGAGCCGGAATATTTTTGTATGTGATGGACGTAAAGAAAAATAAAATCTTAGCGGTGGTATTTCGTTTTTATTATTGGCGGAGTATCACTCACTAATTAATCACGAAATCTTAGAAACTGTAACACATACAAACTTGAAATTTGGGACGTACATTCCTTTTAGAACTTTATGAAACCTTGGGGTGCGTTTTTGAGGGTGGAGTGCGCGTGTGAAACCGCAGGGGGTGCTTGTACTACAATAATATTGTCTATCTAGCCGGTTTTGAGCTGCGGCGGCTATCACTGTAGAAACGAGCCGTCTACGCAGGACATACTATAGCGCTAAGGTATGCGCAGACAAAAAGTGTGGACGGCAAACCCTATACGACCGGAGACAATTCAGGTGAGAAATCACCGCGACACGGAAATGCTACCTACAGTCTAGACAGCGTAACGTTATCGCTTATCATTCAAATTGATTAGACTACCGACATTTTTTTCTCGTGACACTGACAGACCAGACTTATATTGTATAATATCGCAGAGACTTAGCAATCTGTATAATATACAGATCTATAGAAGCGAGAGTTCACTTACTCGCCCACTCGTAACGAAGTCTCCAAAACTACACGGTGGTCACTAAGGTGGGATGTTGCAGAATTTGTCCCCTAAGGGTTCGTTGTTTGGCTGTTGAGTACGCAGATAAAACGGTGGGTGCCTGGAGTTAGTATATTATAAAAGCTTACGTCCCAACGATAAAGAATAGGTTGTCCACATATAAAATACAGATGTTGCATAGCGGTGTGTGGGAGTGCGCTGCTGCATTGCAGTTGACTTGGGCTCGCACGTGATGTCGCGCAAAGTGACAACTATCTCTTGACGTTTGTAACAATTATGCGTATGTCTATAAGCGTCGGTTGTCATCAATATTCTCTGACTGCGCATTCGCCAGCTTGTACTATAAAAACCCTGCATATATCGCACTCCACAGCTCGACATAGACCAACATAGCTCGGACAGGCCATTTGTTGCGTCAGAGAGCACGAGTTCGAACCCCGTCCAGGTCATGAATGTTTATCAATTTCTATAGTAAAAATCTTAAATACATAGTTTGTTAAATTTATAAAAAGATAAATATTAATTATAATAATTCCGTTGTCTAGTGCCTGTAACTTTACGGTGGTTTCATGTGAACGAGAGGTTCCTCCCCGGTCCTGCCAGCCCAACTCTCCATGACACTATCTCTTACAAAAATATCTGCAATGCGCAAATTGCATTTATACTTTAACTATTTGAGTCATAGCTGCGATCACTTATCTGACAGTTAGTGTTATCTTTCATTAGTAATCAGGCGCACATTGGAATGTGGAGTATATCAACACCGCCGCTATCACTTAGTAAACATTGTTTTGTCTGCAGCCAGTAACTTTATAAATATATGATCATCATCTTCGTCATTACAATAAAATTAATTTTACGGATTTTATCGCGGTTTATTTCACTACTCAACTTGCTAAACGTTTAAGAAGCTTCACAGCAACAATGGTCAACCCGTGACGATGGTTGCTGTAAAGCTTCTGAAACGTTGGTCTAGTTAAGTAATTAAATAAACCGCGATAAAATCCGTAAAATTACTTTTGTTGTAATGAATAACGTTCGCGTAAACTTGAGACATCAATATCATCTCCAGTGTTTATATAAGCCAAAAACAAATCTACTTTCAAAAATATATACAAGAGGGAATAAATTTCTCATACGATCAATTAAATGTGAAAAAACTTACTCGTTTATTTATATATATACATTAATGGTACCAAGGTTTTAGTACAATAGCTACATACAACGGGCGGCGGCCCATTGGTGGATCGGATGAGAGGAGGAATGCATGACAATTGTTCGGAAATCTATGGGCGTCGGTAGTCGTCAAAAAAGCTCCTATAACTGGTTTGTCCCCTTTATTATATAAACCCTAATGAATTTGTACAGCAACAACAAAATGTCTTTACACCAGTTTCTTAATGGAGTAGGCGGAGAGAACGAGGCGTCAATTGTCACGTTCCTAACATGCGTTGCCTCCTTCATATTCAAAAGTCATAAGTCTATTCATACAAACACGCCGGTTGCGAAGACATTTGACATTTTTTATTTATACAATTAAACTGTACTCGTCTGAAAATGTAAAAACTGGAGGGAAAAAAGCTTACAAAATCCAGGTTTCTATTTCAAATTAATTATATAACTTACGTTGGAACTAATGTAATTTAGATCGTCAACTATAATCACTTATTTAAGTAATCTAGAATGAAAAGGACATGACTCAGCATTTATAAGAAGTGCACATCTAAATCAATTCTATCGCCAAATGTCACTGTGTCAGACAAGACCTTCAAGCAACCTTCTTATAAGGCGATTAGCACTTCTTTTATATAGCTATTTCTACCTTTTCTCTTCTTCGTGATAATTAATGGGGGCAAACGGAGGATTATTATAAAAAAAGATATAATGATTCGTCGCTAAATGATCCTTAGGGCCATTAACATTTTTTTTTTGTAGTAGCGGGCAAATGAGCAAACAAAAAGTTATTGTACGGCCCAATGGGCCATCGGCTACTGACAAACCGCACGAAACGTGATCTCATAGCTATTACTCCACGGCGACACGGCGAATTTAAGTAGTCAATGATTAGACACCATCTTAATTACTTACAATACACACTCTTTCCATCCGCCATTCAAACTAAATACCCTTTGGCATTATATTATGATGAGTTCGATGAAAATAACAAGGATTAAAATGTTTGGCAAAACGAAACGCAAACATCGGATTAAATCGAACCCGACAACTTTAGCAAAACCTAATCTATAACATCAAAGAGGACACACAGCCCAATGAGCACGGCCGGTTTATTTGCATCAGTACAGTTCATTCTGTTGATAACCGAATGTGTGGGATGTAAACTGTTTTTAATGGTCCCCTTTGATAAGTTGTGCAGAAATATATCGAGAGTAGGGTTGCCATGTCGAATTTTTCCTTAGATTTGATCTTTGGACTATTTTGCTCTCTGCATTTCTCTTATAAGAAGAGCAGGAGGAGAAGGTGCTCTTTGTACCCTCCTATAAGAAGAGACAAAAGAGCAACAGGAGTAGGCGCCTTTGAGAACAGGGTCAGGGGTGAGGATGGGAACCTCACCCCATTGTACTGTCCCAAAGTTGGTGGGGTCGTCCTGTGGTGCGGGGCAACCCTGCTGTGGAGGAGGCGTCGGTCCCTTAGGAGACGGACTAGCCGTTGAGGTGTCCTGATAATTTGCTGTTCCGGGGCACCTCACCAAAGGCGGCACTGCTGATATTCGCGGTGGTTTTTATTATTCGGCACTATAAAATGCGGCGAGCATACCACCGGACCCCAACCAAGGCTTGTGAAGACGCGTAAATGCTTTTCCCCGCGACAACAAAAAAGAAGGGTATAATCTAGGGGATTGGACGAGGGCACCAGTTTTACGCAGAGCGACTACCATATGAGCGCTGCAAGCTAGAAGGGAAACCGGGATCAATCCTAGATTAGGGCCTATTCGAATATGTGAATTTCCTCTCGGTGTTTCCCTTCAAGTTACAAAAACTCATTTATACGAGGCGGGGTTCGATCCTGGACCATCGGAATGGAAATCCGAAGCACAAGCCACCAGACCACTCAGGCTCTCTCTGTATAAAAATAATCTTTCTTTTTTTACGTTGGAGAGAAAATTGTTAGAATGCAACAAAATCTCATGATTTTGCTGTGGAAACCTCAGATCAATATTTACGCCAGACAATTAGATTCCTATCTGGTAGCCCTAATGGCGAGGGGTTGCGACTTCACTTGGTTTGCTTGTTGAAGTTTGATTGAATCATGACGTTTGAATGCAGGTTTTACAAACCGCCGCTCACGACTGAGGCTAGTGGGGTGACCTCAGTCGTGCTGTTGAGTATTTGATGCTTAACGTCAGAACTATTACGAGAGCTAATAGTAAAACTATGATTATGTTAAAAAATTGCAAACCGCCCCTGCTACGAAGGCGTATTTTTAGTAATAAAATATTATGCTACTTGGGGCTAATGAATTTTTCATTTCACCATTTAAATACGAGAGTGGATTGAAAAGTGCTCGGCCTAACACACTCATTCAATTCTGAAAACCAAATCTACCCACATGATTTAGTTCAGTTCAGATCGAAACGTTTGCGATAATTAGTTGTGATTTTATAATTTCTTTAACAAAGCAATCGGACATAGTTTCTGCAAATGGAGCAAATCGAGCAACATGCGGTCATTAAGTACCTCCATAAGGAGGGGTTTTCACCGTAAACCATCCATGATTATGTGGACTTTAGGAAATTCTGCTCTGTCTTATTCATCCGTCGTTCACTACTGACGAAAATATTTAAAAAGTACTGTACTGTGCTGTTTGTACTTTGAGTCTGATGTCTGAAATTTGAAGAGACTGAAAATCTAATGTAAAATGCTGGACAACTTACTGAATTATAATGTAACAAATATATCACTTTAATTATTCCGTACCAGTGGCGGCAAATTAAGGGCATTGCTATACCTAAACATTCTGAAGTTAAGCATCGACCCATAACACTTATAAACAATTTTTGCAAAATTTACAATAAAAGAACTGCGAAACGATTAGAAAATTTCTTTGAAAAGGGTAAAAAAATTCCAGACTATATGATAGGTTTTCGTCGAGGACGATCCTGTGCAGATGCTTTATCTCGTTTGTTAATTGATGTAGAAATAAGTTTTATCCAAAAAGGGTATCTCTTATGCGCTTTTACAGATATCATGGACGCATATTACGGTGTCTATTGAGGTAATTACTAAGCGTCCTTTTGGACAAGAGTTTTGTTTGTATTTGTAAATATATCAGAGAATTCCTTCAACATAGGATACACTTTTTTGAGTTGATGTATGGCAAACAAATTCGTAGAACCTGTCGTGAAGATTTGGCTCTGGGGGACGCTATGTTATCTACTTTATTTAATATTGTCACTGATTTGAAAATTATTCAGTATGTCGATAATTTTGTATTTTACTCTCTTAAAAAGGATATTAAAGAATGTATTTTCCTTATTAAGAATACTTGGGTGCATTTTGAAATACTCTTAAATGAAATTGGTTTATTGTTAACTTTAAGTAAAACTAAGTTGTGTGGCTTTGTCTCGTGTAAATATAAATTTAGGTGAGGTAACTTTAAGAGTTGTAAAATTGATAAAATTTTTGGGTGTGTGATTGATGACATCTTAAATTACAATAAACATATTAATGAAATGAAGAAATCAAAAATTTCCAAGTACATTAATTTATTATGATGTGTCAGTAGTTATAAGTGGGGTGTCCAACCTTCACATTTAAGGAAATTATATATAAGCCTGATCAGAAGCAGATTGGTTTACGGTTGTACTGCTTTTGCTAATGCCAGTCCGAACACCCTCAAACAACTAGACCTTATTCAAAACCAATCGATAAGATTATGTGGTAGTTTTATTAATTCTACTCCAATTTATATTTTAGAAAGTGAGTT
>JAFELO010000683.1:749617-763678 GCA_017140195.1 Eumaeus atala | reverse complement strand
ATATAAATTTGAAGGGAATATCTGTCTGATAAGTATTTTTTGAAAGTTTTTTGCGGCCTAATGATTTTTACTATCCATAAGGGATTTAGAGTCAAGTTTATAATTATTTTTTCAGTAGATGTAAGGCTGATTTAATCTTATGATAATAAATAGCCCTTAAATAAAGAAAAAAAAAACATATCTGTGTTGTTATGGCGTAATTCGTAACAAAGTTTACTAACTGGTAATGGCCATTGCCACATGGAACTCACAATCCGCACAAAACGCGAAGTAGCCGTCGCCACAGCAGCGTATTCATTATGGAGAAGTGTGAGCGGTTTCCTCGGCATTGACTTTATAAATATTTCACTTTTTTATATTAATATGTTAATGGTTTCCCATTGGAGGGGCGGCAACGTATGGGCCTAGTAATTATGCGGTCTTAAATAGTCATAAAACATCTCCGATATCTCGTTTGCCCCTCAATGCTATAAAAAAGTGAGCAGTTCACTTATTTTAGCTTTTATGCTGCTGTCATTTCGTATGGTCTTGATGATCTTTAAGTAAAATTTCTTTACCCGTGCATGCGTGGGCAGCAAGTTGGTGAATGGGCGTGCGGGATCGTTACGAAAACGAGGCAAATGTTGAGAGGGAGATAGTGAAAATAGAAAGTGTTA
Source organism: Eumaeus atala (assembly GCA_017140195.1). Classification (NCBI taxonomy): domain Eukaryota; kingdom Metazoa; phylum Arthropoda; class Insecta; order Lepidoptera; family Lycaenidae; genus Eumaeus; species Eumaeus atala. Next base: position 763,022 of record JAFELO010000683.1, on the reverse strand, counting down.
AGTGTCGTATATGAATAGCAACGAGAGATAGGTACGAGAACTAATTTTCTTTGTCTCTTTCTCTCATAGTTATGTTTCGTATAACTAAATGTGTTTACCTTGGCCGTGTGGTCTTGCATACTCGTATGTTTTATTTAACTGGAATTTAATGACTATGTTGATACTTTTGAGATTATTATGTCTAAAAGTCATTAAGATGTAATTCGTTTCTAGAAACTATTATAATGAACATAAACCTCAAGGGAGCAATTCCCACAAACGATTCGAAACCGGGATATTGTTTTATATAGCACTAGCAAGGCCCCAAGGTTTCACCCGTGTAATATGGTTTAATTCCCTAATATAAATTTCACCCTCCTATTCACCGCCATAAGGGTGTTCCGCCACCCGCCACGGAGGCTGAAATGGAGGCGACTCTGACTCGCCTCCAGAGCAAGAAGCGGGCACCGGGTCCAGACGAGGTGCACGGGACAATGCTCACACCTCGGGGATGGCCTCCGGGAAGTTTTTGACCGCTGCCTGCGGTCTGGTCAATTCTCGGGGGCATGGAAGGAGGGTCGGCTCTGCCTGCTTCCAAAGGCAGGGCGGCCCATGGACTCGGTGTCGTCGGTTCGACCGGTGGTGCTGCTGAACGAGACTAGGAAGGATTGTGGCCTCCCGTCTCGTTCAGCATCTGGAGGACGGTGCGGGACCCGGACTCTCGGAGTCACAGTTCGGGTTCCGAGCACACCGGTCGACGATCGTTGCCATCAAGCGCCTGCGGGCGCTGACGGGTGAGGCAGAAGAAGAAGTATAGGTACCTCTAATATAGATACATAGTTAAGATCTTTATCATAGAAATTCATATACTTAATACGTAAATAAATATCCATTTTTCATTACTTATTAAGTTTACGAATTTCTATGAATTGAACGCCCCTAGACCGAAACGCTCAAGGCAACACTTACACTTACACTTACACTTACACTTACACTTACACTTACTTTACACATTAGTTTTAAGTGATGCTCCCCTGTGGCGTTGGTCATTCGAGACGGTTGCTATTCAACTCGTAAATACCAGGTCCTGAATCGTTTCATTTACAAGTTTTATACTGAACCCCACTTTGGGAATCGTTTTACGTGAAGTAGATTTCAAGAAAATCGATCACATACAGGCAGACAGCTTTTGGAAGCTTGTTTTATACCCTACAACCTATGCGCCCCGGCTTCGCCAGTGAACAACAGGGGTCAAATTATACACTAAAACCTTCCTCGGGCTCAATTAAATGTCGTGAACCGTAGGAAAAAGTCGAAGAATTCGCAGGAACATATAGACAGGTAGACTTTAGGAACTATGTTTTGTAATATGTGTATTTAGAACACTGCACAGCACGTGACGTAACGCACTTGCCGCGGATTGTGCATCGTTAATCTTAAATGTTGACATAGGAGATTTGACGTCAACTTCTGGAGGCGAAGAAATTTATTGGCGGAAATATCTGATTTGATCCCATCATCCGAAAGCGTTTGATCTCATTGGCACCGTCCAAAGATGTCATCTACAAACTAAAATTAATGTTATGACGAGTAGGAAGTACGGCGAGTGATTGTGCCCATTCACTTAATGACAATAATATTGATAGTGATATATCCTCCTAACAGAATTTTGGCTACAACGACTTCCTATTCCAATGCAACATGACAGAAGAGAATAAAGGCACGTTATACTGTCGGAACAGGGCCTTATAGTGCTCTCCGAAGCGCAAGGGGTGTTAGCCAACTTCATGACTATGAAATTGAAAAATCATTACAACACTGTTTTGTATTATCCGATCCAGGATTAGAACCCAGGACTCAAGTCTGTGTCTTAACTGGCTTACCACTACACCACGAGGTCTGCAGCACACCCAGCTCGGAACCTGGTCCAAGAATCGGTCTCATTTGAAATACGTCTCTCATGACACCAGCGTGAAGTGACAGTTACATAGTCCAGTAGTAAGGGGGACCGGGGAGGTGTACCGCGCTTCCCCACCATGGTTCAAGCCTTGTCGTGGCGGTGGGGCTCAGTAGCCTGGGGTGGTCCGAGACTGCTTTTTTTTTTTGGTGACGAAGGGGAATGCATTTACGCATGATACCTGGGAGCCCTGGTAGACCCCCAGACCTATGTTGGACTCGGCCATTGGGTAGCAATACCAACTGAACCCCTACGGGAGCCATCAGCCGCTATAAGTGGAGGGTCCCGGATCTGCAGGCAACAGGACCCCTTGTCCGAGACACCTTGGGCGAAGCCAATTGAACCCGAGGGGTGTATGCTCCTTGTACACCTCTTATAGGAAGAGGGGACAAAAGAGGGAAACAATGAGGCGGCGCTATAGCGCACGGGGCAAGGGGCGAGGATGGAACCTCGCCCCATTGCAGTGTCTCAAAGTTGGTGGGGTTGTCCTGTGATGCGAACAACACAATCTGTGGAGATGGCGTCGGTCCCTTAGGTGGCTGACTAACCGTCGAGGTGCCCTGATGATTTACTGTTCCGGGGCACCTCACCAAAGGCGGCACTGATGGCACTCGCGGTGGCTTTTGTGCGTATGCGGCACTATAGTGTGCTGCGAGCCCTACACACCACTGTACCCCACCCAGGGCCAGTGAAGGAACGTACATACATTTCCCAGCGTCAACAACAAAAAAAAAAAAGGTGTACCGCGCTTATGCCTGTGGACGTCGCTAATCATAATAAAAGTTCTCTTAAACACAATAAAAATAGATTCGTGTGCTTTGTGAGACTTTTAGATTAATTTTAACGATTTAAAATAATTATTTGTGCAGATAGCTTTGGGCGTCAGGTGTCACACACCGTCAGATGATGCCATTAGACATTTGACTTTTATGATTATTGTGAAATGTCGTAACGCGAATTAATCTAGGCGATTTAGAAGTCGCATCTTAATAAATGCAAAAGTCAAGTCGCTTTAACGACGTCGTGTTAACGACGCTGAGTTAATGAACCGAACAATGCGTGGCGACTGTGGCTTTATGATCACTGTCCTTTTTACGCCAGAGAAATATGGAGGAAGAAAACAAAAATAGGGGAGGATTATTGGACTCATTTACAACTTACTCCTACTATATTTTTCTAATTAAATTCGTTACGGGTCCCAAAATAGTTTTAGCTGTCCACACACAGTGTGATGTTTTTATCAATGGTTGTCGCTGACGATCCCTGAGACACAATGGAAACAGTGGTGGCACTGAGTGATCGAATTAGTTGGACACTCGTTTAAATCAAGCTATTGGTCGCCAGACAAATCTCATGCTTTTCATTGAAGCTAAATTATGAATAAAACCATGTCCTTACTAATAACAAAGTACGGAAAAAAACCGATAAAAACGCATAAAAATATAATTTCGATATTTATTTTTTTTTGTATTTCGACAATTCATACACAGTCGTAGGCGAGGTAGGTGAGACGGTTCTCCCACAATCCGCAACGTTCCGTTATTATTTAGTGGCAGCTTCCTGTTGCTACCGTAGTCTAGACGTCGCGGTTCGCTGCATGAGAACTGTGCTTAACCGCGTTAAAGAATCGATACAAATAACATGTGATAGTGCACGCGTCCGTCCCGACACGTCGCCGGGCGCCGGTCGTCGCCAGTGTTACACTGTGGTGCTCTGTGCCTTTAAAATGAAAAAAAAAAAGAGATTTAATTTATGTATTTTTTCCGTCTGGTTGATTTTGCTAATCGTTGTATATAAATAAGTAATAGTTGTGTATAAATAAGTATAAAATATAAATAAAATATCTAGTAACATTGAATTGTATCATAATGCTGTAATTTATAATGATAGAAAATAATTTTAACACTTGTCATACTGTGATATAATGTTTTTATCGATTTATTGTTATTGTATTGAATTTATTTACTAACGCACAAAATGTAAACTAATACAATGGCTTGTGGAATCTGAAACATCATTATTATTATTATTGTAAAGTAGGTTTTAATTAAATTCTCATTGCATGTTGAGAATCTTCTAAATTTAGCTTTAAAAATTACTAGACGCAAAACATAGTTTTCAAAAGAACCTATTAGAACGATAATAATTTAAAAATTACACTACGTTGCGGACTTGATTGGTTTAGAGTGGCATTATCAAATCGCGGAAAAATAAAAAAGAAAAATCGCCAGCTAGATACAGCTAGTGATTATTTAATTATTCTAATACTATTACTTTATACACAGCTAGTTCTACCCTACCGTTCCATTCGTGTAAATCTGTGCCATACTTTACTCAAATCCGTTTGGTTTTTAAGTGTTATAGCAACCAACAGAGTTACAAACTATCGGGTTGTAATATTGACAGGATGATTCCATAATAGCACGAAGAAGTCCTTCTCCTGACAGGGTTCTTAATTTAATATGACATTGTTATGTGACATTCTTTAAATTGCCACTTAATACGCTCCGTGTTAATATATTTCACGACGTAGCTACCCTTGATTGCACATTAAATCAAGTTTCTAAAACCACTACAAATTGGCAAAATGTTGTATGTAGTAATTTTTAACATGTTATGCAAAAATGTTAGTAAAAAATATGTATATTAAATTTATACACTCATAGACGTGAAACATTGTAGATGGTATAGATAAAAAATATGTATATTAAATTTATACACTCATAGACGTGAAACATTGTAGATGGTATAGGTAAAAAATATGTATATTATAAAATATGTTACGTAACTTCGAAGAAAACGCAAAAACGCGAACTAAATTCGCATATTATTGTCACCGTGGTGCTGACGAACTTATTGTTGTGACGGCGTGGGGGCGGAACCAGGGGGGGGGGCGCCGGAGGGTCACCGTCGATGACGCGTCTGCCCTCTTATCAATAGCCTGGGCATCATTGCTAATAGTATATCAACACATTCACAAATTACTAATAATTTGTGGGATATTTTGGTAAAAAAGAAATGTTTGTTTTATTACTTTGGACGAGAATCGAGTGGTGAACACCTTACTGTAGTGGTAAAAACGACTCACCAGCCGGCCCGTGCATTCATTTAAAACATATTCATCAGACAAACAACCGAACTTGCGGCTAGCTCTTACTTGTCACTACAGAGTGACTACGCGGTACCTATTAAAGTGCCCAAATGTGGGCTCAGACATAAGTGTACTCTCTATTCCCTTATTTTCCTTTTCCTATTGGATGATATATCTACACGACCGGAGAGAAATGAGTAGTTGAGTAGTTACCTCTAGACCGCCACTCACGAGGAAGACTAAGAACTTCACAAATGTGTACGTAATCCAACAAATTGAGACTATTTATTTTTAAATTACATCCAATTGTAAAGTGACACTAAATTGTTACTGTTGTGTGTGATTTGAATCCATGTCTATCGATAGGTAATCGAGTTTATTAAGCATCACTATGTAGTACCTAGAACAAAGTGCATTTAGACAATGACGCGAAAACAAGAGGCTTCTTCTCTTTTCGTGTCATGACGAAACCGTAAGTAACCGTAGTAGTGATACCACTAGTAAAAAACGCTTAAATTCATACACATAATTCTTATTAAAAAAAAAAATTGACCTCGATATAAGTACTCAAAAAGAAAAAAAATGTTATACGTTTTCACTTATGGTTCTTTATTGAACTACCTAATAAGTAACATTATTCAGACAACACAGGAAGTTGAAAGGTGTATACTCCAGCTAGGGGAAAGGATTGTTGCGATCACTGCTCAGCGTTCGGCGTTCTGTGGGCTGGGAGTGCTGCGACATGTGGTAGGCGCCAGATGTCTAGACAGGCGGGCGGTTCGGGGTACCTGGCGGCTCTCGCGGCAACACCCCGTCACAAAGCCGCGACGATTAAATTCTCGTGCTTTTTGGAAACACCGGACATGTGGGATTTGCGGCGCGCCGACTTCGCGCTATTCTAGGTGTCTACTTCACCGCCATGGGTGGTTGCTTTGCTTGCTTGCATTGCTCTTTTATTATTCTCCTCTTTAAGTTTCTAAATATTGTAAATGCGGACGTATATATCAAAGAAAAGAGAGCAATTAATTTTATTGATCAAAATTATCATCGATAAAATGTTACGCAAATTAAAACTAACTTTTGTTAATAGAGAAACGATAAAACGGAACCTTTGACGACTGGCGACATAGGCGGATGTCTAAATGTTATGCAGTTGTGTGGTCCTCCTAGTCTCCTACCCTCCTTCTATGAGCCACCGGAAACTCACAACCGTTCCAAACGCGACAGTGTATCTGTAATTTCGGGGTGGTATTATATGAGCGAGAGGTATCTCTCCAGGCGTGCCGGCCTAATTCGTCTACAATGTAGCATGGCATCTCTCCCTACTAATACTCTAAAATAAATTAGATTTATTATTTACTTAGACTTACATTAACTTAGATAATGTGATCAAGAGGCGGATGCTTTTTGTATTGTCTTACAAGAAGAGTAAAGGACTAAAGAGCAAAAGACGGCAGCGCTTTTGCACAAGGGGCGAAAATGGGAATCATTTATCTTTATTATTTAACTTTGTTATTCTCTCCGCAATAACTACAGAACGGATTTGAGTAAAATTTGGCACATAGTACAAATTTGGGCCGATAAAAAATAATTTTACTGCCAAAAAGAATGATTTTCCTGAAATAAATTTTACGTGGGTAAAACTAGTCTATAGTTAATTTAAAACAATTACTTATGCTGAAAACTGTTTTTTTTTAAACTCGATCTGCTTCGTAAATATTAAATTGAACATTATTAAGTAAAAAAATATTTCTCTATTTAAGAATTGTTCGTCATAACAAACAATATAAATTTTTACTTCATTCCAAAAAATTACTATATATTTTTAGAAATAAAAGACACTTTTTGTTTCGTTAATATTTAAAAATTATTTAAAATTCAACGTAAATAGCTATAAATATATTTCAAACAATGTTTTAGATGTCTAGATTACAAAATAATATTTCTACACAATTTTTTCTAATCTTCCAGGCATGAGTAGGATAGGAATATTCCTAACGTTCGTATTTGGATACCTCCTATTTGTATACAGGTTAGAAAGAGGTAGTGACATGCTGCATTGCAGTGAAATTAGGCCGGCACAACCGGCTCACCTCGCGTAAAGCGACAGCATCGCTGTCACGTTTCGCGTGGTCTGTAAGTTGCCGGTGTAACATTGGATGGGAAGAAAGGAGGAAATGAGGTTTGTCACCCAATAATATAAAAAATATAGGTATTATATATACGAATATCGTTCGTACATAATATGTAAGTATCATAGAGAAGTATGTGTGAGGGTATAAATATATGGTTCTATGGAATTTACCGGGCCGCTCAATGTCAAAACCAGTAACAGCAAATGTTAACGGGTAAATGATATGTCAATAATGATGATATTTCGTGGTACGGACGATGTGGTTAATGCCACCGTGAAACTACACGACATGTACAAGTCATAGCTACACAGGCGCCTGTCACGCGATAGCTATCGTTCACACAAATAGTACAAATCCTCTCAGAAGTATTAAAAAATTGACGAACAAGAACAGCACAGATAAGTAGGTCGATAATGAATAGAGGAACTACAACTGCTGCAGTGCCTCAGTGACAATCTTTATTTTTTATGTGATGACAGTAGACTTTGTTCTTAGATAGTTTTGACAGTAGACAATTGCCATTGCTGTATTGTAGCCGAATAGAGCGGAGACGAACGAGGAGAGGTACCTCAGGGGGACCATAAGGTTCTGATTGCTCGTCTGTTCCCTTACAATATAAACAATTACGATAACGATGATCGCGTTCAATGAATGATTGAGACCAAACTATAGGTAATCGTTACAACTATAGACAAAACAAACGTGAACTTGTTTTCTTGTTATCAGTAGGAAGTGATTTCCCAGACAACCTTGATTAAAAAAAAAGAATTGTCGATGTCCACGGCGGACGCGGACACCGCTCTTGAAATGTACATACATTCGACCCTTGTACTGTTCCAGAAACGGCTTATTACGCTTGACACCGCGTGTTTGTTCTGAACAGCTTTTGTATACATGCTTCTAATAACACTTTTTTATAACTCTGATACCTACATTTTCTAAGATTTATTAAAAACACGATTTGAATTCTGTTCTAAATATAAAATAATAGCTGACGAGCAGTTTGGGTTTCAAAAAGGAAAATCGACTACGCTAGCAATCTTTTCCATTGTAAAGACAAAATTTACTAATATTAATAATAATTTTCTAACCACAGGGCTATTTTTTGATATATCCAAGGCTTTTGGCCTCGTCCGCATGAGCCCCTGTTGTACAAACTAGAAAACGTTGGGATTAGAGGCCCAACACTGCAGTGGATTTCTAGTTACTTACATAATCGATAACAGTGTGTTACAGTCACGAGATTAAATAACAGTAAAGAAGTCACTTCGAACTCAGTTTAAATATAACAGGTACGGTGTGTCTCAGGAAGCGTCCTTGGGCCAATTTTATTCCTGGTATATGTAAATGACGTAGTCAACATCCCACATCACAAGTATATATTATATGCAGATGATACATCGATAATTGTAACGTCAATTAACATGGCATAATTAATGACCATAAAAACAAAATTAATAACATAATTGAACGCTTAATGAAATTGCTCAATATGAATAACTTTATAGTCAATTTAAATAAATCAAAATACATACGGCATAATAGAGAAAATAATAATAAAAAACTTAATATACTAAAACTAAAAGAAGTGACTGATACTAAATTCTTAGACGAAAATTTAAACTGGAATTTTTTTTAATTACATATTAACTACAAAAAAGAATAGATTCACATTTGCACTTAAACAAATCTAAAGAACTACGAATACAAAAATGGCCATTATATCTAACCGCGCATATGTTGAATCCATCTTACGTTATGGACTAATATTATGGGGCACTGCTAATGATAAAGCGTTTATAGCGCGCAGAAAAAAGTGTATCCGAGCAATGTGTGGTCTTCAACCAGATGAATCTTGAAGACTAAACTTTAAGCAACTTGGCCTATTGCCACTACCATCTTTTCTGCATGATATCATTAGGTGTAGCGAAACATGTGTACTTGTAACATTCTTTGTATATTCTACCATGTTTAAAGGCAAATAAATTATATTATTATTGTTTTTTTTTACTTATTTTTTTGATGTGATGTGCACGAGCCTAAGCCAAGTAACATATCAGATGGATACAATTTTTAATGTTATGTGGAATGAGTGGTGGGTACCGATGAGACAATTTATATATATATCCTGGTTTATTTGTAAAAATTTTCTCACTATTCGGCAAGTGTTTAAAATAACTGCCCTCTGGAGAATGTGATACGTGTTTGGAGGTAGCTGTAGAGTCTTTAATGATTGGTGCAATTGTATCGGTATAACAGCTGTACAGGATATTACTATTGGTACTATTATTACTTTTTGCAGATGCCAGAGACGAGTTATTTCATCTTTTAATTCTATGTATTTTGTAAGTTTTTCAGATATGGTACTTTGGAGGTTATGAGTATTAGGGACTGCTATGTCAATTATGTATCCTGTATTACTTGATTTATTTATTAGAGTAATATCAGGTCTGTTATTGTGAATAGTTCGGTCGGTGGTTCTGTCGAAGTAGAGTTTGGTAGTTATGTTTTCCAACACATCATGGGGCTTGTACTTATAGTAGGTACGCTTTTTGTAGAAGTATGTTATTATTATTATTAGTATTATTATTATTATTATTATTATTATTATTATTATTATTATTATTATTATTATTATTGTTATTATTATATCTACCAAGAAAACTGACATAATGTGCATTAATTATTTTAAAAAAATAGTATTACGCATTTAGTTTCAGATCAAGGGTTTTTGCAAAGTATCCGAAAAAGCCGATTGACAAAATACTTAAATACATCGTGATAAAAGGACGGCATATTTCAAACTCTGCTTATCCGCTAGCCTAATTTGTGATTATTATCAATTAAATTAATTAATCATTTGAACAGAACTTTGTGTATCATTAGCGACACACATGTGACGTCCATAATTGGGCATTGGCTTGGTTTATGCAATTTAGCACGACAACGGCAGTAACAATAATTCCTTTACAAGTTTTCTTTTTCTCGTATTAAAATGTTGCCATTTCTTTTTCCTTAAATAAAATTGATTTTGGCTCTCCATTATTTTTTATAAAATTCTCCCATAACATACTATCAAATCTTACAAAATTGAAAATTCACTTGATTTATAATTCTGACAAAGAGGCGGACGCCATAAAAGTAATTTCTTGTGAAGTATGCTCGCAGTCAAATAGACATCTCAAATTTTCAAGTGGAGTGTACGAGTAAATACGTTAATCTGTCTAGACTGTGGACTAGCGATAATATTTGTACAGAAATAGTACAATTCTGTTAATGGTGACCTTAATGTAAGCAGACACATATACAAACATTTGCCGAGGCACGCCTGAGTTGTCTGCAAACGAACTGCCCTGTTATCATAACGATAATAGCAAAGATAACAAACATTATCTATACACACACCTGCTTTATGACATATTGACACGATTCGCTGAACGCTTTATCGCGTCTCGTCTGTTTTGCGGAGAGCGTTAAACATAGATAAGCTTAGCAATATTGCTGTGTTGCTTCATCATGCTCTAGAATATGTATCTCCCTCTCTATTAAGAGAGACAAAAGGTTATTTGCATTGAGATAGAAACTGAAGAACATAGACCTTCCTGTCATTTAGGAAGATAAGAGGACTTTTCTAACATGTATGGACAACGCGGAATGAAGTAGTTTTCCAAGTCGCCTTTGGTGGTTTTATATAAACTATAACAGGGCACGTTAACGCGTCGGTCCTGCGCTTGACTTCTCTCCGGTCATGTCAGAATGTCCGTCCCATCGGAGAATGACGGAACAGGAAGTGTACTTGTGCCTGCGCACTATAATATGTCCTGACCTAAATTAGGCTATATTGTTATTAAGGGGTGGGCAATACTGATGTGTTGCTGCTCAGCCAAGCTCTTCACACCCTTATCCAGACTTTGCATTTTCCTCTCAATTAAAAGGCGGCCCTGGGTCGAACCCAGTAGTGGCCAAAAAGTTGGTCGGTACCAAAAACCTCAACGAAAGCCTTCGTCCGCCGTAGTGCAGTGTCCCGGATATATTTAGCGACAGGACACCCCGGAGACTGGCCGCTCTTCAACTAATCAATGGTCTTCATCTCAAAAAGGTCTCTAGCGCGTATGGACAATAGGGCCACCTGGGAAACTGTTACGCAGTTCCCCGGGTGACCTGCAAACAGTTTTATAAAGCCTTCGGGCAGGCTAGCCTGAGAATAATGACATGTTTTGTTTAACTGGGAAAATGGCACTATCCAACCGGCCCTGTATGGACTGAAAGTGTGCGTGAATTCGGCATAGAATATACTGCTCCTGGCTAAAAACCACTGGTCTCAGTCTTTGACCGTCGTGTTGAGATGTCCCGAATCTATCAGCGACAGGATAGGGTCCGACTTAGGTCTGGACACTACAACTGCAAAGTGATAAATGCGGTCAGCATCCGCCTGGGTTCGGCTGCGGAGTATGGAGGCATGGTGGGAGCTCCACATTTTTACATACATACATACATACATTCTTGAAATTTTAAACCCTACTAATATTATTAATATAAACTTTTATATTGTTATTCGTTCAGCAGTGCGCTGTATGAATTGGGTCACATGTAGTGATATGACGATGTGGAATATCATATAAACAAATTTTTATGTCGAAAAATGAATCAAGGGATCACCTAGGGATATGTTTTACGCGGAACTCTCGGATATGGCAACGCAAAGCGAGTGAGAAAGTGTTTATTTTACTTTTAAAGTAGTCTATACTCAATATGGTTGTGGCGTTTCAACTTCGGTGGGATTGGCCGGATTTCGGAGCAATCTAGCTCTAGACAGAGATGTATGGAAAAGAGAGTGAAAAGACCTTTGCCCAGCAATGGGACGCGCCAGGCTATAAGTATTAAAAGCTGACCACCCATCTAGCTGTTGTCGTCACTGGTTTACAAATTAAAGACAGCAGCTAATCATTAGAATTGTTTATGCATCGTTAGTAGAGAGATATTTGCCGGGCGGCAACTGGCATCAAGTGGCAATCTTCACCTTGCGTCTAGACGGACACTTGAGTACTAATGTAGTGTGAGTCTCCGTGTGATTGGATGAAATGATCATCTTTAAGTGTTGTCGGCTCATTGTTCATATTATATGGGGACAAACGAGCAATCGGAACCATTTGATGACCGCCTCAAACATCCACCTAATTGTTATACAGGCGCGTTTCTTTCCTCCTCGGCTCCAATGGGCCAAGGGCTACTCACAAACCACACGAGCTTCATACTCAATGGTCATTTGCGGCGTGTAATCAATTCGAGAGTCCATACATATTTTAATGTTACTTTTTACAAAAAGTACCAAAAAATTAATATATTCATCGGATAGAGCCAGGAATTACCAACTCGATTCGAAATATTCTTTAAATTTCAAGTAGAGCTCTATATATATATATATATATATATATATATAGCTCGGGACACCCCATCACAGCGGCCGAAGGCAATCGCAGCGGTTTTGAGTCGGCAGTGGCACACTCCTCGCGCTGAGACCGAACCGGTTCCGGTTCACCCAGGATCAGTTTAAATAAAAGCCATTTACTGCAAAAAAAGCCCTCGTATTCAATTACGACTTAATCTTAGTATCACAATAGATGGTTATGAATGAGTACACACACACGCCCTCATATGTATCACTAGAAATTATGTTGCCTAATCTCGTCCCCCTTACGTAATATGATAATGATGAGGGTCGAGTGATGAACGTAACCGGTAATTTTGATGAAATATGAAAGTATTTCAAAATTCACAGTGGAAAAGACATAGTGGAATTTGTATGTAATGTTTATTATTCAACTGATAACTTTTACTTCAACAACACAACAACACATATTCACGCCAGTTCCCACATATCACGATCCTTACATGAGTAAATATCACAATAATCTTTATAATTATTACCTAACCGGCGACCTGACATGTTAAACCGACATGACATCCGTTATATATTAAACACGTAAACTTGTGTCAAATAATTTACGAATTTCATAATTCAGAAGGGATAAAAAGGGGATATCATTGCAACCCGTGATTCCGGCCTGTATCATGGGCCGTTGATGAAATTCTATTAATAAATAAAGCAGAATCTATCTGTGTGTAACTATATATACTGCCTAACTAACCTACTACTTTTTTTTTTTGGTGACGAAGGGGAATGCATTTACGCATGATACCTGGGAGCCCGGGTAGACCCCCAGACCTATGTTGGACTCGGCC
>JAFELO010000683.1:739284-749303 GCA_017140195.1 Eumaeus atala | reverse complement strand
ACTTGCAATTTGGTACCTTCATGATGTAAATTTGTTAACAAAAATATTTTTTTGAAAATCTACCACTAAAGGGGTGGAATAATTGGTTTAAGTTTATATATAATTTAAATAGGTTAGGCGGGAGTTTTAAAAATATATGAACTAATATGGTTGTAGAAATATGGATACAGTCATTGCAAAAAAAAAAATGGTACGAAATAAGTTTGCGTTGTCTGAAACTGATCCTTGGTGTTGCTTATTCTTTCACTAGAAATCTACAAGATATCAGCAGTAATAAATTGGTCATATCAGCGTTCTTCCAAAAAGTTACCCTCTAATTATGCCCAGAATTAATTAAATCAGTCAATTTTGAGCAGTACAAGAATGATGGATGACGATGGTGACAACGTGATAAAGACCGCCAATTAACGCTATCTCACGTTAATTGAGGTCAAATATTTTAATTCCTAATCAGTGTGTAAAAAATTACATCATAAGACAATTGGGTGATGCAATATTACAAAAAAAATGTAATGTAAGAAATAAGAATATTTCAAAGGTAGTAATCAAATGAAATTCAATGATATGATTTTTTTCTTAAAATCGTCAAATAAAAATTCTACTATTGGTTCAACCGTAGCCTAGACCTGAGAAAAACCATCGACATTTGTGTCTTGTCTCAACGGGACTCTAATTTAAAATTGTGGTTACAATTACAATACTACAATTAATTTTCAACTCTTGGACTCAATTATAGAATAGCTCCCTATTCTCCCTCCAGGGCAAACGAGCAATAGAGCCTTTTTACGACTACTGACGCACATGAACATTCACATATTTACTATGCCGATACGTTGCCCTCCTTCTCCCCCCCCCAATGGGCCACCAGCTACTCACAAACCACACGAAACGCGACACTGAAGATGTCATTTTACGGCGGTATTGTGTGAGAGAACGAAACTCCCCGGTCGTGCCGGCCCAATTCCGCTGCATAGGAGGATGTAGTATGCATGGCACTACCTCCTCCTAAGCAGCATGGCGCCACCTCTTACTAATGTGATAATTCTTAATAAACTATATTACTTTGTATAAAGTACAAAACTTAACAAAGTGACTCCACAAGCTCACGCGCGGACATGCGTTACGATCTACGAGACGCGGACGGACAGTCCCCTGGAACAAATGCTTCAAACCTTTTTTACGTTGGGTGGATTAACTACCGATAAATAACCTACAGTCTCCACTCTGGGTAGCTTGAGGACTTTACTTTTATCTGTCTTTTCGTCTTAGCTCCATGGAAAATCAATAATATTGAACTCATAAAATGTGAGCTGTATCGCCATTACTTGCACTACATGAGCTCGTTTTTGCCGATTTGCTTTTGATGTTTATAGATATAAGTAGGTACTTATACTCAATCAGATATAAAATTGTTTTATCAGTATTAAAAATATGTTATATTATAAAAAATATATATCATAAAAGCATTGAGATAATAAGACTCTTTTCCCCAAAGCAAACAGACGTAGACACTATTAGTATCCGCTCACATGACACGCTGTGTGATGATAGACTGTCGCGCTTTGTACGGTTTGTGAGTAGACGGTGCACTATTGGAGTGGAGGAGAAAAGGATGGCAATGCATCTGCTTGACAATAATTGAGGTCAGAAGTCATGGAAGACACCAATTTCTCGTTAGCCCTCGTAATTATAAAAAATATGACCTATTTTATTTGACTTTGAGCTTATGCGTTGCTCTTTTTTACCCGATCATCCCAATGGCCCAATGGCCATCTGAGCATAATGCCGGTATCACAAGTTCGAGAGATTTTCCCTATCGCACTGGCCTCATCCAGCTACAATGCAGCGCTGGTAAGTACCTCGTACGTATTTTTTACAAGTCCAACAAATACATTTTTAGACCAACACTATATGTGACGATGATTATATATTTACAATGTTACCAACACTAATATCATACGAAGTACGTTCAATGAAATTTGCATTTCCGTTTCATAATTCAATTACTGAAGCTCCAGCGAATCCGACAACGTTTCAAATCTTGAACAAATTGAAGCCATTAGCGAATAACTTCACACGTTCGACCTTCAAATAAGGATGACCTAAATTTGTCGGATTAAATTTCGACGCACACCCATGACGAGACAGGCAGACAGGTGATATAGACAAGTGGATATAGAGGAGCGGTGCAGCTCTGACTCACGTCTGTCTGCCATTGTTTAGTAATGCCCGAGCTACACCACCACTCGGCCGGAGGGACATTCACACTGACTGTGCCACAAATTCTAAGTCATTTTCTTTATTTATTGTTAAATAGTATACAAACTTCTTTGCTATTTTAGGCACGCGCCTTCTGTTATTAAAATTTCATTATTTTATTTTTCAATATTAGCTTATTACATGATCTATTTTATAGCAATTAGATGGATTTAACCTGGTAACTTATAGCTATATAGGAAGACTATACTTAAGCCTAATGTGTTTGTTATATTTTTTATCTTTAGTTAGTAAGTTAGTAATCAATTTTTTTTTTCCACTGCTACATTTTAATGAGGGCGTACATAGTGTCGTTCCGATACCTTATTATCATTTTCGTATTGTAGTTTTATGACATAAGAGTTTTTCTATAGTTTACTAACATTCACACTACTGGCTACTGCTACTCTGTCCAGTGGAAGAGGAAAGGAATCCTTTCCTCGCATCTATACGACAATAATGCGGATGTCTATAGTAGATCAGTAGTCGTCGAAAGGCTCCAATTTCTCGTTTGCCCTGCCATACTATAAGAAAGATCTCTTAAAATTGTATTTAATCCACAGGAAAATGCAATAATTTTTGCGATTGCCAGATCAAGCTATAGTACAGGATAGCGGCTATTAAAATATTGCGTTTACGATAAAGAACTCTTTGGGTGTCACTTGTGTAGAAATATAGTGGTTACTCGGAAGTCTATTCACTACCTTTTGCGTGTTATGTATATCACAGAGATACACAGTAATCAATTTGACTTCCGAATTCTCAGAAAAGCTAGAAAACAACTGACAATTTTTTTCTTAAAGATCGCCTATAACGTACAAACACTACTTACAGGTTTATTATGTCTAGGGTTAGTTTTATCAAACTTCTAGTAATTTACTGCGGTAGCACCTCGAGTGATAATAACGCCTCGTTCACACGAGCGGAAAAAAATTGACGCCTCAAAAGAACCATATAATAACGACGGCGTAAAAAAGATCATGTGAACAACGTTGTTTGGCCCTCGATGTATGGCTCTTATAATGTATTATTTTAACCCGAAAAGAATACACATGGTCTCCTATTTGCTATTTTAGGTACGGTCGATGTGGGGAATCCCTCTCGTGTGTTACGTGAACTAGGCCCGCGCCCTCGCGCCGACCTTGTCTCGACACGGATTTATTGGTGCGTCACCAGTCCGCGCTCACCGCTACACCACAGTCTGCACGTCAATGCAACTCTAGTGAATTACCTGTTTGTACAAATATATGATTTATTGAGAATAGAGTAACGGACTGAACTGACGGCCTAGCGGACCTCTAAATTGGTTGGCACTATAGGGGCTTCCGGAAACAAATATATATATGGAACTGCGATGACGTGGTTTTTAGTATACAGAGGCATACGAGTTATTGATGACTACCTATACCCATAGGCATCCATATAATTGTCATGCAGGTGCGTTGCCTGCCTCTCCTCGCCCTGCAACTTGCCACTAATATTGTTTTATTTTAGTTTTGTAAAGGTCTCTAAATTAATGTGACACATCTCTACCAACAAATAATAAATTCTAGGCGCACTCCTGTTGTCTGCAGGGCACATACTTCGCTAGGGAACACCGGGCACGCTGGTACGGACTCACGAGACGGAGAACCGTGCGGTTTTAATCGATTCAAGTCGGTTCCAGTATATATGTTTCTCCCTGACCTGGCAAACGTTTTTTTTTTGCCGGGTTAGGTGAAAAACTCTTATCACTTCGGGGTATGAATAATAGATTGTCAGACCCACTGAATATGCATATAAAATTTGGTAAAACCGTTTCGGAGGAGTAATTAACATTGTGACACAAGAGTTTTATATACAAGACATATTATAGGTACACAGCGAGGGAACACTCCATTCAGTATTTTGATGTACACTCCTTCGGAATAACAATATAAATTAATTTAATTGCTTAAATAAATACTTGCATTAATTAAATGTCTAACATATTCCTATTTGTGGTTGTCCACTGCTGCTGTCGATAACAATTCTCACATATTTTGTTTTTGCTTTGTTTTTTATTTTGTATCTGGATAACGAAAAAAAATGTGATCGATTTTCTCTAAAAATACAGAATACATTTTTATGTTCTTTTCACATATAGATAGAGAGATTGTCGAGGAATTTTTTAGTGTATAACTTGGCCCCTGTTATTCACGGGCGAGCCGAGCCGGATCGCGAATATAGTAAAACACGCACAAATATTATTGAGATGATGACCTGAGTAAGTATTTCTTTGCATTATAATATATTTAAAAAAATGACAAACAGAATATACATTAAAAGAATGTAAAATTTTATGATTATGTTAATAAACACGAAGCATGTAAATTTTATGTGCCTACTAGTCTTACAGTTGCATGTCATTAAATTGTACACAATCAAGCAATAAAAAGGAAATAAAACAAAACACAGACGATACATTTCTGAGAGATTGTAAGTTTATAACCAAAGTCCGTCATACTACTTTATATTCATTCTAGCATAATGTGTACAAATCAATGACGGTTGACGGAGAGGGGCTGAGCAAAATCATGGAGGTGATATGAATTTTATAATGTGTCTTACGACACGTAGTAACTGCCAGACGTCTAGACGGTCGGTCGCGTCAGCTCGAGCCCTGAAGGCTCTTCAGGAAGGCCGAAATACGCTCTCCCCCCCCCCCCCNNNNCCGCGCCCGAGCCGCGACGATTACGCAATATCGACGCATTTGCACCGAATTTAGGGTAGAGTGTTTAACTGATGAAAAGTATTTTGTATTCAGTTTTTATTTATTGTCCGAGTTTTATTATAATAAGTTTGCTGTTATACAAAGGTGACACTAAAATAAAAGAATGATTAATTCAGTAGAGGAATACTTTTACGTTTATATATATTTATACAATTCAATAGTCATATTTTACCATCTCTAGGTGATTTAAGGTTAATATAACATAATAAAAAGTTTAAAATTTATCCTCTCGTAGGAAGCTAAAATTAAATATCAGGAACCCCCGTAATCTGGATAATTTTATAAAACCTGGGTTATCAAAGCACCTAACAAAGATAGGAACGATGGCCTATTATAAAGTTCGAGTCTTCATTGTTTTGGCATGTACCCCTACATTACAGTCTGGCCAGGGTTATAACAGTTACACAACTCTAATAATAGCTTGATGTCGAGCTACTATAATTATCTACAAAATTTCTGTTTATTATCAGAACGTTCTCTTACTGAGGACGTCATGCTAGTGAAGTAAACTTTTTATCCGATTTCTTTGATGGGCAAATCTGTTACCTATCTTTGCTGCATTGAACCCAAACTGTGCTGGCACCTGTTACTGTTACGATCACGTCATTTAGATACGGGCACAGTGACGTTTCGTCACGTTTAGTGCACGAGAATATTCTAGTGCATTAGGCTGTTGGCGAACAGTACAGAATCCGCCGCTTCGGTTTAATTTCATTGTAAGAAGTTTTTATGCAGCGGTAGCCTGATAACGTTTCCAACCAGTTAGGCTCTCTTTTTACTTTATGTAAATCTATAGTAATAATATAAAGCTCAGGAATTACTGCCCCGAATTGAAAAAATCTTTTTGTGTTGAATGGTCTATTTATCAATGAAGGCTATATATCAAGATTAATAGGAGTGAAGTTCCGTGGGTGGACCGCGGGGTGATGCTAATTTTCTACATGCTTGGATGGCTTCGAAAAAGAAAGGATGGTGCGGCCGTGCCGCTTTTAGCTTGACTTGGCGTGGAATATACAATTAATTGATTTATTATTCGTTTTTGTGTCTCTTAAGCAAAATCTTATTTCACTTATGTAAATTGTGACAAACTCTGGCCTTCAGAAGTGACTACGATAAGTACTTTCTTATGCAAATATTTTTATTAGTTACTAATAAGAAATCATTATTCACTCCTTATTTAATTAAAGAGCAATGACAAAGTTTCATAAAAGATATTTAAATAAAACAAATAGTTTTTAATTAAAAAAATCATTTTCGTCCGTTTAAAGTGCAGCTCGCAAATGCATTGCTCTTTGCCTTCAGGGTTCTCAGATGTTCGATTTTTATCCGGCTAGTTCAATTTCCTAATTTCCTTCTAGATAATTTTTTTATTCAAGCTTTTACAATGCTTTCCCTACAATCCCCTAAGGCTTGAATCTCTATATCCTGTTTTTAGCCTTGTCGAGGGTACTCGGAATGGGATACAAAATACAAAAAGGAACTTTTATTGCTTGAAATGCATAAAAAAAACCACAATAATTTTCTGTTCTATCTAGATTTGTTTTAAGCGTGTACATATCCTTGCACTATCTTTTCAAGGGTTCTCTATCCAAATGGCAATTCAACTTTCTTGTTAATCATTTATTACAATTTGAAAAGAACAAAACAGATAGAATTTTCATACGTCATAATTAGTCCGTATCCAGTTCGAACCTGTTCCTTTTTTTAACTTGAGATTAAAAGTTTGCGATCTACTGTGCCAAGTTTCGTGTATGTCGTTCGAAAATATCGTGCTGGTCTAGCTTTTTATGTTTACTTCTTACATCTACAGGCTATGTAGGTAGGTAGGTAGTAAATTTAGTAGGTAGTAAAATACATTTTTTTTAAATTTTTTGTTAACTCGGACGCATGTTGGTGCTCGTGTTTGTCTTTGTTAAGTGTAAAAGTACCTATGAATGTACTTTCTTACTTATTTTGTTTGTTGATAAAAACTAGCCAGTTGAAAAATAATAGATTGAATTTGATGTTCTTGTAATTAAAATAGAAGTTACAGGAACAAAAGATGTTTTAGATATTACTTTTGCAGTATTGAATTTAGCTCTTAGTTTCACATTTATGATATTCATAGGTTTATTTATTTATAACATTGATTTACACAAATACCAAGATATACAGTTAGTTCGTTTCGTCGTTTGTGTGGATGTTCATGGGCGTCCGTAGTCATTAGAAAAGGCGCTGATTTCTCGTTTGCACCCCTATTCAAAAAAAAAACTTGCTGTGGCCTGGGATTTTCGCCGTATTTGTTAGCATTTTCATATCTAGCCTTTTCCAATAAATGGTCTGACTAACCTGCAATCATTTTTTATCGTACGTAGACTTAGCGAATTATAATATATAATTATACTATTCAATCAAGCAAACAAATTGTTTTATAATATTAGCAATAAACATGGCAACCCTGAGTCGGCTGCAGGAGAGCGGGTGAGCGGGCGCACTGAAGGCGTCAATGCACGGATTATTTGAGATGTGCAAATTAATGCACATTCAGGTATGTTGGCGTTTCGGCCTTCGGGCTGCGAAAGAATATATTTTAAGTAAGGAATGGTAAATTTAGTTATCATTATTTAATATTTTTAAGGTCCGGGATGGATGCGTGTGGCAGGAGATCGGTCGTCTTGGCGTTCATTGAAAGTGGCTTATATTCGGCAGTGAAACGATAAGGGTTAATAATGACGACGACGATGATGAAGAAATATCGAACTGGTGTAAATCCCGCATAGCTTTCAGGTGCTCTGCTGCATTACTCGGGATGGAGATCAGGAAAATATTTTATATGTAAGATGAACAAAAGCTAGTACATTACAATAAAATAAAAACAGTAAATAGACAGCGAGCTTGATATAGTTCCTCACGGGTAGAAACAATAAGCAAATTACAAGTGAACCGTACACATCCAGTGTGACCGCTAACACTATGACTTATGTGTTACACATTCAAAGTTAAAGCAGAGTTCAAGGATAATTCCATTATTCGTTAAAGAATGAGTTACTCTTTATTTTTCTTGCAGACGCACAGCTTGAGTTAAAGATATCTAGACCTAGTTTACTCCCGAGCATGTTGAACCTATTACGCATGCTAGAGGAGGCGGGTAATATATGTTTTGTACCTGGCGTTCCAAATCTGAGATGCATACTACATGTGGCTATGAACAAACGGTATAATATTTTTAATGTCTTTATTTCAACGAAATCTGCAGAGTCGCGCATAGCAAAGCATAACGCTTTATTCGCTTTTTAGCTATGGTATCAATATGGTGTTTGGAGTCATGTCTTATGCCGAGATCCTTGATTTTTAAATTCCTTAATAGTACATCACCTTTAGGAGTATAGTTATAGAGTATAGGATTACGCTTTCTGGAAAATATGTCTATACTACACTCAGCTACATTTCATTCAAGAAAATTATTATTACAATTGGTTTCCAGCCGTAGAAGGTCCGCTTGTAGCACCTCAGCGTCCTCCTTATTTGTGATTCGTGCGAATAACTTCATATCGTCAGCGAGACAGAGTAAGTGTGATGAGTGTAGACATGAGCTGATGTCATTTATGCTTATTATAAATAGAAGCGGACCCAAGAACGACCCCTGAGGAATTCCACTAGGTATGGTGACCCAACTGGATACATAATTATTGATAACAACAGCATGTGAACGTTTTTTAAAATATGAGGATAACCATAAAAGATCACCCCTGATACCGATTTTATTAATTATTTTAGTTAAGACACTGTGCTGCAGCCTGTCAAAAGCTTTGCTATAGTCCGTACAAATCACGGCAACTTAAACATCGTCATCCATAGCATCTGTCAAATAAGCGTTTAGCAAGACCAGGTTCGACAGTGTGAGGCAACCCCTTAGGAAACCGTGTTGATAATGACTAAAATAGGTTTCTAGACACTTGTTCATGCGCTATTTTTTCTAGCATTTTCGAAAGTATGCATATTTTGGAGATGGGCCGATAATTAGATATGAATTGCTTATTACCCTTTTTTATGAATAGGCGATATATAAGCTCACTTCCATATAGTAGGGACTAGGCATTCGTCAAAAGACCGCTTAAATAAAAGATACATTGGTAGTGTCAAAGATTTAGAGCACTTTTTTAGAAAGTTCGCTGGTCCCACTGTCTTAGACGTGTCTAGATCTAGCAGTAACTTTCGAACCATCTTTGGGCATAGAAACACTTTAAATAGATCTGAGATATTGGAATTAGAAGCTATACGACAGAAGTCATCGGCCGGGGTACCTGAAGTTGAAAATGTCGAATGCGATGCAATGTAGTATGATACTACCTCTTACTTGCAGCATGGCAGTACCTCTTACTTAACTGCAAGTGCAAACACTGTCGTTAATTTACGCATATATTATTATGTAACATGGAGGTCAGCAGTAACTTCATTTGTGCAGATCCTATTCTACTAAACACAGTGTAGATACTGCCCTTACAAAAATAATTTTATTATTAAAACTGCCAAGAGCAGCACGCACGATAGGCTAACATGGACGCGGTCGGGTGTGAGGCGCTCAATGCATGTACAATGCACTGGTGCCGTCACTCGCCAGCCGCCAGCCGCCAGCCGCCAGTCGCCGCCGCTCTCTCTACCAATTTCATTAAACCTCGTAAGAAAAATTAATCCACGTATGCTGAATATTAAAAGAAGATATATCGACCTGAATATATACAAGGCTGTTTGAAGGGGTGGTAGACTGTAGTGTGAGACAGAGATGGCTGATTATCAAGGTGCATTAGAGAAAGTCGCGTTCGGAAATATTTTTGTAGGCGTCATGCTGCAACTGATTTGGGCCGGCACGACTGAAGAGCACCCCTGCAAAATGACAATTGCACTGCTGGTCATCTCCACAGAAACTGTGGGGGGTTACGGGCATCGTGGCGAACCTAATAACCCGGGTTGGGTCGCAAGGGGACGACTATCCCCTCGGTAACGGGGCCGCAATAAAATTGCGGTTTGCCAT
>JAFELO010000683.1:715637-739208 GCA_017140195.1 Eumaeus atala | reverse complement strand
TGGGCCTGGGAGGTTAGCGCGTACCATGCGGGGGCGGCGTAAGTGAGGCGTGACCGGATATATGTCTTGTAAATCCCCAGTTTCGTCCGTGTAGGAAGTACCGCTAGTACCGGCCACAGCAAATCGCGGGCTGTTCTCGCCTGGTTGACTGCTCGAAATGACAATTGTGCTATCACGTTTCGGTATGTGAGTCTCCGGTGGCGGGACGGGAAGGGATATTCAGATACGACTGCATTACAATTATACTGATGTTTTTGGGCGTCGATAGACATCAAAAGGGATAGAAATCTTATATAAAAAATATCGCCAATTTACCGAATCCAAAGTGTTGTTTGAAATTGAAAAAATCCAATACCTTATACATGTGTCTGATATAAATGATGACGATACCAGAAATAGGGTGTTCACAGCAATCCCCTCAAAATGATGGAGCCCCGCAAGCGATAACCCCCAAAATACAACATTGCCATATAAAAATCCAGTTGACTTTTCCCTCAGGCCTTGATAATAATAGTGAAATTAGCCATACATACTCATATCGGGATGCATCTCTCTGCGAAAATCTGCGAAAGAATGGGAGGTTAGCCCCCTTTCGACACCCAAACCTAGTCACGTCGCTCGACGTGCGTTCATAGCTATCCGATGAAGCTGTATTGAGCTTCTCTTCACTTCCACACCATAAGAACTTATGGTCTGAAAAAGGTAGACTTGGTGTAAATGTATTCTTCACAACAATAAATCTTTGTTTCATCATTGAATTGTCGTGTGTATGTTCATTTTATTGTTAATGAGTGGGTAATACATTATTACTGAGAAGGTTCTGAAAGGTTCTGAAGTGTGATAACCGTACAAAACAGGTGTCAAGTTGTTGCCCCGTTTTGAATAGCCCAAATATGGAACATGACGAACAAAACGGTAGTCTTTCAGCAAAAGTCTCTGACTGTAATCTTTGTAAAGAAAAGAGACGAGAAGTTGGAAACTTTTGATTACTACTAAAGAATATGTTCACGCTTTATACAGTTGCTCTCCTTGAATGCCTCCCCAATGTGACACCGACCACAAGCCGTACCAAGAGGGACACGCGATCGCTCTGAGGCGGTATCACATGTGCGTGACGTAAATCCATGGTGGTACTGGCCCAATTTGACTGTATTGCAACAAGTACGTTTCTCTAAAGCCTATTTATTGCCTAGGAGGGATGTGAGCATTCTATGGCAAAACTTGACACCTGATCATAAACGAAGAGAATTTGGCTCCTGCTATAAAAAGCCAGACAGACCAGATATCTACAGTAACAATATGAAGCTAAAGATTTTATTTGTGTGCCTGAAGGCGCTCGTCTCAGGAACTACTTATCCAAACCGAGAAACTCTTTGTGTTGAAAAAACCATTTATCGAGGAAGACTATATACCATCACGCTACGACTCATAGGATCTGAGTTTACGAACTACTTATCCAAACCGAGAAACTCTTTGTGTTGAAAAAACCATTTATCGAGGAAGACTATATACCATCACGCTACGACTCATAGGATCTGAGTTACGCGGGTAAAACCGCTAGTTGATTCTAGTAAATGATAAGCAAACATTAGCATACGCGTGACTGGACGTAACTTTGAACGGCACTTGAAGTGACCGTGATGTGAACTTCAGCTCACCTTTTGGCCCTCCAGCGCCTTTGATAATAGCCATCGAGATGTTTGTGTGTTCGCGAAAGGGATAAGTCGACAACAATCAAAATGGCCCATTGGGGAGGGGGAGGAGGGCAACGCACCGGCATAATAATTGTCTAGATGTTCATGGGCGTCAGTAGTCGATTTCACGTTTGTCCCCTATTCTATTTAAAAAAAACACCAGATATTTCATGAATATAGTAGCCTACTATTTGCGGATATATTGAATATGCAGCGTGAAATTTATTCTGAAACCTAAATTTAAACCTGTTTTTGTTAGTCCAGACTTAAACTTTCAAATTAGTTTGTTGCGTTACATAACAACAAAACACATACAAACTATTTTCTTTATTCGCAGATTATGTTTAATTTCATTAAACACACATAAACATAGAGCTTCAACAAGGTGGGACGAAGGTTTCCGTGATTTGTTCGTTTGGTTCAAATTGTATGAGATAAGAATTAAGTGTAAAAAGAAATAAATTAAATGCCGGCATCACGTTTGGAAGAGTTCTGTAGATGTCTATGGGCGATGATCACGCACCATTCCCCGGTCTTATTAAAAAATAAAAACGAATGACAGTGATGATAAGACATACAAGTATTCTTTATATTACTTTCCAGTGTGAATAAAAAGTAACATAATGAAAGCACTCGCTACACAAAAGCTATTTGAGCGTAATGTGTTATATATGTGGCAGAGAATACAAAATTACAAATACGCTGGTAAGTTGGAAGTCCTGTTCGACCAGTGTCCCGTGAAAATGCTGCCAGAGGCCGGATACCGGCTAAAACAGTGTATATGTTGCCGACCACTACACGGACTCCTCCCAGTTGCTCCCATTCCTCCCCGCCCCTCCCACGGCCATCACTCAATATTTACGCCTGTCTGGTTTTCACGTTGAACACAATATTGTGCTTTTATGTTATGTTACTCGCTTTTTGCGTCCCGCAAAACACTTGGTAACAAAGGATTTTTTATGTCAGGTTAGACAAAAGTAGATTTGTTAAGGAATACGTATTATTGCAGTTGTTTGCGTGCAACTTTTGTAAGGTAGGCTTGTATTCAGTTAAGTAGGCTAAATTGGTAAAGAAATCATAAAAATCTTAATATAAATAGTTTTTATAATAAAAACACTGGACTCCTGTTCAACTGTGACCGTGGTTGCTGTGAAGCTTTTTAAAAACATATATATATATTTTCAAAATTACATTAGCATAAAAGTAAAATTAACACTTAACTAATTTTATTTTAAAATGCACCTCCAATAAAAATGGTAACAACTTTTTCGTCGGTAATACTTTAAAGATCTTTTTTCTCTACTTCATTGTTCGCTAGTCGTAAAAGTTTTTAAACTTGTAAGGCGCGTGGGCCGTCGTCGCGAATTTTTTACAATCTATCTTCTGGCTTACTTGTAATATTTTTAAACGAATGACTACTTTTTACAAGTATCCAGCAAACGCTATTAATTTTTATTAGATTGATATCTGTTGGATTGATAGATTGTACACAATGTTAACATAGATTTAAATGGCATTATGTCAAATAAGAATAAAAATAATTGAAGTTATTTATAATAATGCTGCAAACATTATAATTTATAACTATATTTTTTTTGGACCAAAAAGGCAAGGTTGCATTTTCTTTAATTGTTGTTTTCTGTCTAACTTGACGTGAAAACTTTAATGACCATAATTTTTTTATTATTAGGCCCTTACACAATATGAAAGTAGCGTTTTAATTAATTGGCTACTTTCACTGCATATACAAGGGTTTGGTTTTGAATTCCAAATTCAAATAAATTCTAAGATTACGCGCCACCAACACTGTAGAAAGAATTTAAAAGATTCATTATGTGTATGGGGAAGCTACCGCAAAGCAAAGCACTGTACGCTTTAGTTTGCAAGTTCCATTGTTTCCGATCTGGAAATTTTGAACTGCGTAATCAACCCCGTTGGCCATCGGAACATTATGCACAATGTAAAGGTGATCGTGGAATCGGATCCTTCCCATACTACTTCAAAGCTAGCGTCAGGCTTTTTAACTTCTGTGTGAGTGCCAAAACAGTGTATTGACACTCACACAGAAGTTAAAATGGAAATGGAATGTAATGGAACTCACTTAAAACAAATTGGAAAAGTGAAAAAGCCCGAAGTGGGTATCGCAAGAATAGGATTCTTAACAGTGCAGAATTTCGTCTTTTATATCAAGTAGGAGACCATAGTTATTTCGTAAACGCTGGCTGGCTAAGCATTTGAAAGTATTTTCATGTAGTCGTACAGACTACAGCCACGGCAGTACGCCCGGTCAGACGGTATAGGTCACTCAGGTGACTTTGTAAAGGTCTCCGTTAAAAAAAAAACATACTCTTGTTCAATTTAGATATTGACTATTAACTTACGAGAAGCATATTTTTTTAGTTATATATTTTTTTATTTATTATCATATAATATGCTAGGACTGCCCCGCGGTTTCACCTTCGTAACACAGTGAAATTCTCTCGTTTCTTAATTGTTCCCGTACAATTGTACACCTGCATCTGTAAAAATATCAAGTTTCCACAAACGGAAGAGTTTTATAGATATGTATTGTGAAATTTGCCGCCTAATGAATAGAAAATGTAAAACAGAAAAATAAACAAAAAACAAAAACCCGATTGCTTAAAATGAATAAAATTGAAAGAGAAACAAGTAGTAGCCGCCAGCCACTACACTCGGGTCCCACTTCATTGGCAAAAATTTTGTTAAAAAATAGTTGGGCCCGACTGTGGAATATTATTCGATATCACGCGACGAATAAGCTCGCTGAAGTGGCAATGGGCTGGTCACACACTCAGAAGAACTGATGGCAGTGGGCCTGTAAGGTTCTGGAGTGGAGGCCGCGTTTAGGAAACGAAGTGTTGGTCGACCGTTCACCAGTAGCCGGTCCGGGATGGATGCGAGTAGAGTCTTCTACAAACTAGCCTCGTTTATTTTTTTTTTCAGTTTTATAATTAATAATTATTTAAGTAGTTTTAATTTTTATAATAAAAGTGGGCAAACGAGCAGTCATAGATTGCTTATGGCGTATGATGGCTACCGACGCCCACAAACAAGGCATGCAGACGAGTCGCCCTTCTTCCCTTTAACCCTCAATTGATCACCAGAAAGTCTCCAACACTGCACGAAACGCGACAGCATATCATGTTATAATGATTCATGTGGTTGTTAGGGCTTCAGATTGTGTGATCAAGACAACGTGTCTGTGTGCCCTTGGTTTGGCGGATGTTTATTGGTTCTTGGTAGATGAATGGCAATAGATTTCCGCTATTTGTTTCCCCCTTATAAAATAAAAAAACATTAAATATTGTTTATTTATGGTCAATTACCATTTTACTTGTTCTCTGGCTTCACAATCAATTTCCAAATGAAGGTCGTTTTCAACATTCTGTTTATCGATTAATTGGGATGGATTTGGTAACTTAAGATAAAGAAATTAATTTTTTTATCTTAAGTTACCAAATCCATCGCTAACAAAATATTGAAAGCGGCCATTATAAAGCTCAGAATGACAACCAGTTGTCTCAGTTGGTAACGTGGCGGTTAGGCCGCGTGTTACACCAGAGGTCGCGGGTTTGAATCCCGCCTAAGTCGTGAATGTTTAAATATGTATTATGTGTATCTATAATAAAAATCTTAAATATATAAACTTTCTTAGTCTTATAAAATTATTAAATGTCTTTCCGTTGTCTAGAGCCTGTAACACAAGTTCTACCGGTACTTACCACAGGACTGAGCTAACGTGGCGTAATAAGTCCGCTGATATTGTTATTATTATTATTATTATTATTGCCAAAGCATCAAACAACTAAAGTCGCGGGCATCGGTTAATCTGCCAATAATAATGCACAGGTATGCAATAACACATGCGCAACTTGCATCGAGTTGATGCGGTAGACGTCCGCACCTGACATTTCGTCCTTTACAAGTGAACGACATTGAAAACAACAAAGGATCATTCTAACAATCATAAATACATTTTTCTAATTATCACAGGATGAGCGTGACCCAGAGCACGCTTTTAATGTTCCTTCTCTTATTTTCTTTACCAAACCAACTTCCGGAGAGGCTTAGGGCTGTAGTCAGCTGGGGGTTAGCTAGTCGATCAAACCCCCACCCCCCACCTCAAAAAATTTTATCTTGCGAAAGTTTTTAGTTTTTAATTCATCTACTCATGGCAAACGGAGCCATTTAGCGACTACTGCCCATAATATAGCGACATACCCATTAACATCCGCATATGGAGTCATTCATTCCATCCACCCAACAGTCCATCTACTCATAAGTAACACGAAACGCGATAGCGTAACTATAACAGTACATCATAGCTATTCATCAATAAATCTCAACATCTTTATCACTGGTATACAGGACACAACACATATGATACATTCAATATTCCTTACGACACATTTATTTATGGAAAAAATTTAAAGCCAAACGGGGATAATATTTCAATACTCACTTCTATAACACGAAGTAAGCCTAGCGCGAAGGAGCAATACCACGTACTATCGGCATGTTGCATTGCATACCGCTGCGCGAACCACTCGTTGCTCAAGTGTACAGGTATATTTATTACACTACAGCCAGACAAGGGTGTATTGGACCTGGGCCAAAATCTCTACTGTTCAAATATTTACGTACACGAATTCATAAAATTTATTGGCAGATTTCATAATGTTTTAACATTATGTTCATAGAATAATGGGGTGAGGGGATTTGTTGAACTTCAGGGTAAATTGATCGTGTACCTACTCTGTGTGTATGTATTTGCACCTTCACGATTATATGTTGTGTAGAATGTATATTCGTGGGAGTCCGACCGAAACTGGTTTTTAGCCGAAACCGAACTTTAGGCCTGGGCCTCGGTTTCGTTTTCGGCCGAAACCGAGATCGAAAGAGAGACGCAACCGAAACTTGTTCATATTTATTTTTGCTTTATTACTATAACTCACGTGTTTATATTAAAATTTCTATGATGAATTTTTATGATTTAATATTAGATTTTATTATTTATGAACATTTTCATTATACATACAAGTACCTATATCAAATGTGTTAGTGTCATTGCAGCATCTATCGCTCATACAATACGAAAACTGTTGTCGGGTGATGCATATTTATATTATATTATATATTTCCACGCGCCTTTCCTCTTGTGCAAATGTTTATACACACAAAACCACGGTTTGGGTTCGGGGGGTGACCCAGATCTGTCAGAAGCAGGGCACATCGGAGACTGGTCAGTCCTTTGTAAGATGGTCAGACTCGTCAAAATAGAGAGGCCGATCCAAAAGCCTAGATCGGCCCCAGGGTCAGGGTCAGGGTCGTGCAATGAGGTCAGGTGCCCACCTGAAGCCATTGCTCCAGTTGAAGATTCGGCATAAGTTTCGCGTAACCTTCGCCCTCACTCCAGTCCATCGTCTGCGCGTCAGGCCGTTCTCCACCTCTTCTTCTTTGGTCCGCCCAGCGCCACGCCGAGCAGATCACGCTCGAGGGTGATAGGTCCGTCCTTCCTAGCGCTGCTGTCAAATTGAGTTCGCTAACAACGAATTTTACGAGTGTGAAATTTGATTAGTTAAGCTGAATAATACATTTAAACAGCGTTTTTTTTTATAGAAAAGGGGGGGGGGGGTCAGACGAGCATTCGAATGCTTTCTACGTCTACCGACGCCCATGAACATCCACATAATTACTATGTCGATACGCTGCCCTCCTTTCCCCCCGCCCCTTCAATGGGCCATAAACACGGCGTATGAACATTATGCGTTTAGAAACGGCGTTTACTCATAGTCAAACAAGCGAACAATAAAAAATCCAGCTAAGTGTGAGTTACACTCGAACACGGAGAGTTCCCTACCAATTTTTTATATTCGTTGTTAACGCGGCATCATACATATATGATGATTATGTGGATGGATATGGGCGGCGGTAGTCAATAAAAGGCTCCGAGTTCGCGTTTGCCCCCTGTACAATAATATAAAGTTAAACTGCCGTCGGCGTCGGAACTAACTCCCACAGTTCTACTTAGCTCCACCTTTGAGGCCCATTGGCGAGAACAAGGAAAGCAGGGCAGCGTATGGTAATTATGTGGATGGATATGGGCGTCGGTAGTCAATAAAAGGCTCCGATTTCACTTTTGCTCTCTATACAATAATGTAAAAATAAAATGCCGGCGGCGTTGGAACTCGCTCACACAGCTCTACTCACCTCCATTTTTGCAGGTCCATTAGAAGGAACGGGGAAAAAAGGCCACTTATGTGGATAGATATGGGCGTCGGTAGTCAATAAAAGGCTGCGATTTCGCGTTTGCCCTCTATATAATAACATAAAAGTAAACTGCCGTCGGCGTTGGAACTGACTCACACAGTTCAAAACCACACACAGTTCTACTCGCCTCCATTTTTGCAACTTTTTCTATTATCTTTCTAGTATACAGTTCCCAGTTCAGTGCAGTTGTTTCTAGTGTACAGTGCTTTCATTTGCACGTCCATTAATTTTTGACATCAGCATGTTTCACACCTCGGACCTCTTGTGACCATGGCATTATAGTAATTGAACATCTGAATAAAGAGTAATGTCGTCCTGGCCAAGTTCCAACTAGCGGCCACACCTGTTGAGCACGCAGAAGTGCTCCTTCTATTGTCTCGTTGTATTCATATGAACTAACTTCTTCTTTTTAAGGTTTCATATCCCAATAGTGGAAAGCGGACTCTATTACTAAGACTCCGCTGTCCCTAGGATGTATCTCATGAACCATGATAGCTAGAGAGATAAAATTTTCACAGATTTTCTTTTTATAGATTAGGGGGGCAAACGAGCAAACGGAACTTTTTTACGACTACCGCTGCCCATGAACATCCACATCCACATTACTATGGTGAGGCGTACCCCTCCTTCCCTCCTCAATGGGCCACTGGCTACTCACAAACAGCATGAAACGCGACAATGAACTTCACTTTACGGCTGTATTATGTGAGGTAGAGGCACCGCCCCGGTCGTGCCGGCCTAATTCCATTGCATAGGAAGATGTACACTATGCACTATGCACGGCACTACCTCCTTTTATGCAGCATGGCACTACCTCCTCCAAAATGAAGATGAACCTATTTCTGTTGCCGTCAGCAAACACATAGAATAAGTATATTATTTTAGGATCAAATGACAAACATGTTTCTTGCCTTTCGTGAGCGAGTCTTTTTCTGAAGTGAAAGGAGAAGCCAGCAACATAAGCATAGTAAATCGTTACGCTAAAATTGTTAATTTGAATTCTCGATCACTTCTTCACGCGATTGTACTAAAAATAAATCAAAAAAATGGCGGCCAAATAATTGTTCGCTCGAAGATCGATGCTGTGATCATGATAGTGTAATAGACAAAACATTTATTTTATTTATTATCACTTAATCCTGTCTGAACTTCGCAATTAACGAAACATCAACTTTTTCCCAACTAAAATGTTAATTTCACAAGAATGTTCAAACTCAACAATGGGAGCAAGGTTTAATGTTTGCACGAACAAATGAGATTATGATAAGTTGTGAGATTGTCCACTTTGAATGCAGACGTCAGGTCGGCGGTCGGCGGTCGGCGGGTGCTGCACGGAGGGCGCTAAGGTCGCGAGAGGACGCCGCAAGGGCGCTGCAATTGGCCTCGCGCCCTTGTGTGCCCCGTACCGACCTATGCCTACGTCATGCTGCATTTTAATCTTGTGTAGAAAAGACAATTGATGATAATTTTAAGCGTTCTTTTACTCTTTTTAATAACCGTCCGAACAAATTCAACAGTCTTGAAAAGGAATTGCATCTGAATCGGATTTATTAGCTGTGTTACTCTCATTATTTTTTTCATTCAAATAATAGACATTTCATGAAAAAAAAAACAGTTCATTGGTTTAAACTTGAAAATATTGTAAGAGACAAAGAATGTAAAAGGTAGTGTAGTTGGTGAATTGTAGCCGAATAGGACTTGGCAGTCATGTTTTTAGAAAAACAATTGACGATACTTCTAAACACTCTTCTACTTTTTTACAGGAGAACTCATCTTCCTTAAACTTAAGGGTGTCATTAGCTGGTAGTAAAATATGGTGCAGCTACTCTTACGAGTTTTGCATTTTAATCAAATGATTTTTTAACAAACTCCTTTGAAAAAAAATGTTCAATATTTTTTAAAGCTTTTTTCTTTTACCAAAACAAGTGAACTCAATCAAAATGATAACCCGTAGATATCTCTAGTAAGTTGAAAAAGGGACTACAACTTGTTGCTAGCAAATATGTAAACGACACGCCTCCCACTCGCAATTTACTAGCAATGGTTGTTTACAAAAAAACTATTTTTACGGATTTTATCGCTGTTTATTTAATTATTTAACTGACTCGAAGTTCTACAAGCTTTACAGCAACCGTGGTCACGGGTGGACCGACTAACTGACATAGTTGCTGTAAAGCTTCCGAAACGTCGGGCTAATTAAATAACGAAATAAACCGCGATAAAATCCATAAAAATATTTTTATTGTAATGAAATATCTAGAACACTGCCAGCGGTTTGGGATACAAACACAGGAATATATTGAGATATTCATGCCTATCACTATAAGAGTGGTAGACGATAGCTTTATAGTGAATTTACTCTTTATGTAATTTTCTTATTACTATTACTATGCTTTTTGTAGCACAGAGGCAATCTGAGCTATTTCGGATTTATCGACACAATGGGATTCGCTCGCGTTCCCCCTGTAGAAACATTTTTTTAATAAAAAAGTCCCCTATGTTCTTTCTAAGAAAATACGTACAAAGTTTCATGATAATCGGTTGCGTAGTTTTGGCATGAAAGTGTAACGAACAAAGTAACGTTCTCCGTTTCATTTATAGTTTAGATTACCTATAGGTATATATTCGCACACAACAAAAAAGGAAATTATCCTGGTGACAATATACTGTTCGCTCGTCTCAAATACAATAAATTATCCTGGTGATGCAGACTCTCAGAGTTCTGATAATTAAAGACCATTACGGATAAGTCTAAACTCGCCTTGACATAAACAAGCAGTGATCAAATCCTTGCACTTTACGTTGTACGGACCCTAGTCTGTCATAAATGTTAAATTCGAGCGTCGGGCGCACCGGATGACTTTACTGGACCATTTCGTACCTCCAAAACCCGTTATGATTTATTTAAATGCCAGGACTTTTATGAACCCGCACTATTTACTTTATATCCAGTGTCGCTAATGAATAACAGCCAGGCCATCATAGTTTTGTAAAGACGACAAAAGCGCAGTATCACCTCACAAACACTGTACCGTCTACCAAATATTGATAGTGAGAATATTGTTAGTGAGAGTCAAAGCCAGCCTAATTGGGATCTAGTCCGATGTATTCTTATGGCAAATACGATAGCAACGCCAATAGTAGTAGGACACTACGATAAAAAAATTGGGTTGGCCCATGGAAGGGGAGGCGGGAAGGGGGCAACAGATCTGCAACAATTATAATAGGCGTCGCGTGTCGAAAGGCTCTTGACTTCTCGTCTGTTCCCTAATATTTTCATTAAATTGCTGACTAGTCATAGAGAAAGTAAAAAGCGCAGATATAAATCTTAGTCTACACAGGGCATAAATGGTGTAGGTTTTTTAGTGAAAAGGCACCCAAAGAAGGACATAATTGAGTTTAAAAGCTATTATGACAGAGGTGCGGCTCCGAATCTTAGCCTTGTGAACAATAACTCTGTTCATAATCCAAGCACGTGCTCCTGTATAAAAATGTAAAGGTAACCACCAAACTTAACCGAAATTATACTAAACCTAAATTGTAACCTACCAGTTGTATCGAGAGAAACAGGAAAATATTTAGAAGAGAACATTAAATTCGCAATTGATCTAGTGATGTTCAAACACTGGATTTGAACATCACTGGATTGGTTAAACTTTGAACTTTCTGAAAGAAATATTTAAAAATGGGAAGAATGATAATAAAACAATTATTGAAAGATCGAAGAAAGCTCTATAGAACCAAAATAACTAAAGAAACAAAATGCAAAATATCACAAATAAACAAAGAAAGAAATAGAAAAATTAGCGACAACACCAAAACCAGAAGAAAATATATTATAGAATAATCTATTAATAGTACTGGTACCGTGAAAAAAGCGGACAAAGAATTGCAAGCCTCGTCAAAGTGGACGACAAAATTGGAGAAAGGTGGCCGAAAAATTACATACGCTCAGACATAATAAAGAAAGCTACAAAATCTTATCGTAATCCGTATTCTACAAATATAGGATCAAATCTAGAATTCCTAGGTATAGAAGATACATATGAAATACCATGTTACTATCGACATCGAAAAAACGACAAGACACCTGGAGAAGATCGAATCAGAAAATAATTTCTAAAAGTCATATACTAACCCTTGCAAAGACCAATACAGAATATTTCCATTTATATACTGGAAAACAGAACAACCACACACCAGTGGTCCAAGTCTATAACGACTCTACTACACAAAAAAGGTGTTCGAGCCAACTTAAATAACTACAGACCTATACAGCTTAATGAGAAATGTCTACAAGATATCCACAAAAATAATCCTAAACAGAGTTTGGTAACTCAAGTAACCTTAGAAGAGAATCAACCACACCAACCAGCAGGCTTTCGAAAAAACTTTTCTATGATCGATCATATTTACGAGATGACACAAATTATCGAAAAATACAAAGAATACCAAAAGCCAAATTTACAAATGTTTTATATACTTTGACAAAGCTTTTGACTCCTTAGAGTACTAAGCAATACGGGAGGCATTAATACAACAAGACGTAGACAGATAATACGTAGAGCTTATACACAATATATGTATACTCACTGTGCACGTCTAAAATTTCGATTGAGAAGGATGGCTCAGAAGAAGAATTCCGCTATCGCCCAAAATATTCTCCGCGTTATTGAAAATTGTATTTAGAAATATTGATCCGGAAAATCAGGGGACAAAATGAACGGAGAGTATCTAAGCCATTTAAGATTCGCGGACGTCAGAGCAATCTTTGTTGAGAATGGGTTAAAATTAGGAAAATAGTTAACGAATTGACAAAAGAGAGCACAGAATTGGATTATAATTAAATGCCACAAAAACAAAAATTATAACAACAAATGGTATGTATCAATACATTACTGTGGGCGGAGAAAATATAGAGTATGTCGCTGAATATATATACTTAGGCCAAACTATCTCGTTTGAAAACCGGAAAAAGAAATAAATAGGAGGATAGCGACGGCATGGAAAAAGTATTGGAGCTTGAAAGAAACTATGAAAAACAAAGAAATAAGTATAAAAATAAAAGGTATGGTGATCCTGCCTCGTTTGACGTATGAATGCCAAACATGGTCCTTGCGAAGGAAAGATAAAGATAAGTCGTCCATAAACCAAAGAAAAATGAAAGGCCCATGCTTGGCATAAAGATAACGGATCAAATAAGAAATGAAGTAATAAGAAAGGAAACAAAGGCGACTGATACAATTAGAAAAATAAGAAGTTTAAAATGGAAATAGGCAGCCTATGTATACAGAATGCCATATAATAGATGGGCCAGAAAATTTATGGGCTGGGTGCCTATAGTTGGACATAGTGATAGAGGAAGATCAAGTAGACGATTTGAAAAAAGATGTGGACCAGTATGGAAGAGGATAGTGAATGATAAACAAAAGTGGAGAAATGGGGGAGGCCTACAGCGCAGACGCGACTTCCACAAGTCTATAAATTTATGTTAAGTAATAGCAATAATTTATTAGATCTCGAATTATAAGTAGAATATTTGAGTAACTTAATGTGTAATTAAATAATCAATGATAATTCAGAAATAAATAATATAATTGAAATGTAATAATGTTGAAAAAAATATTATAATGTTATATAATTAATTTCCTAAATGTTGCAGGATCTTATTATGGTAGAACAAAGGGCATTTTATTTTATTCTATTATAAGTTCTTCTTAAATAATAATTTATTATTTTAAAAGCACATTGGTTGGCCAAAGAGCCAACATAATCCACTCAAGTTTTCTCTCAAGTTCTGTCAAGCTTCCCACTGCTGATCGACGCTTTGAACTTCTCGTATCAACATAGCTTTGATACTGATCCCTCAATCGAGAGACTATGAGATGCTTTCAATGATAATGTGTTGTTAACGAAGATTGGAAATTAGTTGGATGGAGAGGGACACAGTTAGCGTCGATTGAATGAATTGGCTGCCCGTCACCAAATAGCTGTTGGAAAAAGTGCAGAAGTCTTTGTTGAACAGACGTGGCATGAAAGTTGTCTGATGATGAAGATTTCTTCGATTCTAAATACAGGTTCTTATGGGAGAAATCTGCAAGCTGAAGTGGTCATGGGGAGACCACATTGCTCGCGGAACCGATAGCCGTTGGGGAAGAAAGGTTCTCGAGTGGCGACCCCGCATGGCCGAAAGTGGAGTGTGGGACAGCCTCCTATCTCTGTTAACATGACGGGGAGCTCCTGGATTCAAGTGACTCGTGACCATGATGCTCTATGGGGAAGGCTTTTATTCAGGAGTGCATGTCGTCCGGCTGA
Source organism: Eumaeus atala (assembly GCA_017140195.1). Lineage (NCBI taxonomy): Eukaryota > Metazoa > Arthropoda > Insecta > Lepidoptera > Lycaenidae > Eumaeus > Eumaeus atala. The sequence continues at coordinate 724,908 of JAFELO010000683.1, read as the reverse complement.
TGATGATGATGCTAGGAAATAAATACAATGTTGGTATTGTACCAGACTTTTAAGGGGTTATGAAATCGGCCAGCACGACCGGGGTCACATGACACTGCTTATATAGTCAGCTTTGCCGCTGGCCCATCGCAGGGCTCCGATTGCTCGTTTGCTATACTATAACAAAGACGGTATGCTGATGATGTTTTAATATTTATAATATTGGATGTGATTCTAATATTATGTCATCGAAACCTATCGCAACTCCAAATATTATTTGACGCTCATGTATCAAACATGACACGTCCTTAGCGCCACTCAGCGATGTCAATGCCTTCTTGAACCTTCGCGAATTAAATTCGCAGCCGACGACGATACTTTTGTATCCGCCCGCGCACAATACCTATTCAGATTTATTGAGGATCGCTGAATCGGCAATCGTCAGCCCGACGACCGGTCGCTCACCCTACATAATGCATCGTTAGGACTCTTTAAGGGGACAAAGCAATCCCAAATTTTATACGCCTCCATAATCATTTCATTGGCGCACCTAAATTTGCGGTTGCAATGGCCACGTTTCTGCAACATCATGTTGCAAAAAAACGCGGTAAAATGGTTTATTTCTGAGTGACTAATATAATTGCACACGTATAACAGTAGCGCCATCTACGCCGCCTTAACACGGAGGTTCAGAGGGAATGGCAACTGATTTCAAATCAAAGTGAACTAAAAGTCAAGAGCGTTCATTCTTCACTCAATATAGCTAACCCGTTCAAGAGTGATTGTGAGAAAAATCTACCACTGTTACTCAACATATTCAATTTTATTTCTTACCACTAAAGTGGCGATGGGCTGGCTCAGAAAAACCGATGGCAGATGGGCCAGTAAGCTTCTGGAATGGAGGCCGTGTTTAGGAAACGTGTTGGTCGACCGTTTACCAGGTGGGAAGACGATCTCCGTGTAGTGGCGGGTCCACGATGGGATGAGAGTAGCAGGAGCTCGGTCGTCTTGGCGTTCAATGAAGGACATAGGCCGTCCAACAGTGGACCTATAAGGGCCGATAGAGATGATGATGATGATTTGACAAAACTTTGTTAACTTGAGAAATATAGATTTCATTGTGATTTAAAAGTCACAAATAGAAATTTTCCCTACCTTTTGACCAAAAACAAAATGGTCAAAATTCAAGAGTTGAAACTAATCTTAATACAAGAGTTGAATTTAATTTATGAGCAACCTTAACTTACTCACCATAGGGAAGAAACTGGTGCTGCGAGCTTATGGAACTAAGGTTATGGAGAAGGCAGAGCCACGAAACTTCATTTAGCTGTGGTCAGATAGATTGTAGACACCACTGGTCAGCGTGAATCTAATACGGTCCTCCAGCCTAGCCTTACAAAGTGCGGATCGCTTTCGTTCCTCGCCAGGCACCTTTGCTTTTGGCGGGTTATGGCTGCTTAGGGCATATAACATGGCACGGCGAGTCACACTTTTCTACTACTTTAAGAATCTACTCATGGGTTGATTCGAAGTCATGCCTAGAATTATAATCCATTGAATTATAAACATATTATAAATATAGTAAAATATATTTTAAAACTTTTATGGTCGCCTTGATAAATATATAACTCTATAAAGCGGCAAAATATCACATATTTTTTTTTTAAATAAATGGACTATTTCGATAAAAAAATAACTTCAAGTAGTTTTCAACCGCAACAAATTCTTACGAGTGTCTTAAATACACATAATAAATGTTTTAACTTTCTATATGATACCCTTCAAAGAAACTCTACATTTGTGCCGCTCGCGCTACCTAAAAATGTCTTGTCTTCACTTTCCGAATCAAATGAAAACTATATTAGCTGACCTGGCAAACGATTTCAATGGACGGTTCAACGCCCGCTCGCATAATCTGGAAGCAAAGCACACGTTCATTCGTGTTTTTTAAATAATTTGATAGATAGATTTGAGCTGTTTAGTCTTGTCGTATAATTTGTAATGTATGTAAGAATCCATACAATTGTTGTCAGAATAAGTCATAATTTCATTTGTTACAGTAACTTTAAACGTAAAGAAAGTGCGAGTATGCAAATTCATTATTTGTTGTTCAAATTACATGGTGTTTAGCTTTTGCTCCATTTCTTTCATTTGCTTTAAAAGCTTTTGAGATTCGTCATATAATTTTACTACTGCCTTTACAGACGCTTGAGGGACTAAATTTTTAAGTCGATCTAAAACAGCCTTCTCTTCATTTGTAGCGTTTTCCAATTCTTTTATTATAGGCTGCATTTTGTGCACCAAAGCATCTATGTTTCTAAGGTTTACTAACTTTTTATCCAATGGGTGAAATATTATATTTATATGATTATCTATAGCCTCGCGAAGTTGAACATTTTTAATTTTTATTAAAGCGTCAACTACGGTTGGTTTACTTTTATCTGATGTATCATCTGGATCATCCAATATGTTATAATGTTTAGAGCGGAGACCTGAAATTATGAACATATGTATTTAGTCATATAGTAAGTAATTACTATCGTTTAGGTTTGTAATCACAAATATTTCTCCACGTATAAGTCTGGGGAAGTTAGGCGTAAACCGATTACTGTAATTAAAAACAAAAATAATGACTTTCTCCAATGAAGAAAAAGCAAAAAATCTCAATTTAATCGGTTCTAGTCCGATGAGCTGTAGGGTTCCCGGTAGTAATTGGTCCCTTCGAAAAAAAAAAGTGTTTTAGATCCCGGTTAGTTTTGTTCTCCGTACCACACTTAAGATAATCTCAAGTGGTAGTTCATACTGCAACAAATAATAATGATAAGCAATATATCAGTTTAGTCCAATCACTAATTTATCTAATCGGGGCTGTAGGGTACGTGAGCCAGGAACCTAACATTGTATGATCAGCATTTCGATGCTATTTGGATGACACAAATCGCAATAAAGAAACTATTCTGTTCTTGTTCTGTCTGTTGTATAATAGGCTATTATTTCGAGATTCGTGCGGGTTACGGCCCAATAGAGGGAAAGAGGAAAGGGGGTCAACGCATCTGCAAAACAACTATGCGGATATTTATCATGGGTTTCGGTACCCGGTAGTCATTCCTGATCCAAAGGTTCCGACTGCTTGTCTGTTCGCGTATACAATCATACCGGAGCTCTATTCAAACTGCTTAGTTAGTTAAAACTAAGAAGGTTTCATTATAACGCTTTTGCTAATCCTGGAAAAGGTGCATTGTAGGAAAACATTTTCTGTTCCATTCAATTCCTTTGTATTTCGTGCGGATCGTGGCCTATTGGAGGGGAGGAGTAAGGCGACGCATGATCATAATGCGGATATCTATGGGCATCGGTAAGTTTAGGAGTATAAAATGTCTATACTCATGCCTTATTTTCGTTTTGGTTTCGGCTTGAATAGACTGCTAGTAAACCCTTCAAAACTAGTGTTGTTAGTTCATTACAGCGAATTAGGCCTGCGTGATCTGGAAAGTATGAACCTTCGTTTCTTGCGGCACTTCTGTACTAACCTGTAATTGACTAGGGTAGCCAATCCCTAAGCGTATAGAGCCTTGATATACTTGTAGCATCACATATTTTTCATACAATGAATCATTGATTTACAAACGTTAACAAAAATGCGTGATACACGTTTTCATACTGAACATCTTTGATTGTAAGATATTTTTGCAAATTCAACCTTACCCATATGAGTTTAACTTGTTTTTACAAGGTTCACTAATTAATATATTGTGCACATGTTTTAATATTAGCGGGTAAGACATTAATATTGTAAAGTAATAATAATTATCTTCAAATTTTGTAAATCAATGCAATGATTTCATAGATAAATGATTAATTTTCATTTTGTTTTACTTTTTTTCTAGCATGCCGCATGCAAAACCGATAATTGGGCCGCGTGGAGTCACATAAGAAAATTAGAACGAACCAACTTACCAATCTTACAGCTCTTACACTTCGCCTCATATTCCTTTATTGCGCGACTCAGTGTCAACAGTTTCGTGTCAATACTGAAACCCAACTTTCTGATCGAATAAAGATCTTCACTTATATTAATTTTCGATGTGTCGCGATAAAAATGATGATATTCGTCTTGTAGATTTAGAATTTCATACATTTCATTACTAAATGCTGCTAATACAGCTATTTTAATGTCCTGACGGATAGTATCTGTTTTATTTGTGACGTCCTTATCTATATTACACAGCAAGAAGCGAACATAAGATTTAATTGCTTCTACTGATACCAGCATCTTTGAAGTTATCTCCTCATACAAGTCTTCTAGAGAACTGCAATAATATTTCTCATCAATGTTCCTTTTAGCACGGCTTGCTGAAATCATTGCAAAAAATATTGAATTTATTATGACAGTTTTAACAATAGACAGGTTAAATCATCATGTGGTGGTTTTCCGTTTGTGTGGGACGGACGTGTGTGGTATTGATTTCCACACATTATTTATTTCGGAATTTAATTTGGTGAAATTTCTGCGGGAATCATTTTCGTTGTTTTCGTCTTGTTTTGTTCTGTTGTGTTCGTGCTGACGTTTTTTGTGACGGGAACATGTCGGGGGGGGGGATGGGTTTCGGGGAGAGGGGACAGGTTCGTCAAGGGGATCGGAGAGGGTCGCTCTAGGGGAAATTCGGTGGATTCGAGGTGTTGGAGGATCTATCCTCACTGGCGTCTTTATCGGAGGCTGAACTTGGGCGCGCCTGTTTACGGAGGGGTCCGGCGACTCCGGTTCGGACACAAGTGTTGGGGGAGATGTCAGGTATAGGTCACGATGTGTGGCCAAAAGGAGCAAAGCGCGTACACAGACTGGAGCAAGGGCGGCGCTGCGAGAGCGCCTGTCTGAAGAAAAGGAGGAAGCTATCGAGGAGGCACTGCGGATGAGGGCGTTCCTAAAGGAGAAGGAAGGAGGAGCGACCCAGACGGCAAACCCTGTTATTCTGGGGGAATTCGATCGGTGTGGGGCCGAGAAGGTCATGGTGGCGCCGGAGGCTAACCTCAATTTAATTCTCGACCTCACGGGGGATACGCTTCCAAGATTAAGAGGGCTGCGGAATCCATCATTGAGATGATAGAGTCCCTGGTGGTCCGCAGGGAAGATGGGGAGGTGAGGCGGCTGAAGGCCGATAACGCGCAGCTGCAGCGTGAACTGGGCAACCTGCGTGAAGAGGTCCGCGCCTAGAGGCGCGATTTTGAGAAGGCGCGGAAGAAGTCGGCCGATGGGAGCGAAGCAACCCCATAACGGCCGACTTCATGAAAGAAGTTGCCCATATGGTGGGGACTAGAGATGCGGCTCCCTCCTGCCCCACCTTGCCACCCGCCTCTTGCCGGGGACAATCGGCCGCTGGCGAAGGAGACGAGGGAAGTGATCCTGGCCAAGAAGACGGCCAAACCAGCTAATGGGAGTGTTCCAAATTTGTAGGAGTTCCCGGCCCTGTCCCAAAGTACAAAGGAGAAGGGCAAGGGAAAGGGGAAAGGAGACGGGCCAGAGTGGAAAGCGGCGAATAAGCAGGCGGCACAAACGCCACCGGCGAAGAAGAAAAGTGCATCGGCGGCTTCTGTGCCACCGTTGAAGAAGAAGGTGGCGGCGAAGCCGAAGCTGTCGCTCGCCCGTTCCTCGGCCGTGATCGTGAAATTACGGCCGGAGAGAATGACCACGGGGGCGACATACGCTTCGGCACTATTAAAAGCAGAAGGGGCGGTGGATCTAAAGAAGCTGGGTATTGGTCCGCTCCGGATTCGCGATAGTAATTCAAAGTGCTGCCCAGCTCCACGAGCGGCGAAGTGAATAATCTTGCCGCTCGCCTACAGGAGGTACTCAAGGAGGAGTCGGAAGTAGTCATGCCCGAGAAAATTGCCAATTTAAGACTCATGGGCCTGAGTGACGCGGTCACTGCAGAGCGTCTTGCGACTGAGGTGGCAAAGAAGGGGGGCTGCAACCCGGGCAAGGTCTCCGTGGGCAATTACCACACAGGGCAATTCGGATAGGGCTCGGCCCACATCGAACTTCCAACGGCAGCGGCCAAGAAACTGCCCGATGCTGGGAGCGTAACGGTGGAGTGGTGCCGCGTCACGGTACACCTTTTACAGGCGCGCCCCAGGCACGGCTACCGTTGCCTGGGGACGGGGTACGTGTCTAGTACGTGCTCCGGTGGCACTGACCGCAGCACCTTGTACTACCGCTGCGGTCAGCCTGGCCACAAGGCCGGTGGGTGTTCCGCCACCGCTCGTCTAGCGGTGTGCGCAGACGCCGGCAGACTGGCGGGCCACGTGATGAGGGGCATGTATTGTAAGCACCCCGTCCAACGCTGGAAAGTTCCCTCTCCCTTTCAGAGGAACCGTTCGGGGTCGGACGTTGAGATGGTATAATGGCTAGGCATCTCACCGTTATCCGCGCGAACGTTAATCGCTCCCCTAGGGATCTTTTCCTGCAGTCCATGACGGAGTGGGCGATTGACATCGCGATCGTAGCAGAGTCGTATGCCGAGCCCTCCAGCAAAGCTGGGCCAACGGCTCGGTGGTGATTATGATTCGGCCTGGAGCCGCATCTTCGGGTCAGACTAGACAAGACCGAAGCCCTTCTCTTCCGCGGGACCGGCCGCAGAGGGCCCCCACCGTGGGCCGCCCTGCAAATCGGGTAGGAGAGGGTCAGGTTGAGCCCCCACATGAAATATCTGGGGCTCATTCTTGACGGAGGGTGGACCTTCGGCCCACATTTCGCTATGGTGGGACCTAAGGTCGTGAAGGCGGCGAGTGCGCTGGGCATAATCCTTTCGAACCTCGGAGCAGGCAGCTGTACTCCGGTGTCTGTCGGTGTATGGCGGCGTCCGGTGCTCCGGTTTGGGCGGATCGTCTCACTGCGAGAGAAAAGGTCTGTGCTCTGCGCAGAGGGTCGTCGCAGTCAGGTCCATTCGGGGGTACCATACGGTATCGTGGGCTGTAGCGACAGCCCTAGCCAGCGATCCCCCGTGGGGGCTCGTGGCGGAGGTTCTTGCCGAGAGCTGCTCCTATGTCTCGGATAGAAGGGCTTTCGGCCTGAAACCCGCGCATGACGACATCCCACGGGTAGGGCATGTGGCGTTAATGCGGAGGTGGGGGGAGAACCTGGTGCGGCAGCCGTACGCCGTAGTTCGGTGAGTATCTGTGAAGGACCGTCTAAAGGGAGCCGACGACTCGTTGTCACGATTGTGGCGTGGTGGTGGATTCGGCCCAGCACACCGTCAAGGTGTGTCCGAGATGGGCGGTGCTGTGTCACGATCTGACATCAGCTGTCGGGGGAGACTTGTCAAAGTCGAGCATCATCGCAGCGATGATCGGCAGTGACGAGTGCTACCAGGCGATGTCTTCCTTCTGCGAGACCATCATGTCCCTGAAGGAAACCGAGCGGGTGAGAGAAGAGGCAGCCTCCCGGTCCACTTCATCAAGACACGGCGTCGTGGCGTAGCCGGACAGTCCACGAGGTGTTGAAGTCTGGCCATTTCGCCGACACCGGCCTGTCGCTGGATGGGTCCTGTTGCCTGCAGATTCGGGACCCTCCATTAATAGCGGCTGAAGGTTCCCGTAGGGGTTTAGTTGGTATTGCTACCCAATGCAAGCGTCCAACATAGGTCTGGGCGTCTACCCGAGCTCCCAGGTATCACGCGTAAATGCATTCCCCTTCGTCGCCAAAAAAAGAAAAAGGTTAAATTATCATATCAATGAATTGAATTATTTATTGGAATCGGCCTATACTCGTCCACTGTTGAACCTAGGCCTTCCCCATAGAGCGCCAACCAATGAGATATATGTGATAGAGTCCTGGATGTAATACGAAATTTGTAAGTATTGTTAAATAATTAAAAATAAACTAGCTTAGAATTGAAAATGGTTCCCAACGTATATGTATGTATGTTACATTTTTTAGTAAGCCTACTCAAAAATGTAACATACATACATATAAGTTTGGAACCATTTTCAAATGCTGGAAAAGTCACAATTTCACCAGAAGTGTATTATATATAAACTTATTACAATGAAAATATGTTCATATAATTAATAATCAACAATACACTACATATCACGATTCTTTCATATCTGCCTTGCCTCATGCCTTATATCATGTCAGGAACCACGAGACTTTGTATGATTGCAAAGTACGCACCAGCACGCTCTCCGACAATCAGTGATCAAGAATCTTCGCAACCGGCGTGTTTGTATATTAATCACACTTTCTCATAAGCCACACCCTATTATCAGTTGACATATTTTTAAAGTATGCGTATATTTAAATGAAAATTGTTGCTAGATTATACCATATTTAAAAAATAGTTTAGCGAACATAAATAATAATGATTTAAGAATATCATTTAAACATACCTTAGGGCCCACAGGCCACATGGCATTATTCCTTCCTTGACGTTTTACGTAGCTTCGTAACTTCTTTTTCTTAGACTATGACTTTTGTGCGCCATTTTGTATTTCAATTACATTTATTGTCTTCTTCGAAATTGTTAAGATTGTTTGGCTTCGGGATTCGAACCCGGGACCTCACGTCTGTGATTGAGCATACTTACCTCTACGCTACGAGGCAATAAAAAAGAAACTACATATACACTTACGTACATAGATGCCTGCGGACACTACTACCTTCTTTAGCTTAGGGTACTACTACCGAAAACGGTAAGAAGAAAAGTTATTAGTTTTGTAAATCACAATAGTCACCTGGTTTGCTCCTACAATTATATTTACAAATCATTTCACTGTTTTCAAATTCATGTAAATAATTTTGCATCGTGTTCACTCGAGTTTGGAACTCTGTCTGTAATTGTGGATTCTGATCCATTTCTGTGGTTATTATGTTGACTACACGATCAACATGGCGTTTCCTAAAATCGGCGAGATCTTCAAGAATATGTAACAAATGTTTCGGACGGTCGTCTATAAATTGTTCAAACAAGTTAACATTGCGCAAGTGTTTTTCAGCGATTTCTTTAGCCTTCGCCGTATAACTTAACTCAATTATTTTATCGAGCGATCTGTTGTTAATAACATAATCAATCAGCGTCAAAATATCTTTACTGGTGTGCAAGCTCTTCTCTGGAGGGCATAACATATTATTTTTGTTCTCATTTTCTGTATGAGCATACAATACATTTTAGCAAATCGAATTAATTTTATAAATATAATAGTTGAGCGTGTAAGTTTCTTTTATTATATCAAGGAGTGACTGCAGAAAGGATTAGGCTCGATTTGCTTCAGATGTAGATAGCAAACCGGAATGATA
>JAFELO010000683.1:696682-715628 GCA_017140195.1 Eumaeus atala | reverse complement strand
TATATATATATATATATATATATATATATATACACTACGCTATATATATAATACGCTAGTTCGTTGAGCTATTATGGCAATTGCAATAACTAAGCCGTCAGCGAGTTCTTCAGAAAAAAACTTCCCTTATGATGTCCCAAGGGAAGTTTTTTTATTTTACGCGGGTGAAACCACGTTAGCCTGTCCTGTGATAAGTACCATAAAGATTTGTGTTACAGGTACATAATAGGCAACGGAAATATATTTAATATATTTTTGTATACATTTAAGATTTCTATCATAGATTTTTGTAGTACAAGGGGGCAATCGAGTAATCGAAGCATTTCGATGACTACAGACGCCCATGGACATTCACATGATTGCGTTGCCCTACTATCATGCCTCCCCAATGGGCCACCGGCTACTCACAAACCTTACGAAACGCGACAGCGACGCTGTCACTTTGCACATGTAATACATGTATAAACATCCAATGCCTTTGCGAGATATGAACCCGCAACCTTCGGCGTAACACGCGGATTAACCGCCACGTTGAAATGTGATCGAGCCGATCGTCAATATGGTAGAGAAATATAGCGTGTTCCAAAGAGTCCGTCCATATATGGGCTTCATTGGCATTTGCTTTAATCTGTTCACCGTTTCGTTATTGGGTTTCTAAATATGATTTCCGACGAAGCAGATTTCATAAACATATTGTAATAAACACATGTAGAATATATATTTACCGGTTGTGCTGCCATATCCACCTGAAGTTGAGTAGTACGCTTCGTCCTTGCCAATGTCATAATATTCCGGTGGTGCGGTTGTTCGTTTTGTTGTTCGTTTGTTCGTCACAAACGTTGCGCACATCATCAAGATTATGTACAGCTTCATAGAATTCATGATGTCATTTGTTAAGAACCTATTTATTGCGTTACTTTTATAACATTTACGGTAACGCGCTTCCCACATAGCAGTCATTTTTAAAATTTTTACTTTTATTGTTATAGATAAATAAATGAAAGCACAAGTCATCGTGTACATAAATAATCGCATTTTACTAGCTAGTAATAAATAAATACGTCTTGTAAGTTTGTGTGATTGCATTTCTAAATTTAAAAAAATATTTTTGAAGTGAATGCTTCTTAAGTGACATAAGATAATGGAAACTATTTTGATTTCGCGTCAACAATCATGCTACACGTAGCACTCGTAGCAGCACTTAGTTGCCGTGAGTTACGTGCTTGCCACGTGTGCTACGCATTTTGAGATAGTTTTAAGATATATTGGCAGTTCTAGTAAGAGGTAGGTGCCATGCATGCATTGTAAAGGAAATTGTGCCGGCACGACCGGGGAGGTAGCTCTCGTTCACTTGATGCCGCCGTAGAGTGACATCTACGGTGTCGCGTTGCATGCGGTTTGTGAGTAGCCGGTGGCCCATTGGGGGGATGTGAAAAGGAGGGCAACGCATCGGCATAGTAATTAAGTTGATGTTCATGTGCGTCCGAAGTCATAAAATGGCTCCGATAGCTCGTTTGTCCCCATATACTATACAAAAAGACAGTCGTACTCCCTTTTTTTCTAGATATTATAAGTGGTAGAGTAATTGCAACATTACAGCAACATAGGGCCGACACAACCGCGGAGGTACCTCTCACTTACATGATACTTAAAAGACATAATACATGTTACTTATACGAATATATTGTATGTAAGGAGGGTAGTCGTAAAAAGGCTCCGGTTTCTCGTTTGCGGGAGGCAAACGAGAAATAATAAAAATATTCCAAAAGGGATTTTGAGAAAATCAACTAACCACATACATACAGACCAATTATGATCGAATTGGCTAAAACGTTTCCCGTGTTAGTCACGGGCGAAGCCGGGGCGGGTCACTAGTAATGTTATATATGATAAATGTATTTTATTCTAAAATGTCCTCATAGAGGTTGTTGACACTAACTTTAAAACCAAATTAGACGGTCGTTAAACTATTAGAAAATACTAAGTTAGGGAATTTAAGTACGCGGCTAAAGACACTGAACTGACAGTTGCCTGGTTAAGTTATAAAATTAGAAATGTACGTACTGTAATACGTTGAAATTTATGTTGACGAAGTAACAGATCAACTGTCTCTACAGAACTAATAGCCATCTCATTCTATACTGTGTGGAAAAATAACTTTAGCAATTTCGTATGAGGTAGTGCTATGGTGCATGCACGAATTGGGCAGGCACGAGGACGTCCTCTCGCTCACATGATACCGCTATAAAAATGAAGTTAATGTGTCGCATATTTTGCGGTGAGCAGACGGTGGCCCATATTAATATATTACCTATAGGGGGATTGAGCATTTTGATTCCTATCGATGCCCATAAACATTCGCAAAATTGTAATGCAAAAACTTTAGGTACACAAGCACAGGTCACCAGCGGTTACCTACAATCGTAAATAGTGTTACGCGATGAGCTTTTATTTCCTATTTAAGTGACACTTTTTTTGTATAGTATAGGAAACGTAGGGCATCATCATCCTGATGACCTACGGGGCCGAATTTATTACCGCAAATTTGCGGACCAGTCCTAAACATTATTTTAGGACTGGTCCGCAAATTTGCGGTAGCTCAACGGGCTATGTTGGGTGTTTCTCTGTCTGACGGAATTCGTAAAGAAGTCATAAGGCAGAGAAGTAAGGTATTCGATATAATAAGCTCGCTGAAGTGACAATGGGCTGATCACACGCTCAGAAGAACAGATGGCAGATGGGCCTGTAAGGTTCTGGAGTGGAGGCCGCGTTTACGAAAACGAAGTGTTGGTCGACCGTTCACCAGGCGGGAAGACGATCTCCGTGCAGTAATCGGTCCGGGATGGATGCGAGTAGCCGGAGATCGGTCGTCTTAGCGTTCATTGAAAAAAGGCCTGTGTCCAGCAGTGGATCGATAAGGACTGATAATAATGATGTTAGGGAACGATAATCGAGCCTTCTTGGCTCATGTATGGACTTTAATGCTTCACCAAGAAAATGTATGCTTTCTTGTTATGCGAAAGTTTACGTTTGCCGGTCCTCCCGCACTCTTTGCCATAAAAATGATAGATCAATGACGAATAATGGACTAATAAACAAAGTCAGGTAAGCTTAGCTGATGGCGATAAAGTCATGACTCTATTAGACTTAAAAGGATTTCATAAAAAACCCAAATGACGTTATGCTTCCCAGCAGCCGAACACGCATAAATGACGTAGCTTTTGTAATAAACACCGAAAATATTCCCCGAATAAATCGGCGTTGCGTGCAGAACTGGCCACCCCATCACCAGACATTATTTAACCATCGGGCACGCCCATTTAAATCCCTTCCTTCCTGTCCTGCGTGTTTGCAAATTAATCAATATAGTCATTTCAGTCTCGTGTAGTGCTACGTGTATTAAACACGATTAAAAGCCTCATTTATTGGGTTTTAGGTACTCACAGTGGGCGGAAAGGGGTTTCGGGTGGTGTGGGTTGGGGGGCGGCGGGGTCAGACAGCGGCGTTCAAGGTGAAGGCCGCTAAGGCTGGCACATCCATACCTAGCTATATGCAATTTGCTTTTAATATCGTGCTTTTGCTTGTTCCATTATTTCTTTTAGAACCTTACTTTAACGTTTCAGATTAGATATTAGTATAACCACAGCTTTCTGTATAAATTGTTATAAATATCTGACTTTTTTTACTATTTTATCAACTGCAAAGTCATAGCGTGTTAACGATCGCATTGCATTCTATCGAATCGTTTGTAGACGATCAATGAAATTGAATATTCAATGGTTTTACGTGGGGCCAATAACCACCTGGGCCAGTTTAGCATCTACATAAACAAAGGATTTTTTTATAGAATAGGGGCGCAAACGAGCAATCCAGGCCCACCGGATACTCACAAACCGCCGGAAACCCGTTACTGAGGAAGATGTCACTTTACTTCTGTATTATGTGAGCGAGAGCTGCCTGCCCGGTCTTGCCGGCTTAATTCCGTTGCATAGAAGGATGCAGTGTCATGCACTATAACTTCTGTTTTTCCGCCTTCGACGTATCCACCCATGGTCATCGTATTTTCCCAAAAGAAGCCGGTCGCTACGCGATAGCCTAATAATGGGAAATCACGCGGCCATGTCACCAGAAGTAAAGCCATGGTTCAATTCCTCTTAGTAAAATCTATTTAGCGATTTGCTTTTGAGAGCTATTAAGCTATTGAGCTTTTAACAATCTCGTCAAAACCAATCATGAGCAGATGTTAGGCCGTTGAGCCTAGCATCTGATTAGATATTATTGTTTGTATTATCACGATGCAGACATGTAAGATTTAAAATTTATATTAGACTGCTCAGTTTATGTGACACATATCTGCTTGTGATGCATTATGCATTTAATTACTTCAGATTTTTCTCAGAATGTATTTTTTACGATTTCATCATTCAAATAACGGTAAATATCTTGTGTTCTAACTAGAAAAGAACGGCGAACCCATTTTTTGTGTGACGCCTTTTCAATTCGACCTTAGTATTGTTGTGACGGGCCGGCCGGTAAGAACGCATCAATATAATTTAGCGTGAAGGACAAACGCAACTAGCTTGTCGGTCTGCTAGACACGTTAACGTTTATTTACGGTAGCATCATCAACATCATCAACATTATTGTATTAAGTTCCGGGGTAGTAAATAACTGGGGTGTACCTCCATAAAGGTAATACAGATAGAGTAGGGAAGTCAGCCTAAAATGCGTTGGTCTAAGCCAAAAGCTCTGCGCAATGCGCATATGAAATTAGAGGGAAAAAATAGTACTGCTCTCTCATCTTCCTTCTAGATTAACCAAGACTGTTACTGGCCATCGCATCCCCTCTCTATCTATATTATCTCCATCATTACACACGAATTGTGCCGGTTCAACCGGGGTTGTACCTCTCTTTCTTATAATATTGACGTAAAGTAACGAACCGTTTGCATCCGGTTTGTGATTTCCGATTACCCGTATATGAATAGTTGAAAAGCTTTGCATGAAAAAGGGAACCTATTTGAAAAGTAAAAGTATTGTTTTTTTATAGTATAGGGGGGGGGCAAATGCGTAATCGGAGCCTTTTTAGGACTACCAGTACTCATGAACATCCGCATAAATAAATACAATGCCGATGCGTTGCCCTCCTATCCTCCTCCCCCTAAATCGCCACCGGTTACTCGTAAACCGCACGAAACGCGATACCAAAGATGTCACTTTACGCCGGTATCATGTGAGCGAAAGGTACCCCGACCGTGTGGGCCCAATTCCGCTGCAATGTAGCACGGCACTTCCTCTACAAACTCTCCCGCTCCTGGCGGACTGATGTCCCGTAAACTGAGAATAGAGAGACCTCTCTCACATTCTCATATGGCACCGCCGTGTGGTGACAGTGACACGGTTTGTGCGGTTTGTGAGTAGCCGGTAGACCAATGGAGGGAAGGAGGAAAAGAGGATCGGAAGGAATGCATCTGGTTACCACCAATAATGCGGATGTCTTTGGGTTCGATTGTTCGTTAATCATCATGTACTATAATAAGGTTTTTAGGTATTTTTCATACACACACACACACACACACACACACACACACACACACACACACATACACACACATACACACACACACACACACACACACACACACACACACACACGCACGCAAGCACGCACGCATAGACGCATGCATGCATGCACGCACGCACACACACACACTTTGTGTAGCTGTATATGATACTTATACTATATATCCCGCGCGGATGGCTACCCCATAAAGATGGCGGCCGCAACCGAAATTCGGTTGGAACAACATCCCACTATCAGAACTCGTATAAGACGATATTACCAACGGTAACATCCTCATTTTGGAAGGTAAAATAATTGGTCAAATGCTGGAACATTATTAGGTCAACGGGAAACAAACTATTCTGCACTAACGCGTTAGTTGGTTACACTTTGAAATACCGCAAACTTGGCCAAATATAACTCCATCGTCACAATCAGTCTGATTCCTATTTTAGTTGAAACAACCTCCACTTTAGCTCAGAATGTAATTTTCTTGATCTAACATACATTCCTCTCTTTGTGCAAAGGATCTCAATAAGGTGCTTTTGGATATACCACATTAAATTGTCGGTAAGAGGCAGTGCCATGCTGCTAACATGATACCGCGATAAGCGTCAGCTGTGTCGTGTTCGTGTGTGTAAGATGTGAGTAGCCGGTGGTCCGTGGTCCTCTTCAACCAAGACCGGAGGAAAGCAGGGCAACGTATCTGCAACGTTGTAACGTCTGTATTCACGGATTAGCCATGATTGCATGTTTGCCCCCAAATAATAAAAAATATAACAATACATATCATAAATGAAACCGGGTAATTGCGATTCTGACCTGAACACGTAGGGTTCCACACGAATGGGTGATACGAGTGTTTCCCAATGGATTTATGTGATATAACCATAGATTTAGAAAAACAAAAAGATATAATGTGAGCGTCTCAATACCGTCCATATAAACGTATATAAACATTATGTGCAACTATCAAATTTTACATTTTATATACATTTTATGTTATTAAATTTTACATTTTATATACAGCTGAAACACATGGTCGTAAGGTTTACATTTCAAGGTAATTTGGCACATCTCTCTAATAGAACCTGAATTGAAAAACCACTTAAGAGTCATACGCGTTAGGTTGATATTGCAAAAAAGTATGTTTATTATACAATCACGGATGATGGTTGAACATGAAATCGTATATTTAATAAATCAATGGATTTAATTATAAATTACGTTAAGTTTCGGATTTTACCCTTTATCTGTATTATATTTAGTTTCTTTGTGTCTTTAACGATTCTAGATCACTGATACCCTTCAGATTTCCTAACAGATAGAAGACAAAAAGACACGCTTCTTCTTTCGCCGGTTTTTGATTCGATGATAGAGATATAGGGAGTAGGAATCGGCGATAGAATATCAGATCTATATTATTAGTTCTCTATCTGTTGATTTATTTAATCTTCTTTTGTATACCGAATAGTTGATTAAATGACCGATTGGTCCATTATGTTTCGTATTGTGTTTAACTCATATGCTGTTGAGCAAGTGCATTTTCTCTAATAACGTCGAGATAATAAGTAATATAAGTTTATTTCTTAGTACTGAAGGTAGGTTAGTGCTGAAGGTAGATAGTGCGGTCTTGCATAGACGCACTATGTAACACCTCCCACGTAATACGAGCACAACCATAAGATGACCATCGATGCTGGTGAGTTTCGTACAGTTTGTACGTTAGTTACGTGTGGCTCGTTGGGTGAGAGGAGATAAGGAGGGCAACATAAATTTAAATACGAGACCGTAGCGTGTAAGTTGGTTTTGCATTAAACACAATATAAATAACAAATACATTACATAATATAAATATATGTTAGATATATAGACGACCAATTGGCTTAATTTGTAACATGGAGAGTTAAACAAACGTTTGTGGTTTCGAACTTTGTCCAGGTCGCGGATAATTATGAAACATGTTTTTGTGTATGATTATAATATATTAAGAATTATAAGTTTATAAAATACATAGGTTTATAAAATATATTAGAAATATTTCCGTTGTCTGTACCTGTAAGGCTGTATAAATCTCGTACAAGCATAAGGGTACTTAATGGCTCAAGCGGAAGATGGGTGCTGACACGTATGATAGCAAATGCCGAGCTTGGGACGAATTTTGCAAAGTTGTTAATATATTAAATTTGATATTTTGTTTCACTGTAATATTTGGTATTTTGCAAAATAAACGTTTATTTAATTATGTAATTGTTTAATACAGGAATAGACTAACGCGGCGTCCACAGATGTTAAATTCGTAAGTTAACTTCAAGATAGTTTTGTCAACCGGTTGAAAGATAATCTAAGCTGGTAGGGTTGGGTGCGATGGGCTAGAATAGCTACAGTCTACAGACAGCGAGCTGCATACTTCAGGTACCTAAAATTAAGGTCGTAGGTACATATTGACTTGGTATTTGTATATCCTCTGTCTGGCTCCATTTTGCCAAGCGGCCGATAAATTTAGGACCGGGCTCAGACAAATTTTATGACGAATATAAATGTCCGATCCTCGGGTACTGATGTTACATCAACTACGTAGCTGGACAGGTTTCCATAATGAAAGTCCTTGTCTAGGTTAATGTTAAATATTACATAAACATATTAACATGTGGTGGTTCTAAAAATATATTTGATATTACATTCGAAATTACTCATCTATCGTAAAACAAAGTCACCAAAAGCTGTCAGTCTGATTGTGATTGATTTTTTTAAAATCGAATGAATGAGTTTTCATGTGGTTTTCGCCCGTAGATGGAGTACCTAGGAAGGTTTTCATGTAAAATCCGAACCCTGATAGTTACAGGCGAAACCAGGGCGGATGACTAGTATAAATGTTAAGATGTAGTTCTCGAAATATTTAAGAGTGTATATTATACCTCTAGACGTATGTGCTTGCTTCGCCCCACGGTTTCATCTGAAAACATTTTGGTTATGTCATACAAACTTAACCCACTATAATGTAATAAGCAATTGAACGCCAGAAATATGATATAGGCAGATTAATGGTCACCTTTGCCCCATTGGCATTCTATATGTTAACGGTTTCTAAGTCATAAAACCTAAATGTATACAGTGGCGTACCTATTGCCTAGATGCCCACATTGAATGCTATAAATTCATAAGATCTACCCCTCTGCCCTCACTCTCGTCTAAGATAGACCAGTAAACAGTTACGGTTAAGGAAAGGCCCCTTGCGATCGGGGCTCATAGCATTTACCGACTTGCCACAGACTCTAGTTATGCTACTGCGCCACCAAATTTTAATTTGCCAGTAAACTTATTTCGGCTTAGCGTTGATAGATCGGTCAGGACTCCCTACCATGGTTCAAGCCATGTAGTGGTGGCGGTACCCGCAGCCTGAGGTGAACTCAGACACTGCGCGAAGCTAATTGCACAGAGCTATAACAATAGTGGACTTAACAGCAGGGGAAGGAGGTGCTTTTACGTATGGGGCTAAGGGTGGAGATGGGAACTTCACCACATTGTACTGTCCTGAAGTTGATGGGGTTGTCCTGTGGTGCGGCGCGATCTCTTTGTGGAGGTGGTGTCTGTCTCTTAAGGTACTAACGGGCTGTCGAGATGCCCTGATGATTTATATTTCCGGGGTGCCTTACCAAATTTGGCGCTGATGGCACTGGTTTTAGCGGGTATTATGTACCTTAATCTACTGCGAGACCTACACACCACCGAGCACACCCAGGGAGCTTCCCCGCGTCACCGAGAAATAAAATAGGTCACGACTAATATGCGTAGGTATAAATGTAATATGACATTTTATTTAAATCATAACTAAAATACATACGCCAATTACATTTAGTTGAATACAATGCTTAGCTATTGTAAAATGAAGCGTCACGATTGAATTCATTTTGTATGACGTTGGCGCTCCCGAGCGCTGTGGACGGGGCGCGGGCAGACGGTGCGACGTCGCCGCAGACTAGATGCTATTACGTGACGTCACAGGCGGCATTGAGTCCTCCAACCACCGAACTCTATATAACTGGATAACTGGATAACAAGTAGGAATTACAAAAATATGGAGTAATAAATGGTGACTATCGACGCCCAGACATTCAAAAAAGTGAAATGTTGGTAATAGACGACGCTCATACGTCTAGGCTACGAGTATATGTATTTTAGTTCCATGGTTCATTGCAGCTAAACTGAAGTGCTGACTTAATTCCGCATCCGTGCCATCGAGGAGACTCTCGCTCACGTGAAACCACCGTAAAGTGACAGTTACGCTGTCTCGTTTCATGCGGATTGTGAGTACCCGACCCATAGCCTATAGGGAAATGGGGTGTAGGAGGATAACGTATCTGTATATGCGGGTGTTAATGGGCCAAAACAATCAACGAATGGTTTGCATTCCTCGTTTCGGGCCCTATAACATGAAAATATATACTTCGAGCCATCCAGTTGTATATAGATCAGTGGGGGGCTATTATACAAGCGCGCCTCAAATATCAATAAGACACCAAAATTGTCCAGCCATCTCTGTTCTACACTTTTTGTTCGAGCTGCCAACCAACATGATGACATTTATATGCGCAACTGTCGACTAAATCATTATTATGAGCGATAGATCACGTACATTCACTGCGTTTGTAAGGGGACAATTTAGTTGAGTCCAATTTACAATCAAAAGGATTTCCAGTAACATATAATAATTATTTATCACTGGAAATCCTGCAATATAAATTGGATACTAATATTATAAAGAGGAAACATTTGATCGTTTGTGTTGAATAGGTTCCGAAACGACTGGATCGATTGAAAAACCTTTTACCATTAGAATCCTACATTATATCTGCTGGCTATGGCTATATAACGTTTTCTAAAATGTTAGAGATCAATATGAAAATTTCGATAATGTAACCAAAGATGTGGAAACATACGAAAATTAATCCTTATATAGCTGCGGAAATTATTGAAGTTGAATTTCTTGTCATTGTAACGTGTGATGTTTATCGAGGCCGAAATTAAAATTTATATTTTTTGTAAATAAATGATTTTTTGACATACTTAGTAAGATAACCGTGCGAAGCCGCGGCGGCTAGTACGAGTATATTATGAAGCGTTTTTTACGTTGTTTGTTTTTTGGCTGATAATCTACTGAACGGCTATGGATGAAATTTAACTGAGACACTTTCTTACTTCCCCGTAAAGTGGCGTGAGGGGTTCACGACACATTATTATGCTGAATACCCACTAAAACCACCGCGAGCCTTTTGCATAAATCATCAGGGCACCTCGGTGGGTAGTCAGTCCGCTAGGAGACCGATATCAACTCCATAGAGGGGTTGCCCCGCACCACAGGACAACCCAACTTTATCACAGTACAATGGAGTGATGTTCTAGTCACATCTTCTTATAAGAGGGGTACAAAAGCCACCCACTCGGTTCAATTAGCTTCTCTCAGGGATGTCTGATGGAGATATAGATTACAATATGCAATAATAAACAAATTACATATTATCCGTAAAAGATTAGTGCCTCCCTTGGAGTAGGTTCTAAGCGAGTAAAACGCGAGACAATACAGTTATCTACTGTGAAGAAGTCAATTGAATATTTTTAAGTAAAAGCACTGTCCCAATAGAATGACCATAAATTACACGCAGTTCAAACTACCCAAAAGTCTTATTTGTTTTATGGACGTATTGTGTATGTACAATTGGGGGCAACCAAGCATTTGGAGCATTTTTACCACCAACGCCCATAGAAGTTCAGTCGGAATGTCCTATTCTTTATTTTGCTTCCATCGCAGAAAAACTTGGCCGGCTCTACCGAAGACTTGCCTCTCTCTCGCTCGCATGATACTTGTGGTAAAGGCGATAGCTATAGTGGTGTGTTTCGTATGGTATGTGGGTAGACAGTGGGTGAAGGAGGGAAACACATATGCACCAGCGGATGTTAACAAGCATCAGTAGTCGCTGGCTCCGATTACTCTCGTTAGCCGATAGTTATTCGTCCTTAGCAGTCTCACTTTTTCCAATACTCCCGGGTAGTGCTAGTCCGATTTAACTGCAATGCAGATCTTTATTAGTTTTATTATATTCTATTCTATTCTATTTAACGCAACACGTAAAACGGAAGACGGCTTTCACGTATATTTTCTGTAATCCCTACACCTTAATCCTAGAGGATTTTTAAAAGTAGAACTTTTGGTAGTTATAAAACTGGTTAGGAACATAAAGAAAATATAGATACAGAAAGGAACTCAGCCTAAAATGCGGCCCTCTATGTCAAAAGTGACAGCTAATGTGCACTTTCTATCATCTATTTTCATTAATTTCTCTATGTGCAATGCTCATGCTAAGTTAGACAAAGATAGTAAGCTTTCTCATCTGCCTTCTCTATTCACCAAGGCGGCCAGCCGCCGTCATACAACTGTCTATGGCCCTTCTCTATGTATATTATCGCTATGGCTTGTACGTGTAACCCTGGTCCAACGGGGTCACGCAAAAAGAATATTTTTCTACAAGAAATTACCACTCGGTACACTTGGCTCCAATAACATTCCATATATAGTAGATAGCTCGAGCTATTATTAACTTTGCGATGTTTGCACAGCGTCACATGACAGGTTGCCCACATGATATTTGGGTTATGTTACTAATAGGTCGTCGGGTCGAACGGGAGGGGGAGCGACCCCACGCGTCGACGTGCGTCCTATTTTTTGCGGCGCAGATTGTCGTAATCAGACAGACGACAGGCCAACCGTTAGTTATGGCCGCTCCACTTTATACCTCATCCATTTTAATTTAACAAAAGTGCCGGCCGATAGCGCGGAGGAAGTACTCATTTCCGTCGGTTGTTTCGCGTCTGACTCACAACGCTCATTGGTCGCTCAAATTTACATAATCTACAATATATAATAAATGCAGAAAGTTTTGATTTTCGCTACCATCATGAGTGCTGGAGATCTCTATGAACGCTAAGGTGTGGTTGATACGGTATGGCGTGTATTTGCTCACCCCTTTATTACACAAGGGTACGTGTATGAATCATCACAATATATAGATTACATAACTCTACATAGATCATCACATGATACCCCAAAGATACAAAAAAATATACTATTGATTCGCCTCGGCTACGCCCGTGATTAACAATCAATTTATACACGAAAACCTTCCTAGATAATCATAGGTGAAAACCGCATGAAAATCCGTTAAGTGGATTTTTTTAAAACCAGTCGCATGCAAACAGACAGCTTTTAAGGACTTTGTTTTATAATATTATATGTATAGCTATGGTATGTGGATAAGTTAAATATACGCATATATAACAACAATTAAAATCGGGAATTGCCTCTGACTTCCTCTTTTACAAAAGCCAAATTCCCTGCCTCTGTCATTATGACTTTACGATTGCAGGCCGTTGGTTTTATAAGAACATCATAAAGTTTGGTGGGTAGTACCGTTACCTTCGATGGTTCAGTTAACATTTAATTGCAGAATATAGTGGTTGATTCAGTGCAAGGCCGTCGCGGGGGAGTGAAGTCAAATACACTTTGTTGAGGAACCTTCAGTATTCTAAGTGAGGAAGACGCTAATGGAAGAATAGTAAAAGTATATATACTTTATGGTTCGTTTATTTTTGAATACCAATATTTGGTGTGTCGGGAGTTGTTGTTTATTAAAAAAAAATTATCCCTCAGTAGTGATTACAGAATTTGCAAAACCTAACATTCTGGCTTTGACTTTGGTCTGAGTCAGTCGCGTTGGATCACTCTTTGCAGTAAAGCAAAGATCGCTATTTATTTCGCTGATCAAATCGCCGCGAGGTCGTATGAACCATGTAAACTTACTAACCGCCAAGAAAATTTTTGTAAGATTTATTCTCCGTGGTAAAGTAACTCAGAATTGCATTGTGATTTAGTCTCTCCGCGAAACTTTGGATTTAGATGCTGCATGTAAGTACATTTGAGTTTTATATTAGCAAGGGACTACTTTCAACACACCCCTCCCTTCGCGGGATGGGACGTTGGTAAATTATGTGTATTCCCCTTATCCGATAATCATAATCACATAATCTTCGAGGCTATGCTAGGCAAGATGTCCCATAAACTTCCCAACCCTCCGTTGTCGTCCCCCACCCAGCAAACCAAAAGCGGGTCCTGCGCCCGCTTCGGCTCCCACGGTCACAGAGGCCGACGCGAACGATTAAAAGCTAAACACAGTAACCCGATCATAATGGAACCTTCGAGCCTCTGGATGGCTCGCTAAAAGCTAAGCTAGGCCTCGACCCTATCGTGTAGTAACAGACAAAGCTCTGCAAGACGGCGTCATCATACAGATGGAGTCAACTGGCGACCACAGGCCTCTCATGGCATACAAGAGAAGAAAGCTTCGTGTAAGTCCGGAGCTGTGGAGTTGTATATGTTTGCGATTTGTTTTGTTGTGTGTTGCAGTTGTCGTGGTTTAACCTCCCTAGTATACTAGGTCTTTTATATCTACCGAGAGACCGCAGTGGTTGTATAATGCCACTAAGATCTGGCGGCTGATCCGTGACTGGGACATGGGGCTTTTCTCTGCAATGAGAGGTGGCACGAACTTCTCCTGCCTAGCCATGAATAGTTGCATGCATGCATGGCCCTTTTTAGCTTTGGCGCCTTTTGTGATTTATCCTTGTAGGATTTTTGGATTTAGACTACAGAGCCTTTGAGCAAACCTGTAGTTGGCCTGATGACCTAGCTTTTCACACACTCAGCATCCGGGTGGATGTTACAAGGTACTTTCCGCAGGCACGCTGACCAGTCCGCACCCTCTTCTCACATTTAATATTTTTCGCCACTTCGCGTTATGGGGGAGGATGCACAACATATTCGTGTGCACTCTTTATGTATCCTCAGGTCATTGCAGAGCGCTTCCGTGTAACGGTGGATGCGTACCGAAGCAGCCATATCCAGGGAGCAGCTGCGTCATACGAAAGTTGAGAGGTTTGCGCTTTCGGCGCATCCAACGTTCTAGAACCGGGCACAGTGCGTCAGTAATCTGGAATCCGTACGTCGACTGCGCCGGGTTCTCTCCCCATCTCTGCATCAGCGCCTCTTGTTCTCACAGCTGCCACCCCTCGAACCTTCGGCCAGAAACGTATACGCAAAACCTAGGTAGTCTTCAATAAGTACAACTAATTTCGACTGACCCCAATCATGTGTTCATCTGTTTTGGCTTCGCTACTTTTGTTTAGAAATCGCCTTATTTCGAAATTCGTTGAACGCGCTAAAGTACTCAGTACTGGGGTAATATCAACTTTCAACAATTTGTGTTTACAAAACAGCAAATACCTTCCCGTTACTTCGCCGACCATGTAATGTACAGTCACGAGCATAAATATATTATCATGGGCAGACTAGCAAAAATATCTGCCCCAAGTCCGAGTTCAATAATATCTGAATTATGCATGTATGCAGCAAAAATATCTCCTATTATCGGGCAACATAATAAAATTAAAATCATCAAAATAATGTGATGTAAATGTACGTGAAATAATTGTGATAACCCCTCGAAGCATGAAAGTGTGACATCAACTAGGTGGCAGGCATAATTTTATTTCCAAATTAATTTAAAATTTATACGAGACAGTTAAAGAAATAAATTTTATTCTACATTGTTTGAACATAGGCTTTTATTATATACTATATACTAGTAGTGTTTATTATATACTAATAGCGCCCCGCAGTTCCACCCGCGTAACGTGGTAGTTCCGGCTATGCATTATCGTTCAGTTGATCACACGCTCATTATTTTCTTTTTTCGGACCAGAACTTATGTGCACTCGAAGAAAGAATACAACTCTCCTGTAGACCCCCGACCCACCACTCTCCTGTAGACGGGAGAGATACATTCGGATGGTCATGATAATGATTATTATAAAACAAGTGAGACCGCGGGGTTTCTCATCGCCTAACTATGGTGTAGAGGGCAACACGGTAACTAAAATGACCCCGGCGCTGACGTGAATGAATGAATGGAAAGTATCATGACTAGGAAAAAGTGCCCTCCTTCACCTTCAGATGGGTGAAAGAACTCGAGCGCGGAAGTCTCAAAAATAACTCACCAGTACTGCGGTATTAATTTAGGTAGGCAAATCGCGAATCGTATTGGGATTAGTCCCTAGTCTACAGGTGTCGCCGGCATGTTCTCGTGTGCTGTTGTCTGATTTGACGTGTATCTGGGTTGTTGCGTATATTTCGCATCGGTCGCCGAGGATATCCGCGTGTCCCTCCACCTAATATGTGGTGTTGAATCTGTTTGCTGTAAGCGTTAGATAGTAGTCGTGATATGTTCATATTCGTCTGACAGAACATAAATGGGACGACGACCGGTCGTTTTCACATACATTGGATCATAATTCAAGGCTTTTGTGACAAGATTGAAGCGACGAGGTACCCATCGAAATACTCCGATGTCTTCAAGTACCTTCTGATGATTCAATTCAAAGTCTTTGTGTAGGCCGGGATCGCAAACGTACCAGGGACAGCCAGTGTCTATTCGTGCAATGTGATTTTGCACATTTTGCAAAATCTCTGTGAGAGTCCAGCGTCAGCGAATACTACGCTGAAATATGACAATATCGGGCGGATAAAAATTTTGTTGAGCTTGAGTGGGATTGATTAATTGGGCAACATTTAAAGTATTTATTATAGATGTAACGAAACTCTCATAATAACCCTGAACACTCTTATCTAGGCAGTTCATAATATTTTCGCTGTAGTTTTCATCGCATCGATGAATGAGGATTTTCGTCTTCATTCTTTCAGACTACTTTTAAGTTTGTATATTGAGAACGACTTTTCTTCGTTGCTGTTATTTTGATGGAAGTTTTTAAAAGCAGATGATCAGAAGGAAAGCTTAGGTTTATAACTTGAATGTTAAATGCCCGGTGTACATGCAGTTAGATAGAATATAATTGAGTTCGTTTTTAGTCTTGCCGTCCGGTGGTCTCCATTTCTATCTTTATTTACTTGGTTTTTTGAAAAAAAAAGCGTTGATAATATTTAATTTGTTCGTTTGCTGAAAAAATTACCAATTCTACCGCTACTAAGAAGACTATTATGTCTGAACGCACTAAAAAACTGAGGCAACGTAGACAAGAGTTACATAAAATAAAAAGTAAAATACGAATAATAAGAAACCAGTTAAAAGGTCTATATAAATTTATAAGTAAATACATTAAAATACTACACAAACTACCGAACACATATAATCGAAAGAACATGAATAATACTGGTAGTTTAAGAAAGGCTTATAAAGAGTTAAACACTCGCAAAACATGGATAGAAAGACTTAAAGACTGAGAAAAGCAATGTAAAACTCGAGGTGATATTATGGAAATTGCCATAAACTTTAAAAAATCTATACAACATCCAGGCAGAGCCTACATATAACAACAGTATGAATGTGACAAAAGTCAAGAAAATCAGAAAAATAAAGTTGAAATTACTGAGAAAATAAATAGATTAACAGTAGAGAACACACCGGGCCTAAAAAGAATAAAGAAGCTATCATAACGGAAAAATACCAATTAGCAAAGTCTTTAAAATGTCTATTCCATATGAAAATAAACAGTGGTGAACATAATCAAATCAAAAACTGTTTGCGTTAATCGGAACAATTAAAATTATAATTCTTCGGGTACTTTTAAAAGTTGGTACATCAGGACATCTGTCATCTCAGTCCACCCGTGACCATGGATGCTGTAAAGCTTCTGAAACGTCAGGCTACATGAATAATTTAATAAACCGCGATAAAATCCGTAAAAGTAGTTTTATTGTAATGTCTAACATTCGCGTAAACTTAAGACATCAGACCGATAAGCTTACTTCCTTCCTTGTACAAATTATTTTCCTCGCTAATTGAGAAGAGAATTAGTGACAATCTAGAAAAACGTCAACCCATAAAACGAGCGGGCTTCGGAAAAGGGTAATCAACAATTGACCACATATATGCCCTAGAACTAATGACTAAAAAGTATCGTGAATATCAGAGGCGGCTGTACATGATACTTACAGATTATCAAAAAGCATTTGACACTATATTCCACTACTCAATGTGGGAAACTCTTGAAGCACAAGACGTAGAACACAGCTACATACAAGTGTTAAAGTATATCTACAACTACTCTAAAAGTCGCATAACACTTGAGTCAGCTGGTCCACTCATTCTTAAACGTAGAGGTGTAGGGCAGGGCGATCCAATTTCGCCGAGGATTTTCATCGCAGTATTAGAGTCAGTCACTCAAAGTACTGTCTGGAGGACACAGGGCTCAAACATAAACGGTAGTTACATACGTCACTTAAGATTTGCAGGCGACATAGTTTTGTTCTCTGAAGACGCAGAAACAATGGAATCAATGACAAGTTGCCTTCAGACGGCAAGCAAGAAAGTAGGATTAGAAATTAATTTAAGTAAAACAAAAATTATGAGAAATTCTATAAAACATCCTATCTACCTTAACAGAACCATTAGAATATGTCAAATCGTATACATTCTTGGGAAAACAAATTTCACTTGATAACCAGAACAATGAATTAGAAGTGGATAGAAGGATCTCAAGTACTTGGCAAGAATTTAGGAGTTTAAAGCAAATAATGAAAGATAATACGCCTGTGAAAATATAGAAAAAAGTGATGGACTCCTGTTTACTACCTTCCATTACCTACGCATGCCACACAGGGAAACTCACTAACAATGTGAAAAATAAAATTTGATCCTGTCAGCGAGCAATGGAGAGGAGCATTACAAATACTAGCACAATTCAAAAAATTGCTCATACCAATATCAGACAACAGAGAAAAGTCATAGACGCCGTAAGCTGCTCTCAAAAGTTAAAGTGGCGACGGGCAGGACATATGGCCCGATTGAGCGAGGATCGCCGGACGAGACGCCTAAATATTTGAACAGGTCCGCAAGGTTCAAGAAAGAGAGGAAGGCCGATCAGTAGATGGGATGATGACATCATAAAACTAGGAGGTAAAGAATGGACACACAAAGCAAACGATATAGAACTTTGGAAAGAGCTGGAGGAGGCTTTCCTGGGGAGGGTTCCTCACCATGGTTCAAACCTTGTCGTGGCGGTGGGGCTTAGTAGCCTGGGGAGAACCCAGGGGAAGCCAATTGAACCGAGGGGAAACTTTGCACCCCTCTTATAAGAGGGAGCTTAAAGATCAAGACGAGGAATCGCTCTCGGTACCTCTCTTATAAGAAGAGGGGACCTAAGAGCAACAGGAGGTGGCGCTTTTGCACAAGGGGCAAGGATGGGAATCTCACCCCATTGCACTGTCCCAAAGTCGGTGAGGTTGTCCTGTAGTGTGGGGCAACCCCATCTGTGGAG
>JAFELO010000683.1:643263-682750 GCA_017140195.1 Eumaeus atala | reverse complement strand
TTCGACCTCACCGACGTCCATCTCGTTCTGGGTGACGGGGAACATGTGTTGGTTGCGGGTGACTTGAACACACTTGGCACACCGTTTGGGGATCGTCCGCTATCAACGGCACCGGCGCTGACTGCAGGTAGATTCGGAACGACGGGGATACACGGTGCAGGGCCCCCCCTGCCCAACCCACGTTCCAACGGATCACCGGCGGAACCCGGACGTGTTGGACATAGTCATCCACAACAACCACCATTTCACGCTGGACATGGAGGTGCTGTATGACTTGGACGGCGGTCGAAAGGGAGTGGGAATGGACCAGGCAGAGGGTGGACTGGCAAGTGTTCAGAGACCGTATGGCCGAATTCACTATCGATGGGCAGCTCGAAACCGCGGGGAAGGTGGAAGCTGCGGCCTGTAGTCTCACGGACAAAATCCGGGAGGCACCATCATCACCAGCGAACCATCGCTCAAGCTGGCGCAGACGACACATCCCTCTATGCCCTGAACAGACGACTCACCAGGTCGAAGACCACGATCAGCCCACTCACCGACTCACACGGCCAACGCCACTACAACGCCCTGACGCGAGCAAACATACACGCCAACCACCTACAATCACAATTCATATCACACCCAGCAGCACCAGTCGCCGCCGAGCACCACGAGTACGTAGAAGGCCTCGTCCGAGAGCTCCTTTCGAGCTCGCCTCCGCCGCTGGGCGGGGGGGACTTTATCTCCCTCGCCTTTCGCCTCTCGAGACGCAAAGCACCAGGCCCCGATAACATGCTTCCCACAGCACTGGTGATGATGCCGTGGCGCACAGCCGTGGTCCTCACCAGGATAGCTAACGGCGTTCTCCGCACGTCCCACTTTCCGGATATCTGGAAGGAAGGGAGAATCGTCGTCCTCCCAAAGCCGGTCAAGTCTCGGAACCTGCCCGGAAGCTACCGGCCGATCACGCTGCTGTCGCATGCGGCCAAGTTGTTCGAGCGGCTATTGCTCCGGAGACTGAAGCTGTACGTCCCAATAAGGGATGAGCAGTTCGGTTTCCGGGGCGGCACTGCAGCTGGCACGGGTGCTCCATCACTTGGCCACGGAGATGAATAGGAGGAGACACTCGGTCGGAGTCTTTCTCGACATGGAGAAGGTCTTCGACCGCGTGTGGTACCCAGGCCTCCTGGTCAAGTTGGTGTACGCCGGCATCCCGCTGGCTCTCGTGCGACTACACCAATGACGCGGCCTATACCAATGACAAACTGCGGCGGGCCGTCACTGGGAGAGAGCAAAACGGATGTCTTGCTCGCGCTGTTCGCTCATAACAAGGCTTACATCTCCTCGTCCCGAAAGCCGGAGCTAGCAGCTGGGCGAATGCAGCGGCTGCTGGATCGACTGCCGGAGTGGCTCGACAAATAGAGGATGTCTGTTAACGTGGAAAAAACAACATCCCTATTTGTCAGCACGCGGCGCAACATGCCGGGGCAGTTGAGGTTGATTGGCCAGGAGTTGACTTGGAGGTCCCCGGTCGTGTACCTCAGGTGCAGCATTGATCGCACGCTGCGGATGGGCTCGCAGGATGATCGAGCTATTAACCTGGCGAGGGCAGCCCGCGCCTTACTGCGACCAGTGCTCGCATCCGAGCTTGCACTGCGCACGAAACTGGGGATATACAAGACGTACATCCGATCGCCGACTCACCTACGCTGCCCCGGCATGGTATGCGCTTACCTCCCCGACCCAGAGGAAGCGCCTGCAAGCTCAGCATAGCATATCCCTGCGAGTAATCACGGGAGCCGGCCGCTACGTCCGGAATGGCGTGATCTGTCGGGTCTACGGGTCGAGCCTGTCGGTGAGTTTGTGGCCCGATTGTCTTGAGGCATGTTCCGTGCCGCAGATAATGGACCGCACGCCCACCTGACGGACCTGGCCCCACGTGAACTCGTATCCCGTGTTCCACCAAGCGGAGAAGGGTCCTCGACCCCAACAATCAGGTCGAGGATCATTCACTCACATTCATAACACACACCACAATTGGAAATCATCACACCACACTACCCACCACACCTGCAGACCAGTAGGCCGTGGTCGAACTCCCCTACTTCAGGCCATACGGCCTTAGCACCTAGGTACGTAACAACCCACCACCATCAGTGCGTTGCCTCATAACCGAGGGGATTGCCCTGCCCCTCGCAAACAGACCCGGTTAATGAGGTTCGCCTCGAAACCCGTAATCCTCACAGGCCCCACCAGGCCAGTGTAGACGACCCACGGACGGATCAGTTTTATGTATTGGGGTAACGAATGCGGTTTTCCAAATTTAAGGCACGAATCCTTCAGTGACTGAACGCTTGAAAAACATAGTGGCATTTAACGGAAAATATGGGTACAATCTGGCCCGGCACCCTCTGCCAAATCTGAAGACTTTAATAATTTTAAAACTGAATGTACGGTGATTTCCACATTGCTGATATCGCTATATTACGTGTCACTAAAGAATTTAAATGTGAATTGTAGACGCTATCGCTGTGGGTCAATGTAGATTGAAAGTAAGATGCAAAAAAGATTACAAACCCCCTCTCCAGGCAGACTGCCCCTCATAGTACAATGTTGACGGTAGCGAATTAGAGCCCTTTATAAGTAATTTTATGAAAGATCATAACATCTTAGGGTGCTCAATTATTGCGTCTTCAGAGCGTTTCACATAGGTATATTAGCACTCTTCTTCCATTTGCTTAGCTCTACTTCGAAGGAGGCAAAACGTATCATGGTCGGCTATGTTAATATTTGTATTTTTCCTTCAGTAGTTATATAAGTGAACAGCTGTACCATGGCGGAAATGAAGTAGGGGTATTTATTTTGTAATGAACATGTTTATCTATTATATTATATAAATAAGCGTAAAATTTACCGACGGCTTTATCAAGAGGCGCCTTATTCAGGTCCAGGTCCCACTCTGTCTCATTTAACGATAAAGAAATAGCCTCGTAGTCGGCCTTGTTATAAAAAATACTTTAGTTTACGTTTTATTTCGTGTTTTATATGTTACGTTTTACTTCAAAGTTATTTGTAATTATTTATGGTGAGGGTCCTCTGGTACTAAAGGATCGTTACACACACGCATTTGTTACACAGAACATAATCTAGAATTCTAAGATTAGTGTTTCTAATCAAGTTATACAGACTAAAATTGCACTCAGCCAAAGTGTCCAAGAATTACTTGCGATTCGCCTACTATTCCTCGGGGCTGCAATAGTTTGTGTCATCATCGTAGTCTATTTACTTAAGTTATAATCTCCCATTATTAAAAACAAATAGTTAGTGTCATCATCGTAGTCTATTTACTTAAGTTATAATCTCCCATTATTAAAACAAATAGTTAGGACACGAGGTAACGATGAACGACTGCTTCTCTGAAAAGTTTTGCAATTGAATGTTTAAAGAATTGCCTAAGTTTTCCTTCCATAAATATATAGTGCAGATGTGAATTTTGTTTGTGTGTGATCGCCGGTCAGTGTTTTTTTGCGTTACGATCCAGACATCTTCTGCAGAAGAACCACTGCCACTCTGGGCGTTCCACTGCTGCAATCCGACGGTGAATGGCTAATACTACGCCACTACGCTTTCATGTGTTAATTGATAATTCTTATCCCGCCGCAAGATAATGTATCTAACGTCGGACAACTCGCTATCACTTATGCTTGCCAGAAGCACGTCTCTGTTAATGAAATAACGTCGTAATAGGACAAGAGTAAGCCCCTTTTGAACAGTTGTCTTGGTGCGTAGCCCGCGAGTATTTTGGTAGTACAATTTAAGATCGTAAGCCATGGGTGGTTGTAAGATTTATATAAATGACATAAGACTGAATAATGTAAATAATAAAGTCTAAGGGCTCCCTAGGTATCCGCAACACGTAAGATGTGTAAGTGGTGACCTCACCAACACCGTATACTAACCTAAACTTCTCATCCAAGTGTAATATATGTGTCCTTAAAATATAGACGTTAGCGCCTTTTAATACGACGAATGAAATAAAATAAAATGCTAACAAATCAAGGGCTGATGAATAGAATTTGCTACTGGGCCCGCAAACAGCTTAATCCGGCATTGTAACGCAGAAAATATCTGTAACATAAACACACATCGATCTTTTAAGATAATGCAAGAAACAGTTTCCAGACACTTATCGTGAAAGCCTATAATCCGCCGAGAGAGTTCCGTCCGGCGGTCGGCCCCATTAGCCAGTAGGATACAGCGGCCAGTCTAGACACGGCCCCCGGCTACCGGCCCCCAACACCCACAAGCCTAATGAACGTTACATAATCAATATGACGCGAAACATAATTTTGGTTGAATGTAAGGCTTGCAACATTTTCTTTTTTTGTAAAGTCATGTATTGCCAGTTCATTTCTTATTGTGTTGCATAAATTGATGTACAAACATCCGCACTATTTTACTATATATCCTCCCATTGGCTCACAAAACAAACCAGCCTATATATCACTTCATGGCGTTGTTATGTGTTGCAGGTACGTCCATCGTGCCTGTCGTTTCTCTTTCATAACTTGCCTCTTATAAGCTTCCATCTGACGTGGGTTCCGTCAGATGCGGTATGCCAGATTCAGGTGTTTGATAGGGCCAACTACTGGGTAAAGCCACAGCGATTAACATCAGTCGCCTTTGGAGAGGTGATCTATGCGGTACAGTGCACCTCGCCGACTGGAAGGCCCCTCAAAAGGCCATACTATTGGTTAGTAATACAGCACCACCACAGCCATTTACAGTAGTCGGAAGTAGATGAAAACGGAATCTGAACTATACTGTGATAAACTGAATACAGCTTCAACGTCTCTATGAGACACTGACGAGCGACATGTTATTATTCCGAGCTGATCATAATGATAATGTTGACCTTTCAAGTGACCTTGTAATAGAACCTATTAATTTATTATCTACCTACAAAAAACATTATTTTACACTCGCGATCCCCGCGGAATATGTCCCAAGTGAACTGTTCGTTTTGATCTATTTCTATGGGACAAATTTATAGTAAATAACGGATTTGGTTGAAATCTGTATATATGATAAAAATAATAAACGTCAGTCAGTTTTTACGTCAGTGAATAATGTTGAAACTTATTTTTATATAGTACAGCAAACGAGCCTTTTTTAGACCACCGAACGAATATCCGCACAATTGCCGATGCGTTGCTCTCCTTTCCTTACAATTGTCCACCTGCTAGTGCTACTCATAATCCACATCGGACGTGCCGGCTAAATTGGCTATTGTTAGTAAGAGGTAACACCATGCTACACTATCATGGCACTACCTTTTACTAAAAACTCTCTGTCCATGATTTGTGGTCAATCCATCACGCAAATCGCTAGAAATTCTGGAGAAATCTCTTACTTGACAATGGAAGCAATAACTGAACTAGGTTAGGTTTTCATTTCGAATAATTCCATTTATGGTCCGCATTAATTTCGTCTGTAGTAAATAGCATAGAAACATATAACATTTTGTCTTCTCCTTCTTGACATAAATATTATTCAGAGTGAACCCTAGAGGATGAAGAACAAAAGTGAAATATTGAATCTTCAACATATATAATCTTAATAGGGTTGGCATTTTTCGTCTTGTTTTCACATTGTGCTTGGGAGCAGTACTCTTGAAAATCGGCCAAGAGCGAGTCGGATTCGCAAATGACCGTTCCATAGCAGTAGTCAAAAAAATGCCGACTCTTAAAGTGCCAAACCGAATATGTTCAAAAATAACTTTCGTTTGAAGTTTTTATGGAATTCTATATTTAATCCTGCTTTTTTTACAATTTATGTTTATAAATAACTCGTTTGAGTATCTCACAAAGTATTAGCATAATCAAATTTTTTTGTATAATCCTCCATAGATCTATCCAATAACTCTACACGCGTCTCTCGAAAAAAAAACATCCCTCTGCAGTTACATAAAATAGTAGGAGTATTTTATTAACCGCTACAAAATCTGTGAAATTTCAAACACAGTACATACCTATAACCTCAGAGTAAAACGTCTGTTAGATGCAGACGGACTGAAGAAGATGGTTAAAATATAAGGTTTTTCATTAGTCATTCGACTACGGAACCCTAAAAAAACCATTAAAAATCAAATATTTTACATTGCCTTTTTTCGAAAGTCAACACAATGCTCAGGCTTACCTATATAAACGTCAAAAGGTAAATTAGATTTACTTACTGTGTGAGGATCCTTTACAGGTCAGAACGACATACGTTCGGACCTTATATATACGGCGCTCGATGGCTTATATATAATAGTATTATATAATGCCCTACGTAATGCCAAGGCCAGGTTTTATATATAAAACCTAACAGCCCCAACTGAGAGCTTAGTCTAGACGCGTGGGCGGAAAGCTTTTGTCGTGGCAGCTCATCGGGCATATTTCTGCGACCTTTACGCCTCATAATTTAAAAAAGTAGGTTACAGACTACAGAGTAGATTTTCCCGCCATTTCACCGACACTTTGTTCGCAATTAGGTTACGTATAATAAATCAAACGATGAGACTTCATGACACAGATTTATAAAAGCACATTCAACGTGGAAAAAACTCGCACAAGATTAATTTAAGAAAGTTATTTTTTTATATTTTGTCACACTTTCTTGATCGAAAGACGAATCTAAATACAACTTTATTTCTATGTAATAAAAGGTCAAAGTTTTCTTTTTGTTAGGCAGTGTAGCTTTGAAGTATTCATGTAATAAAACGAGTGTTTTTATTGTTCTATACAAATAAAATAACCTTGGTTATTGTCTATTTTTTTTTTATTATACACATTGTATAATCTAAAAATTATTTATTCAACCTTCTCCTGACAAATTTTCATTACTGAACGCCACTCAAAGGGGAGTGAATCGCTCTCCACAAGACAATAGACATTTGAGCTCTAGGTATTTCTCCAGCAGTATTATTGTTCAAAAATATTCAGACATAATTCATAACACCTAGATCTTAGAACAATGCCGATATACCTATTACGATAAAACGGGGTGAATATGGAATCAGGAAAAGTATTAGAAGCTAATCATTTTTAAAGTCATATTATAACTTTACTATAGTAAATTTACATTATGTCTTTACTATCGATCCGCCCCCATTTCGCTCGTTATTACTGGGGGCCGGACCTTCACAAATTATAGCAGAACCTCGCGGAATGACTCTATATATCCAGGGGGCAGTCGAGTCGCTTTTGAGATAGAAAGAGGCATTCTCTTTCGAGCCTTTGGGGACTTTGTTTTAGAATAAATAGAAATTTGAAATCCACGTATTGCCTACACTAAAAAAAGCAAAATATTTTGCTGCTACTGTCAAAACTAGATTAAAACACAAGCATAATAAGGATTGGGAAATATAATATTAACATTATAGAGTGATACATGGTTTGTTAAAAGAAACTAAGTGTGTGTTAAACGGGATATTTTACTTCTGTACTATCAAATCACAGGAACAGTCCTTAAATGTCGTCACAAGAATTTCAGAATTTCGGATCACGTATTCTTTAGTTTTATTCTGGAAAAATGAATAGTTATGGCTGGTACGGCGTTTACTTAAATTATAGAACTTGAATATTTTTTAATTATGCGAACCGCATGACTTTTATGAAATATTTTGAGTCGCATATAATTCGTGACTTATTTAACGATGAATATTTAACTTCCAACTTAATACAATCGTTTTTATGGTCTACCGACTATGTAAAGGTTACGAAGACAAAGTTTCAAAGTCGCTAGAGGACGAGGTAGTCGCACAGATCTACGGCACATAGTATGTATAGCTGTCACTGCACTTGCGCACTCAGCTGTCGCCGCACTTGCGCACTCGTACACGGACTTTATTCTGATGTCATAGGTTTGCGAATCCTCAGTCTTTGGTACAAGCTTTGTATTCATGTAACTTTATAGCAAACCAAATTGTGATTACGACTAAAACAGAACTAAATGAAAGAGAGCTAACTGAACCGCCCGGCTCAGCCAGCTCTCCGCGTAATATCCCAAGGGAACCATTTCTTTCAGGAATAAAATGTATCTTATATATATTTTTCAAATTGTAATCTATTTTTTAGTCAGATTTCTACCAAATCCGTTCTAGTTATTGCGTATCAAACGCAAATAAATAAAACATAATAAAAAAAATTATAATATTATTAGGATTAAATAGTTTTTAATAAGGATTTTCTACGATATAGGTGTTGGTTATTGCATTAGACCGGCAAGGACGGTGAGATGTTGTAGATTTTCGAATGGCTTGCGAGACTTCCATGGCCCAAATGGGCAAAAAAGGGTTGAATGAGGGCTTCGCAAGTGCATATCCGGATGTTTATGGGCGTTGCGACGACTCGTTGGTATTCATCAAAAGCCCTCTATGCAATAGAATTTGGTATTTTATTCATTTACACCCGTTCAGTCGCATGTAGACAAGTTCTATGTACATATAGGAAATGTTAAAGTAACATGTATAATAATAATAATATTTGTGGACTTATCACACCACGTTAGCCTAGCCCTGCGTTAAGTACCGTAAGGGCTTGTGTTACAGGTATAGACAATGGAAAT
This sequence comes from Eumaeus atala, assembly GCA_017140195.1. Taxonomy (NCBI): domain Eukaryota; kingdom Metazoa; phylum Arthropoda; class Insecta; order Lepidoptera; family Lycaenidae; genus Eumaeus; species Eumaeus atala. Next base: position 674,158 of record JAFELO010000683.1, on the reverse strand, counting down.
ACATTTAATATTTTTTATAGATTGAAGAAATATTATATATTTAAGATTTTTATTATAGAAATACACATAATACACATATAGACATCCATGTCCTCTGGTTTAACGAGCCGGCTAACCGCCACGTTGCCAACTGAGCCAGCGGATTGTCAGAAAAGTTATAAATCCAAGCACACCATAAACAACACTTCGATTACGTATTTGATCAATAATGTTGCCATTGTAACACGTACCTGTTGATTAACAGATTTATCATTAATGTTTTGTAATGTGTTGTGTGCTGATGTAAACTTATAGACTTACTTATCTAATGGATAACAAAACCCAGGCCCCGACAGCAGGCGTCGGCATACGCAGGGAGCCTTCGTTAGATCCTGTAAAAGCGCAGGGCATTCTGTAAGACCGATATCCGTTGTGCACAACCTTAACTAAAAACATACTTGCCTACTCCGCCAGCTTATGATCCCAAATATTGTTATTAATAACATTAGTGTTGGTAGTAGTTATTTACGTTTTTTCTGCACCAGTCCGACATGTGAAGAAAGGAGAGCAACGCCTCTGCTTAACCTCCGGTTGTACCTGAACATTTTACTGGTCGAGTATTGTGCAGTTTGTAAGTATCTGGTGACCCTTTGGGGGAGGGGGTAATATACTGCTGGGGCACAGGGCATGATATCAGATGGGGCAAAATTCGCGTCTGTTCCCCTGTGCTAAATAACTCAAGGACGTCGGTATTCGTATATAACAAATCAAGTTATAGTGCGGTATAGTGAAGTTTGTTATGTTATTACTGTTGACGTCACAAAATCCAATGACGTTATATGCGGCCTTTATAACTGAAAACCAGTTATCAATGTATTATCTTATTCATAAATATACGTAAAACTGTGAACCTAGTGATCTTATTGCGGGATCTAGAACTAGAAGCGCCCATAGTTTACCTATTTTCAGTTGGTCCCATGCGGTTGTAGAACGACTCTGGTGGGCCTGCAACTTTCCTTACAATATTTTCCTACAAGCTAAGTGAAGTCAAACAATTACCGAAAATAAAAGGTGACAAAATTGCAGAAACACCGTGACTAAAAAGGAGAAGGGCGCGGCTCGTCTGTGGCACGAGCGTTGGGGATTTTTGTGTCGAAAAAAGGAGGAAGAAGAAAAGGAAGCTATTAAAATCGGTATGGACAGCTATTACTCGTATCGCTTTAAAAATAGAATGTACCGCGTATTATTTGTTATTCGTATAATACGGGCGGCTTGTAAATTTTGCCACCCGTCAACAAACCATGTAGGTACAAATGAAGGGAATAGACCTGAAGGAGGGACCCAAAAGGGTAAAAACCTTGTAGTTTATCCCTAAGTTAATCAATTTGTATTATAACTACATTTTTTATTTAACTTTTCTATATCATACTATTCGATCACCAAACGAAGAATCGTAGTCAACACTAGCAGTCACCACTACCGACGCACATTCCATTTTTTATTTTGATGTTTAAGACATCAAGTAATGTTAAGACAATTTACGCGATTGTTACTTATTACAATAAAAGTACTTTTACGGATTTTATCGCGGTTTATTTTATTACTTAACAAAAAATAATCAAAAAAGATCAGTCCGCCCGTGACCATGGTTGCTGTAAAGCTGAAACGTTGTGCTAGTTAAAATATTAAACAAACCGCGATAAAATCCGTAAGAGTAGTTTTATTGTAATTTTTTTATTTTATTTCGTCCAATCAGTTGAAGTCGGTATCATGATGGCCCGGCCCGGTTCGACTGCATTGACACTACCTCTTATTGGTTGTCCATGGAACATTGGTTGAACATTTGGTTATGGAATTTTTTTTTTTTTTTTTGCTATTAACATAATGCCTGCTGTTCTAGGCATGTCCAAGGAGCAGTACAGAGCTGCTCTGAAGTTATTTAGTCAGAAGCCAGAAGCAAGAAGAGCGCATGTCCCTATTGAACGTTGCACTAAACCTCAGCCTCAGACATCGTCAGGTTGGGTTTTCTTTTTACGTATGCTTGTCTTGAGGATAAGTTGTTGAATGCTTAACCAGAGCGTTACTAAAAAGAAGCCCACGTAAGTTGAAAAGGTGATCAGTCTATCTACGCCATAGGAGTTTTCGTAAAAGGCGAGAGAGAGAGAGAGAGAGAGAGAGAGAGAGAAAGAGAGAGAGAGAGAGAGAGGCGCGCACATTTTCATTCTCTCTTTCTATCCTAGGTACGTATAATATAACTGAAGATTTTTTTACGGTCGTATGTTCTAAAGCACACTGGTATTTCTTATCGCATAGGGAACAGGCCAGCAATCGGACCCATAGGTGACTATCGGCGCCCATTGACATCTACATGGTTAAAATTTTGCAATTTGCGTAACCATTAACCGTGCGGATATAAATGGAAGACGGTAGTAAATGAGTCCTGTATGTCTTTGAAATATCTATTTGTATATAAGCCGGTTTACAGGAGGTGTAATTTTACGTTCCCACCATGGTTCGTGGCGTTGGGACTTAGTAGCCTGGGGTGAACCCACGCTAAGCCAATAGAACCGAGGGGGGTGTTTGCATCCCACTTATAATATGGGACCAAAGGGCATCAGGAGGAGGCGCTTTCCGAGTGCCCTGATGATTTGTTGTTCCGGGGCATCTCACCAAGAGCTACACTGATAGCACTCGCGGTAGTTTTTGTGGGTATTCGACACTATCATGTGTCGCGAGTCCCACACACCACTGGACATCACCCAGGGCCAGTGAAGGCGCGTAATTGCGTTTCCCGGCGCCAAAAAAGAGGTGTAATTTTACGTAATAGCGGTACTCTAGTTGATCTGTGAAAGCATCCCTCGATGAGGTGAAGGAGACGACTTGTTACGCTCCCTCGCTCGCGGGCTCCGCTCATTCGGAACATTGACACGTATCCTTACTATGACGGCATTCTTTTTTGTGCACGCAGCTATCGTTATCGATTTAAAAGACGTTATCACAGGTCCCACATAACTAGCTGCGCCCAACGGTTTCACTCTCGTTAAATTTATGTCAAAAAAAATGTGTTGTTCCAGATTGTAACCTATATATGTGTCAAATTTCATCCGATTTGGATTCCGTAATCAGTGAAACAATAATTACCATTCTTACAAACTTTCGCTTTTATAGTATTGCTAGCAGCGCCCTGCGGTTTAACCCGCATAATTCGGTAAAACTCCATATTATAAGCTGTGCGTTGCCTGTCAGTCAGACAATGAGTCACTTAGTATCCGGAGAATTTCATGTATATAAAGATAAGAGGACTGTTGGTTTGTTACGATACTAACACTCCTTACGTAACTAACGCTTATACACAAATACACATTTGTTTTGCTTTCTCTGATAAAGGACAATTAATTTACACTTGCAGGGACGATAGGGTGGCGCGTGCTCTGTTCTCTAGAAAGATATGGACCGCTAGTGAAGACCGGCCGGAACTATCCCATACGCCCACCACTGCGACCGGGTCAAGTGTACGATCCCTATAAGCAGACCATGATATTTCTTGGGTGAGTGTAGTTATTTCAACACTCTTAATACGCGTATGTGAAATGGTTTCCAGACCAATGCAGTTTCGACCACAATAGGTTTGATTACAACTTTTAGCGTTTCCCTCGGCTCCTTACGATCACATCAAGGGTCATTATGGTTTACGCTTATCCGGGCGACACAGGAGTGGCAGCGGTGGAAGAGAGTGGTGGGCGAAGCTCGTTTTTAATAGGCATGACGACAATTCTTATAATATCGTTAAACGATAATTTTTGAAGAGGCAGTACCACAGGCTTACTTGATACCGGCGTAAAGTGATGCTATCGTGTTTCGTGCGGTTTGTGAGTAGCCGGTGGCCCACTGGAGGGGGGGCGGATAGAAGTGCAAGGCATATGCGTAATGTCCATGGGATCCATCGGCAGTCATCAAAAGGCCCCGATTGCTCTTTTGCCCCCTTATGCTATAAAAAAATCAAAAAAAAATAATGTTGAAGAGACCTCTGGTGTTGCAGCTGTCTGTGGGCGGCGGTAATTATTTGCCTCTCAGTGACCCGACGGATCGTTTGCTTCTTACATAATACTTTTTAAAATGAGAATGTTGATTCGACTCCAAAAAATACCCGGTTAAACATAAAAGAGAGATTAATGATATTTTCATTACAATACAAGTGTAAAATACTGACACTGGACATGTCTACTGAAACACGATGCATAGTGAATGATGTCACGTGTTGCTCAAACTTGTCTTGTCAAATTTTTTGATTTTTTGGGCGCATCGTTATAAAATTGTTGAGGAATATTTAAAATTAAAATTATCTTAAGTCGTGTACCGACTAATGTTATAAGATAGGAATCCTAAATATGTCGTCATAGCTATTGTGAATGAAGCACAAGGACAACACTTGTTGATTTCTTGTATTCTTGGACCATCCCAACAGATCTACTTTGGCTGATTTTATGGCTATTTTGTTAACTACAAATTTTACAATCTCAACTTTTTCATTTCATTTACTTTATAATTATTTACTATATAACCACGAATCAACTAAAAGTCAGATGTACAAATGTATCAAAAGTATAAAAAGCATCCGAAAAAGTAAGTAATTTAGTTGGTATGAAAATCTTGAATTGAATATTTTGAGTGTAGCTTCGGCCTTCGAGCCGTAACTTTTACACTTCTGTATTAACGTCTATGGGAATCGGTAATCACCGGTTCCGACAGCTTGTATATTGGTTCATTGGACCTTTGGTAGTGAATATATTAAATTACTTATTCCAGGAGCGTCGACGGAGACCCCATATCGCACAAGCAGTCGCCCGCAAGCGGCGATGTGACGAGCGACATGTGGGCGGAGCCTCGCCAGCTCGGTGTTGCGGCGCTCGACTTTGATAAACTCGCTAATGTTTGAGTTTATTATTTCCACTAATATTATAAATCATAAGTTTGTATGTATGTTGGATTTTAGCACGACAAATACTAAAATTACAATGTGCTATAAACATAAAAATATTTTTTATCTTGAAAAATGTTTCCTTTGGGTTAAACTATAATATAGTTAGACTCTGTATGACTATCCATCCATTAACCCAAAACTGTTTTTCAAAACTAGGTTTTTTCATTGTATATGAAGGGGGGTGGAGACAAACGAGAAGTAGCCTTTTGATGACTACCGACCATAAACATTCGCATTATAGCGTTTGCCCTCCTTTCTCCTTCCATGAGCCACCGCACACTACACGAAACGCGACAGTTCAACTATCACCTTAAGGCGGTGTCGTGTGAGCAAGAGGTCTTCCCAATCGAGCCGGTCTAATTCATCTACAATGTAACAAAGTAATGCCTCTTTCTACATACTTAAGTTCACTTTGACAATAAAAACAATGTATAATTTGACTTATCCATATATTTATAACGTATCCCTAGCGTGTCTCCTGATGGCCAGCACGGGCGGCAGCTGCGACACGATGTTCTCCGGCAGAACCTCCAGCATCACCGCTTCGTCATCCTCTAGCCAGTGGAAGCCAGCCAAATACTGCAAATTAAATAAAATCATTAACACATATGACGCAATTAACTTCTTTACTAAAAGTAAGTGCCATGGTAGTGCCGGCACAACCGGAAGTACCTGCTTTATACTGTAGATCTATGACAGCATCGTTGGATGGATTGAAAGACAACTTGTCACGTTCTCTCGTAGGCTCCGCCCATTCAGAACATTACTATGTATCCGAACGTTATTATGACGTCATACATGTATGCACCTACGGATATCGATTTACAACACGTTATCAGGTTATAAACCAGAGAGTTGGTCAACCAGAGTGCATACCTCCAAAGACCTCCGACCATTCTATAAATATACCGAGCCGTGACTAGGCATAGGCGGAGGTGAGTTTACCTCTCGCTCACATAAAACTCAAGTATTTATCAAGAGGTTGATCCATGCTGCATTGCAGCCTCTCATAAGACTGCCGTCAAGTGACAACTGTGCTGTAGAATTTCTTGCAGTTTATGTGTTGCCAGTGGCCCACAGGGACTGGGAGGAGGAAAGGAGGAAAACGCACTTGCATAACAATGATGCGGATGTTAATGGGCGTCGGAGGTCATCTAAAAGCTTCGTTGCATTTTCTGTGAGTGGTAGTCACAACTCACCGACTGCCGGTCTATCGTTATCTGCGGTATAAAAGGACACATTTTATTCATAGGCAGGCCAGGACTGTACCATTGATAGGATACGAAGAGACTGGACTTTTAGACGTTCGTTGATGGAGGCTTACGTCCAAGGATAAAGGCTGATGACTGTACGGCATGGGAAAGACGTGAGAATTTCCTTCGTTTTCATCGCAATGGATGAGTGGCCCCGCGACCTGTCTGGCCATGATAATAATACTTACATTAACTATATATAAACATTTTCATCTCTCACACCTACGGGAGTGTGGACGCACAGTCCCCCTTTATACCCGATAGCTACTCTCGCCAAGAGCAATCATAGCAAGCCGACGAAGCTGTATTGGGCTGCTCTTTGCTACATAAGTTCAATAATTATCTTCGCTTCATAATTAAGCTCACAGCATAATTTCCAGTCTGTTACAAAGAAAAGTAAACTTTTTTTTGTGGCGCGGGGAAACGCATTTACGCGCCGTGCCTGAATGTGATTCGGTGGTGTGTGGGGCCCCGACATGTAGTGTTGAATACAATGAATTTAATATAATATTTATTATATACAATGTATATAATGATACAATATAATAGTGAATATATAATATAATTCACCAGGTGGAAAGACGATCGCCGTGTAGTACCCCGTCCGGGATGGATGTGAGTAGCAGGAGATGGGTCGTCTTGGCGTTCATTGAAAGAAACCTATGTCCAGCAGTGGACCGATAAGGGCCGATAATGATGAATGCTGATGATATACAAGTCTGTATATTCTCACCTTCACAGGTATGATGTTGAGGCGTGCCGAATTTTTTGCCATCTGATGCTTAAGTTTCTTTTTCTTCCCCTGTGGTTCTCCGGTAGCGGCCTGAAAAGGTATACGAAAACTCGGTTCACAAACACTAATTGTCGCCCAGGTATCGGATGTCGAGCACCGTTATTACAAAAATACAATTCCACTACGAGTTTACCGCATGTGACTAGTTGACATTTTACGTACCGTGTGTAGCGTGGTACTTTAGCATGTTACGTTAGTGCGTACGGGCAGTGATTTGGGTTATTACTGCGAGTAGCGAGAGGCGAGGGTGCTATGGTAACATTTAACTCCCGCGTGTCGTTTACTATTTTTGGCACGAGTGCGATAAGTCCGCCTCTATAAATTGAATAGAGCGTATCCGTATATCCGCGCCATATCATATTTAAAACTTCCAACTTAAGGTCCGTTATAAAGAAATAAATATATCAATTATGTGTATGTGTTGGAGTCAAGGCGGTTGAGGCAGGTATGTGGGGTCCCGTTTTCCTAGCTTCCCCATCAGGGAAGTGGCATGAAGCTGCGTAAAGCTCGGGTTCTCGCCAGGATTTGGAATAACTATAACACCATAATAAGTTACTGAGCTATGCCACACTGGAACAGGATTAATGCGCGATCATAGAGAGCTCTAAAAATAAAAATTAAATTATTATCACGGCTTCTAGCCGAATTGAAGCGCAAATCGACCCCACCCGTCAGAGGGTGGGGGAGGAGGCCGGCCTCCTCTGACAAGCCAAACGGAAAGACGAGCTCAACTTTTCTTAAACACGTCCCGTAACATTAAACGGCATCGTGCGCGCGCCGTCCCACTAGCGTGGGGAGGGGGATCGCTCCCCCTTTTCGGTCCAAAAAATAACCACGATAGGGTAATGTCCACTAAAATTCCGGTTTGCTTCTTCCCATCTGCGGGAAAGGAGGGGGGTCTGTCCCCCTATCGTCTACCTATAACCAGAAGACAAAGTCTTCCGTAATCAGTCGAACTGTTAGGGTTGGACAAGTGCCGCCAATCAGTAGTAGGTAGCACCTCTCCTCCGATATGTCTTCTTCAACCGTAGCTTTCAAATTCCTCCCTTTGTGGAACTTCGGAATTTAATATTTTTTTGCGTTTGACCGCAATCTCAGCGACGTTACTGATGATGTAGCACGCATTTGTATTTTGCGCTTTATTTACGGGAGATTCCATCTTGATTTTTAGTTATAGGATCATTTTATAACAAATAAGAAATCGGTCCAATTTTGTGACACTTGTGAGATGCATTGCGATTCTTCGCCCCATGCCCAACGGGACATCGCTCCTCACAAGCAAAGTGACAACTATCACTTTTAAGAAGGCCTCATAGGAACTATGCCGGCCCAATTCGGCAGCTTAACAGCATAGTCCTCTTACTGGACAACGACTCCAACTCTAATGATGTCAATGTTAGGAATACGAAAATATAATCCTAATGTTACATTTTCATATTCCTAATATTGTCGTTGTAGCCGAATTTCGGCCACAGTTCTCTCATTCTCCTATTCCGATGGGACGGCAATCAGACACGACCGGAGAAAAATCATGCGCAGAACCGACGGCTTAACGTGCTCTCCGAGGCACGGGGGTGTAACACCGCGACTTCGGACTGTTATTAGAAATTGATAAATCTCAATAACACTTTGGTCCGACCCAGGACTCGAACCCACCCTTACCACTAGACCACGAGGCATTCCTAATTAAGATAAAAATCCTGATATAACAGCTGCGCGGGCAGTCAGAAATTTTGCGAAAATAAAAAACAATGATCATAGTAAGTGATAGTGGCATGTTGCATTGAAGCGGAACGGGGCCAGCACCACCGGGGAGGTACCCCTCGCTCACAGGATGCCTGCGTGTGTCTGCGTGTGTGTGATGCCTGAGTGACATCTTTGGATACGCGTATCGTCCGGTTTATGAGTAGCCAGTGAGGGGCGAGGGGAGGTGAAAAGGAGGGCAACGCATCGACATAGTAATTATACCAATGTTCATGGCAGTCGATATTCGAGAAAAGGCTCCGATTGTTCGCATTTCACCCTTACCATAAGAAACGGTAAACATGACTTGCCATACATAAAACCTTTTTCTGGCAATAGTTTATCGAGTGGCCTGGTACAGGCGTGACTCACCTGCGCGGCGCGATCCAGCACCCACAGCGATGTGTCGTCGTGCAGCAGCAACGCGTCGCGGCGCGGGTGCGGTACGAGCGCGCTGGCGGCGGCGGTGCGGCGCGACCACTCCGCGGGCAGCGTCACGCCCGGCCATGACGTCACAGAATTTTTCACCAGGTCATACTCGATTATCTGTAACATGGGATGACCAAGTTGCGGGTTTGTGAATAGGCGGTGGCAACGTTTCCCAAACACAAACTGCCGAACACTGATCTCCATAAGTCGATAGCTGATTTAAATGAAAAAAAAAAAACGGTTAGACACCTCAGTGTGTTTGACTAAATATGTCAATGATTTCAATGTTATCATGCGTAGGTTCCCCTTCTGACAGCTTATGATCTGTCACAACAGCTAGCTGTGGTGAACTCGATTACGGTAAAAATATATACTTAGTTATCCGTAATAATCTGACAGCTCATACTCAGTTTTGTGAGAGGTAGTATGCTGCATAGGGGGAGGTAGTTCCATGTATGGTGCATGACAGTATATCCTCCTATGCAACGGAATTGGGCCGGCACGACCGGGGAGGTACCTCTCGCTCACTTAATACCGCCATCAAGTGACACGGTGCCCACAGGGGGCTGATAGGAGGGCAACGCATATGACCGGCGTCGGTAGTCCCTCTTATGCAATAAAAGAGTCCATAGCATATTTATATCAGATATTTATCAGAATATTAACGCGCACGTGCTCTATGGTTTATTTTACTTTTTCGTCAATAAATGTTCAAAGACGGACACCAGTTGTACCCAATAAGAAACTCCGATTTACTCAAGACAATCCTTTACTCAGTTAAATCCTCTAAATTTAAGTGTCAACCAATTTTACATTTAAGGTTGGTACTTGATACTGTAATGGTAAATTCAGTTGTATGTATGTATCAAGATGCTATTCGATACACAACTCTTGACTACAGCATAAAAATTCATATTACTAGTAATCTATAAAACAGACAATATGAAGTTTATTTTCGGTTAAGTTCCTAGTTGCCCAAACGGGGCTTTAAAAGGAAACCATCATAGAAGTAGTACCTTCTGGTCCACGTAGGTGACGATTAACGTCTCCCTGTCGGGGTGGACAGTCATGGCGCACGGCACGCACCGGTACTTGGGCAAGGTGGTGTGTTGTTCGAACTTCCTCCCCGCAGCCCGCGCCCACACCGCTACGTCGCCGCCCCACCCCGCCACCACCAGGTACACTGTGCCGGATCGAGTTGGCTTTGACATCAACAAATGGAGAATCGAATTTGATTTCAAATCTGGAAAAACAATTACGAGTGTTGTAAAAATATTGTTAATTGCAGACATTATTATTTGGTAACGTTTGAGAAAAGTCTAAGCGTAGTCCAGAGCTTCCCAAAGTGTGCACCACATTTCACAATTTAAAACTCCTTTAACCTATATTGACGACTGAAAAAATAACAAAACAAAACGTTTAAATAAAATAATAATTATAACAACGTATTTGATTTATGTCACGTTGCAGATCAATTACAGATAGATTAAATTTATCTGGTAGTTCTAATAATAATCTAGTTTTATATAGGTTTACAGTATTAATACAAGTCGCTGTAGCCTTGTAATACTCAGTTTGCAATACTTGCGCAGACTTGTCGCAGTAATCGCTATTCGTGGTAGCGTAGTCGGATAATATTACTCACGACCGAGCGCCCTCTTGTCTCGACTTGTCTTTGCATATAATCCAAAAGAGCGAAATCCTACGTTTATAAGATAAAAAAGAGCGCGGCCGCAAGAGAGCTATATTTTATGACGGATCAGTTCAATTCAATGACTCTGACGTCGATGATTGGAAGTTATGTCAAAAATCTATCTCTAGTACCCAATTCCACAGATAGATTGAATATTGAAAACGGTCGTTCGTCGAACATATGTATCTAGTTTTAAAAAAGGCACATGCGTGAACGCGGATAATACCGCAAGGTAAAAACCCGCAAACTCGGGCACTGATGATTGTTTAAGTGGGGTCAATGTATACAGTATCCACTATCCAAACATAGAGTGTTGTATTCCAATAAAAGCAGTCTTACGTTTGCTAGACAGAATGGTTTGTTCCACTACGGCGCCGGCGTGCATATCTACGTGCAGTATGTACAGTTGCCCCGCCCAGTGCGCCGCAAGCGTGCGTGAATCCGCTGAGAACGCTACATGGTCGCAGCGTGATACTCCGCTAGTTAGCACCTTCGTAACTGAGATGTTCTGTTCATCGTCCTAAGAAAGAAAGGGAAAGAATTATACAACACGAAAACATCTCAAGTTAGCTACCTAACGGGGTAGGCGGCGTAATGATTCTGAAAATCCGATTCAACTATACTCCTACACGAACATTTCTTTTTATCACATCAATATTTGTTATTGATTAACTTTACCTAGCTATAAACACTTGAGCTGCCAAGACATATCTTACTACTAAAATCACACCGCGGTTTCCCCGCGTAACTTCGGTCTTGTTAGTCCGAGCGTCTCGCTATATACCATCCTCAATGAATGGACTATTCAACACAAATATGCTTTTTCTACTAGGGCCAGTAATTGCCGAGATTATCGCGTTCAAATAGAAAAACAAATTCTTCATCATTACATTATTACTATCAGTGTTGATACAGATGTCTCCATTATGTAAATCTATTCAGTTCTTCAATAGGCAGGAGATAGAAGGGAAAGTAGAGTATAATATTGAATATATTTAACACAATGTTTAATACTCACAGTATCTAGTTTAAGTATCCTCATGTCACTGTCTGTGGAGTACACAATCACTTCGCCACTCGGCGACATATCACAGCACAGTATTTGCTTATTCTTTTTACTCTCAATTGACACTATCTTGACCGGGCTCTCTGTGACTGTCAAGCTCTGTTTCCTCGAGTTTTTGTTACCACAGGCAATCTGGCACTCCTCTTCGAGCTCATTGTTGTTCTCTTTAGTATTGGACTGTTCCAAAATATTTGTGTTCGTGACTTTTGCACTGCCATCTTCAGTTCTGGCGTACGAACCAAGCTTCCATATTTCGAGGTGATTTTTGTACCTGTAAAATAAGTATTACAAGTGAGCAGTGTATATGTTGTGTGAGATTAATAGAATAATAATTTATATTATAAATAAATAAATATATAATAAAATATTGTAAGTATTAATTTAAAAGATATGTCATGAGAACCGCAATTATCTTTAGCCGTCATGACAACACTGTTTTCCTGCCTACCAAAATGGAAAACGCGTGTTCCAGTCTCATATTCTCTATCGCGCTCTCTGTACGGTCTATCTCTTTTACGTCGTAAAATTAACCGAGTTTTTGGGCGCTTCAGGCTGGTCATCAAAAAAGATAAAAAAATACTGGTTTTCAATGATTCTAAAATCTGGGTTGTCATATTTTTCTTATTACATTATTTAACACTCATCTTGCACCTAAAGGAACGAATAAATTTGAAAAAAAATACCAAAAATCTTTACCAGATAAAAATCTTTTTTAAAGTTTCTTATCATCACATCTAGTAAAGATTTTTGGTATTTTTTACAATGTATTCATTCCTTTAGGTACCTAACTACTAAAACTACTACCTCATAAAACCTACATACAATAATACCGATACGAAAATCATATTGTCTGTTTGTCCCAAATCAAGTAATAAAGCTAATAAAATTACCTTAAAAGTAGTAATTTCCTTTGGCTGGCAACAGACGATCTTGGACTTGGTATCATAGGAGGTATCCTCATTACCCACTTGGGGGGATAGCTGGAGAGTGTGATGTAACCATCTGCTCCGAGTGATAACAGTTTTTTTCCATATACATTCACTAATGCCCTAAAATATACATCATAAAAATATTACTATTAATATAATTGTTATCAAAACATCATTTTGTCTCTTCACTCTGATAGTCATGTCAGAGTAGTCCAAAAATCATACAATTTGTATGTGATTTATATAATCAATTGAGGAAGCAGGAGGAAGAGTAATATGTCTGGATAGCATGTACGGATGTCTATGGGTGTCTGTAGTCAGCTAAGGGCTCCTACTGCTACCCATAATGTGTTTAAAAACCTAGTTACTTTTTCTTATCTTATTAAAGAAGTAAATCACAATTACCTAACATCATGCTCATGTATGTTCCTTTGTATATTTTTGACCCACTGCGCTGTACTTTGCTTGGCACTGCTATTGTTGACTTTTATAAAATTAACTATTACAGGATCTACTCCACTACAGTACAAACTTGTTTCATCCTCAGACACAGCTATAGCCAATATGTCTGCTCGATGGGTTGTGTAACTTTCAATCTGGAAATTATCAAACTCTTTCAGTAGGTAGTAAAATAATACACAGTCCACAGTATTGATCTCTTCAGTTTATGTGAATGTTACCCATTACAATAAAATTACCTTTATGGATTCTATTCGGGTTTATTTAATTATTTAACTACCGACGTTTACAGCAGCCACAGTCACGGGTGGACTGAGATGACAGATGATGATTGTAAAGTAAGAATCAAATCAAAGACTCAAAAAAAATTTAGGAAGAGGTAGTCCCATTCTGCATAGGAGGATGTAGTGCCACACATAGTGCATGACACACAACAGCATAGTAATTCTGTGGATGTTCATGGGTATCAGTAGTTATAAAAAAGACTCCAAATGCTCATCTGTCCCTATTCTATAAAAAAGAATCACTTATAAAATATTGTTGGCAATAGAGATCCATTTAAATATTAAGGTATGTTACAAATTTGGTCATTTATTATATAACTACCATGGGATGCTCTGGCATGCCGCTACGGATAAAATCACATAAAATTTAGTATTTTTTTGGCTTGTATGTTGTTATAATACATAAACTACAAAATATGTTCAGTAATTTCTTTGTGACTGAGTAACAAACTTCCACATTTATAAAAAAGATATTTAATTATAATACCTGATCTCCCATTTCACTATCCCAAAACGTAAGTCTACCAAAGCTGTCCCCTGATACAATGGTGTTATCTGAAAGAACAGCTAAGCACCACACAATATTTTCCTTTCCTTTTCTGCTCACAGAAATTTTGCAAGTAGCATGACCCGTTTTCACATTCCACACTCTTATAGTGTCTACTGAACCTAAAAAAATTATATACACATTTGAAAATGGACTATGGACAAACATGTGTAACATCTTATAAACATGAAAATTGCATAATGTATGCACACCATTACATAAAAGAGGTTTCTAAGAAAATATGTCTTTCATTGAAAAATAAACATTTTTCTATCACATCATTAGAAATTATGAGTATTTTACGACAATCACTGGGTCAAGTAGTGAAATATAATCATAGAGTTACCATTGTACTAGGCTATATGTTGTATGTTGAACTCTTTTCAATAAAAATTGTAATCAATCGAAATTAACATTTGAAACATGAATAGATCAAGCTTGACTTACCTGTAGCCAAAATATTGCCATTCTTGTTGAATTTACAACATATTATTCGACCCTCTTGTTTGTCAAATATTCTCTCATAAACAATATCATTATGTTCAACAGAATATAGATTTAAGTACCCTTGCTCAGTGCCCACAGCTGCTAAAGTGTTGCCTGAATTAATGTCTAGGCACCAAGCCGCATAACCAGTAAGAACAACATTTGTTTTAATAGACAATGTGTCTATATCCCATTCAATCAGAGCACCACTTAAACCGGTAGACAACAATCGATCTTCTACCCAACCCAGAGCCTCAACTGATGTTTTCTCTGCACCAGGTATAAACTTGAGTAAATAGGGAGCAAAGTTGATGTCCCAAATTTCAATAGAAGCATCGCCTCTGTAAGAACACAAATATAAATTTTAAAAATGAAACAACCACATTCGTAGTTATTTTATTTTCAAAGACGAGATACCTGGCTAAGGCAAGTAGTTTACTATTTGTGTTATAGGAGACACAATGAATTGACTCGGGCTTTGGATTATAATATCGTACTCTGTGAATTTTACATGCCATTTTGTGAGAAACAGTATAATTATTGATTAGTGCTTTTTAATAAAGAAAAACTAGTTAAAATAATTTGATTATAATACTCGGCACTTGGACGCATGCCGCATGGTTCTATTATGACACAAATGTCAATGTCAATTTCTTCAATGTTTTCTTTTATTTTTCTTTTCTATTGGAACAAGTACCAGAGGCCGTGCTGCCTGTTATGACTATCGATCAGGTCCATATTTGGTTTGAGAAAATATGACCATATCTCAGAATTTTGGCTACTCTCAAGTGGCTCCCTGTGCGTCTTCGCCGGTATGCACGTACTCTCGCAACGTTATACTGTATTTTGTACAATCCCAAAACCCCTACATATCTCAAAGAAAAATTTAACTTTCACACGGTGGGCTGCAAAGAACCTCGCTCCATGCAAAGCCTACAACTACAAACTCCTGCCCATCACGTCAATTATTATAAATTGTCCTTTACAGTTAGAGCTATAACGCCATGGAATGCATTACCATTAGAAACAAAACGTGCTAAAAACCTTGATTATTTTTTAAAATTAGTAAAAAGCCATTACTTGGCAGTATGAGTCACTGACCAGTCTGAGTCTTTAATTCTAATGTCACCAGTTCTTAAACATTTATACGTATTTTATCATAATGTATGTATGAAATATG
Organism: Eumaeus atala; assembly: GCA_017140195.1. Lineage (NCBI taxonomy): Eukaryota > Metazoa > Arthropoda > Insecta > Lepidoptera > Lycaenidae > Eumaeus > Eumaeus atala. The sequence goes on along the minus strand of JAFELO010000683.1, from coordinate 658,336 downwards.
TATCTATTTGTATTTATTATAATTACATAATATGTATTATATACGTTAATTTTGTGCCTAACGAATATGACTTTATTATGTGTTGAATGTAGTTATTAATTGTACACGTCTTTTTGTGTGTGCTATCTTTTGCCAAAATTATTCTTTCGAACAATTGAAGGTTACATGGAAGATATTGCTACTTAAGTACTAAGGTCGCCTTTTGTGTACATAAACTTTTAAAGAATGTGTGTCTTATTAAATTAGTTCACAATAAAGAACCATTAATTCATTCAAACAAATTTAACTAATCTACTTTTTGGAATGACCATATATAGGACACTAGATTCCTGTTTTAAATAATGAAGAAAATCTTATTTTACCGTAAATGATCTGAGATTCAAAAAATTGAAAGTAAAATTGGTCTATATCAAAAAACGTACACCATTGAAATGAGGTTTGGGTTTACACGGTATTTTTTTTTTTTGTACATAATTGGCCCGCGTCCGTAATATATGCATTTACTATACGTAAATAAGACGGGAAATTATTTTCAGATTTGCTAGGTACAATTAAAAAAAAGAAGGGAAGTCAGCTTGAAAGTCGAAAGAGATAGCAAATGTAGTCCGTCTTTCCTTTTCCATTCATTTCTCTCTGCTTACTCTTACGCATGTTTTTTTTTATGCAAACTACGTTTCAAAACAAAATAAAAAATATATAAAATAGAAAAATGAAAAGTGTTGACTGCTGTCTATGGATCTAAATTATTCTGTGATCGGATCTTTTGCCTGTGTTTGTGCTAAGTGTTATGATATTTTTTACGAAACAATACTGTTTATATTGATTAAAACAAGTTGAATCTATCAACTTTTTATTAAACAATTATGGGTGATGGACAAAGCGAAACTCAATCACTACTTAGAGATGGTAAGTATGGTATTGTTTTGACAGTTGATGATTCAACTAAATTCCTTGTTATTTGTTACTAAACAATGCAATTAGATAAGTTTAATATCCAGTTTAGATTATACAATTGTCTATAATTTTTATACTTAACATGATGGTAATGTGTCTTAACAGAGGAAGAAAATGTAAGTACAGTATCACCCATTGGCCCAGATGAATTACCACCACCATACGAACATACTAATCTTCCGGTGGTAACATGTCGCGTGTGCCAGGCTATGATAGATATATCGGGCAAAAGGGAACAACATGTGGTAAAGTGTTCTGTCTGTAATGAAGCTACAGTAAGTATATGTATATTTAACTTAATTTAGTAATAATATTTGAAAATACATTTTCTATCTCATATGTTGACTTCGGTTTTTGATATAATTTCCTTTAAGAATGTTGTCTGTGACTGGAAAATCACAATATTTGTTGTTTATTATAAACAACTGTGATTATCTTGTCTTCCATTATTAGTCATACTTATCACAGAATATAAAATAACTGTAGGAAAGATTTAGCTGATGATACTAATAGAAAAGTAATACTCAGATTTGAAGCAGTTTCTTTGGGTTGTTGGGTTGATATCAAAGTATTATCATGTTAGCTAATAATCTCCATCTACATTGCTCTACACAAGTTAAATGTAATAATTATTGTACTACTGAAATGGTTCTTCACCTAACTTAGGGACATTTTAGAATATCTTATGTATTGTCTTTATATTGATTATATTAATGAATCTAGATAGATAAACATACATTGCATATACTTCTCAAGTATAAAATCACTTGGAACTGTTATTAATTTTTTACTAAAAATATTTTTTATTTTTCAGCCGATTAGAAATGCACCGCCAGGAAAGAAATATGTACGATGCCCATGCAACTGCCTGCTAATTTGCAAATCATCATCTCAGCGTATTGCCTGTCCCAGACCTGACTGTAAGAGGATTATAAATCTGGCACCATCACCCGTCACGCCGCCTGTTCCAACATTGCCGGGCATGTGCAGAGTTATATGTATTCACTGTCAAGACACATTTTTGGTAAGTTCTTATTAATTTGAAAACAAAATAATGAACAAGTAAGGCCCATCCTCACCATCAACTCACCATCCATTGTTGAAACAGTTCAAAAATAATCAAAAAAATTAAAAATGTCTAAATTTTATGTTTCATTTGCATCAAAACTACTTCACAAAGTGTATCTATATTATGGATCGTCTCTTTGAATGTAATAAAAGGGTTCTCTTTGCATGTCATGGAAGTGTGTAAAGTAATTATCAGGTTCGTACTATTTCACTAACATTTGTGTAGATTATGTAATACAGATGGGAACACAATCTCCAACTAACTGGTCTGGGATGGATGCAAGTAGCAGGAAATCATCTTGGCATTCATTGAAAGAGGCCTATCTATGTGCAGCAGTGGACCAATAAGGGTTGATAATGAAAAACAATGATACAATTTTAGATACTTTCCATCCTGATTATTTTTATTACAAAATCGCATAAACAGATGAAGAATGAGCTAGATTGCAGTATTAACTATTTAAATTTTTGCTTTGTTTCCCAAAATTTTGATCTGCTTTTAGCGGACGATTACTTTTTACTAATATGTTTCCCCTACTATGCAATACAAAGGAGCTTATGATATACTTTATTTTCAAATAAAATATTATTTATTTATATTGAATTATATTTATACTTGTGCAGTGCCAAGTAAAACAAAAGAAAACTCTACCACTACTCTACTCGCGTCAAGGGTGGCATTAATGAGATGAAATAATGAGTGCAAATATTTGTTGTGATGTCAAACATTGTTTCTACTACATTTGTGTGAACAATTCCTTATTTTATAATGATCTGTAATCAGTACAGTTCAGTGAATGACCCGTTGTCATGTATTCTTGTACTTTTCTTATGCCGGTCACTTCCGTTATTTTATCACATAATATTTTTTATGTGCCATGCACTTTTAGAAAAAATGAAATAAAACTTTACAAAATTTTTGTAATTTAGTTTTTAAACATTAATTTAATGACACCAAGTTAGTAAATTTTGACACAGTGATATTCTGAATCCATTTCAACTAATATTGTGAAGTGTGCTTCTGCTAAATTTGTGTTTATGGATGTGTGTATGTTACTTTGTCACAGAAAAAGATGGTTTTTTTTTTGCATAGATAATGCATACAACACACTACAACACTACAATTTGAAATAACACAATAGAGGACTTCTTTATTGTTTAAAAATATTTTTTTGGAGAGCAAAGCCACTACCAAAAGTAGTACTGTACAGTCGAATTGAAAAATGTTTCTTACAACCATATTTAGTTAGAAACAAATTTTAATAAAGTTCATACATGTCTAACAATATAATCTGTACCTTGAATCTAAATCCAATATAGAAGGATTTAACAAAATTGTGTCACTTCTGCAATATGTTAAGCCAGTACCAGTTGACCTTATATATAATTGACCTATTTCAATTAGTTAATAATAAAATCAATACTATACCAGTATATACTTATTTACTTCTAATAGTGCTATCCCATTATATTAGGGATACTGACTCTAATGGTTCACAATATGGAGGTTTGTTAAAATTACCAATCCTGACCTTTCTGCCATTTTAGTACAAGCTCACAAAAAGTTGGTTATGTAAAATAATTATTTAAACTGCAGCAACAGAATTTTATAAATACCTGCAAATATTACAATTAGGAAAAATTTGATTGATGTTTACATTGGATTGGCTCCGAAGGAGAGGGGAAGGGGTGCGTTCAATTTTATAATTTGTGAAAATGTTATTAAAAAAACAATGTGAAGCCAAACGGAGTGTTCCTATAAGGCAATTTTATTTTAATGAGCGGCAGTGTAACTGTTAAAAGACACGTTTGTTAAAAGACCTTAAATAAGTACCTTATGTAAGGTATTTTATTACCCTTTATGTGTGTGTATAATAATGGAGTGAATTTTATAAAATACTGCGACGTCAGCCCTCAAATAATAATGAGTATAATAATAATAACTATAATAATAGTCTATAAGTGAAATAGACGCGTCATTAATCGCTTTCAACTACGCTTTGCTTTACTCGGCATATTTAAAAAAAAGGTGCTGGGCCTGAAGGGTACCCTATTGGACACATGCCTGTCAATTTGACAGCTACTCTATCGCGTGTCGTGAGTTTCCGGTGGCCCATTGAAAGGTGAAGAGGGAAGGGAGAACAATCGGTAGTTATAAAAAGACTGACTTTGATTTTTTATAAAAAGACACTGGTTTTTCGCCCTTATAATATAGAAAAAAATAAGGAACATACTGTTGTCATGATTATTTCGGCGGTGATTATATAAAACCTGCTTAGACACGGGCATATTGAAATTAATGAGTAGTTCTGAAGTGGAACCGGTCTTGCTGCTCGGTTATGCAACACATTATGTGCTTAAGAAATATAAGAAAGTTGACATAACAACAACTGCATGTATGTGATATATATATGCTCTAACGGTAATTTCATTTGATTAAAACAGATACAAGGGTATTTTACTAAAAGTCCGTGCCCACTTGATACTAATATAATAATTTATAAAAGTATTTGTGGCAGTCAAAATCGTGGGAAATATGCTAAGAACCAAAACCACTTACGCTAAGAATGAAAATGGGCACGCGTCTGACGGGAGAGGAAAACATGAGTCATAGAAGTCCCATGATACGAGTAATGTAAATCGGCGACTAAGCCATTACTTCATCATCATCATCAGCACTATCAGCTGACGGTCCACTGCTGGACATTGGCCTCTTTCAGTGAACGCCAAGACGACCGAACTCCTGCTACTCGCATCCATCCCGGACCGGCTACTGCACGGAGATCAAGATCCAGCCATTACGTGAATTAATTAATATATTATAGTACTTTTTCTATTCCACAATAAATACCAGCAGCAATGAACTTCTTTCTATAGTTCTATTTATAAATAAAATACCGTATTTGTTCAATGTATTTTTTTAACATAACCCCTATCATGACAAGATTTTGTTTTGTTTGTCTGTGGTCTTGAAAGTCTAATCAATTAGATTAGACTTTCAAGACAAATACTTGTGTGCACATCGAATCAAACATTTTGATAATACTTTCTCTAGACCAACTGTAATGACTCAATAATATGCTTTGCATTTCGTTCATATAGATTTTGTAGTACTGTGTGCTTTTCATCCGCTTTAAGTAACGAAAAAAGTTCTAACTTCCGAGGCCTGGAAGTCTAGAAAACCGCGAACTCTAGGCTTTTGGGTTGCCTATTTTTTTTTTATTATTAAACGAGTACGGTACTCGTAATTTTAAAGTCTACTATCCCGGCACTTATAAAATACGTTATATCAAATATTTAATAATTTGATATTAAAAGCTCGCTTCACAGATTTCTGTTAAAGTGTTAATAGCTATTCCCTATTTGGCTCTTAAGTACTATATAAACGCTTCGCATATTTATTACCTCTAACTGGAACCTGTAAAATCAAAAGCCGGCCCTAAATATATATTTAGCTCGTCAGTACGCTGACATACCGACCCACAATTTTTTGCGTTGTGGTACAAATTTGTTACCATAACATTATGGCTGGCATGGGATTAGCGCACATTGCGCTAATCTCCAGGAATCCACAAATCACAATTTTCACTACGAAATTGGAATGAATTTACTCCAGTTTTTATTAATTTGGCAGAGAATTTCAGGATTGTCCAACCGCAAATGACAGTAGCAGCCTTATCCCACGCTTTGAAAGAATTGTGAGTATTCTTTCAAAGCGTGGGATAAGGGTGACCGACGTTTGACCATTGGTAAGATAGCTGAGATAACAAACATTAGTTATGGCCGGGTGCAACACATAACAACGGATGAGTTGGGGTTCCATAAGGTTTCTGCTCGCTGGGTCCCGAGGTTGCTTTCAGCTGAACAAAAACGAGTTCGATACACAATTTCGCGAGACTGTTTGGAACTTTTTGAGACTGGTCCCGAGGACTTTTTGTCTAGATTTGTTACCATGGATGAAACCTGGTTTCACCACTATGCTCCTGAATCAAAGCAACAATCCAAACAGTGGAAAAGATCAGACTCTCCTACACCGAAAAAGGCTAAGGTCGTTTTGTCGACTAACAAAATCATGGCTTCTGTTTTTTGGGATGCGAAGGGATTTTTTTGGTAGATTATTTACCGAAAGGTCAAACTATAAATTCTAGTTATTATTGTAACCTTTTAGGAAGACTCCGGGAAGAAATAAAAGAAAAAAGGCCGGAAATGTTGCGTAAGAAAGTTTTGTGTCAGCAAGACAATGCACGTGTTCACACTTAGGTTGAAATAATCCATGAGTGTGGCTACGAATTGCTGCCCCACCCACCTTATTCGCCGGATTTAGCCCCCTCTGATTATCATTTATTTCCAAATTTAAAAAACATTTAGGTGGCTCGAAATTTTCGACCAAAGGTGAGGTGATAGTTGCAGTAAACGATTATTTCGCCGACCTTCCGGAATCTTTTTTTTTTTTCTAGGGGATAAACAAGTTGCAGGTCAGGTGGAAGAAGTGTGTTGAACTAGATGGAGATTATATCGAAAAATAAAAATAAATTTAGATGCACTTTTCTTTCATTTTCTAGGTCGGGCTTAGAACTTTTAGATCCACCCTCTTATATACCTTGTTCTGCTAGTGAGCCGTGAACAATTGAGAATTTGAGAACTGGTATTATGTAAATATGTATATTTTATATCTTGGAAGGCCTTCGACGTCCACAACTGACGAAAAAGTAAAAAAAATACTTGATTTAATTAGGGGAGACCGCATGTTAAAAATTAGAGAGTAAGCCGAAATTTTAAGCATCTCTTATGAATGAACTCAAAACATAGTTATCAAATTGGGTTTTCACAAGGTGTCTGCGAGGTGGGTTCCGCGACTGCTTTCAGTTGAACAAAGAAGGATGCGATTGACTATTTCACGTGACGGTATGGAGTTATTTGAAGCCGGATGCAGATGATATCCTGAATTGGTTTGCTACAATGAACGAAACATGGGTTCATTACTGTACCCCAGAAACAAAACAACAATCGAAACAGTGGAGAAGACCTGGTTCACCACCCCCTAAAAAGGCTAAGGTGATTTTTTTGGCAAATAAGGTAATGGCTTCCGTATTCTGGGACCCGAATGGTGTAATTATGATTGATTGTCTTGACAGGGGTCATCTTTAAACTGATTACTACTGTGTCTTACTACGTCGTTTATGAGGGGAAATAAAAGAAGAGCATCAAAGGAATGCTCAGAAGAAAAGTCCTGTTTCATTAGGATAACGCCCGTGTTCACACGTCTGTGCAATCAATGGGAGGAATCCACAATTGTGGTCTTGAACTATTACCGCATACGCCTTATTCACCGGATCTGGCATCATCAGACTTCTTTCTGTTCCATATTAAAAAAAAAAACACTTGTTAGGTTAAAAATTTTCAGTGTGTTTTAGGCGGCCCCTGTACGATCATGTATATTGGGTGTCAGGCGGTCCCTGTAAGACCCATTATATTGTGTGTTAAACCGCCACGCGACGGTCGATTAAATTGTATTAAACGGCCCCGGGACGCTCAATAAAAAAGAACTAAAACTTTCGTTCAATTATTGCGCAATATTATTCATCTTAGAGTGCCGTTTGCTCCCGCAGTATTACAATCATTTTAGCGTTTAGACCTCAACACAGCGTTTTCTAGATAGTGAGCGAGTGCTGGTCTTGAACCACGGTATTCTTTTCCGTCTCAAACTTATTTTAACTTTGTTTTTTCTTTTGATAATTAACTATAACAGTTCGTAGTGGGGACTTCGCACAATATGGTTTTTGTTCTAGCGTTGTTTTATTGTTGTTAGGAGTTCTAGCGGTTTTACTTTATCTTTCCAAGATACATATACTATTCTTCTGTACACACCCAGATTTCAAATGCTTCTAATTTGTTACACATGGCTTCTGTGAGTGGGAACTCACACAACACACACAAGACGAGAGTGCGATGTTAATAATAAACTGTTAATAATATTGCACAATAAACGACAACCGCAGCTGCGAGCATTGTGAGTTGCCCATTGCCACTTTCGTTTGTTGACGCTGCACAATAAGGCTGATTTTAGTCTCACGTCGACGGCACGCGCACCGTCAGCGCTGATGGCCGAGATATATGAACTTTTAGAAGCGTTTTTTGGTGACGCGTTGCTATCAGCGCGCACGGTGGTCAGCGCTGATAGCTACGCGTCCGTACGCGTCGCGCGTCGGCCCCACGTAGCTGTTGGCGCTGATGATCGCGCGAGCGCCTCTGCGTTCAGTGAGCGTTTACATAGTACAAAGCAGCAATAATTAATACACTCCGCATTTTGTCGTCGTCTGTACGGTAAGGCGGTCAGTACGATACTAAAACGAGCCACGCTGAGCCTCAGCGCTGACAAACAACGCGCTGAGCTATGAGCGCTGACAGTGAGCGGGAGACTAAAATCAGCCTAATATTGGTCAATAGTAATATTAAATTAATAGTAATAATATAATTAAAAATGTTCCTGAGTGGCGACTTGTATTGATGACAGTAACATTGTACAAAGAATTAATTTGTAATATTACTAATCGACGTGATTATGATCAATAAAAAGCTTTCTATCTTTCAATATAATAGCTCGTCTGTGAAATGTCTTAGACGTTCCTTGTATTGTGTAAAGGATGTAACAAGATTATAGAGGACAGCTTGTACGTGGTTTCATATATTGTAATGCTACGTTTGGTATCAAATTTCACTTACGTCGTTCCGTTGTTTTGTAACGTGAAGTGCATTTTGTAGAACTTATGTCTTTGTAACGTGGAATTAAGTTAAGACTGTCTAATTTCGCGTGGAGACAGTGATAATTACACACACTAAAGACGCAGTAATGTGTAAGCGAAAGGTGCAATCCACATTAGTGTCAGCCATTTGGCTGCAAGGCAGCAACGGCTATACTTTTTAACTTACAGTGATTAAATATCGCTAAGTATACTTATACTTAGTCTGGCCATAAATAGAAGTAAAAAAAAAATACATTTGAATTTGGAATCTGTTAATCTTATACGATTTTTAATTGTATTCTCATTTTGACGCCGATACGTTGTACAATATTTCGCGATATTAAAATGGAGCGAGGTGATAAAGACAAAAGAACCGCTGCGATTGCATTACACAAAGTAGGTATGGAGCCAAATGCAATTTATAAAACTCTCGATATCCTTGTTAGTCGATGTTTGTGTACCGGGCTATTAACAGGTACAATAAGACCTCCTCTGTTTGTGACAGAGAAAGATCTGGCCGCCCACGTAGTGTTCGTACGAAAAAAACGTCAATGCAATATGGGAAAGGATTCGAAGAAATCCTGTCTGAAAGCAAAAAAAAGATCGGCAAGTGAAGATAGCACGGAGAACCATGTTGCGTATTTTGGTGAAGAGATGATTTACAACAATTAATAACTATAGATACTAATATTCGCCCAGAGATCGAAATTCCATCTCAATTATTATAAAAAAACATTCGCCTTCGAACATAGTACACAACAGAATAAAATGTATGCTTTTTCAATTACAGTATAATTTGCTGAAAAATGCACCGGTGCGGTGCCCTCATTGCCGGAAGGTGTCTTCGGTTGGCCGTCGCATGGCTTGCGTACGGGGTGCCAGATTCGCAGTACTGTCGGTCATTTTCCTCGCTATAGCCCTGGGGGTAACCCTCGGGACACTCTCGGCCGCTAAGACACACGGAGGCGGCATCTATGTGGCATATGTCGGTGCATTTCTACTCGCCTTCTTCTTAGGTGGACGAGCCATATACTACTTTGCTATGAAAGTTAGCACGGTCGAAGGCCCAATGTAAGCAGAGTCATGTGATAGTACGACTAGGAAGTATCTGTATTCCATATTGCATTATATACACATAGATGAATTAGATAAAATTATATAGACACAAATACATTTTGTTATCACTTTGTATGATGTTAATAGTGTCAAAAGGAATTATAATTGTGTAGCCCGCCTGAGATAAACTTGGCTTGGCGTCTTGAAATATACGAAACACAGATGTGACGCATTTCGAAACTGATTGGATTAGATATTATTGGCTACACATGAAAAGCATAAAATAGATAGATTGACGTTGAGAGTTTTAGAATAGAATCACACAGGAGCACACCAATGCGACGTACGTAAAAGAATCCTTTTTGTGAATGATCGTGAGAAATTTTCACCAAATAAAACTACTACCGACATGAGTTTTCTAAGTGTACTAAAAATGAAAAATTATATGTACTTGATTATGACGAAAGCACAAAGCAAACGCGGATTTTGTTTTTAATCTAAATGCACTTGACAAATTTACAACAGGTTAGCTGAGGCGAACAATACAATCCCGCCCGCATTAGTAAGTGTAATGCGATACACGTCATACTAGCCAAAAAGAAATTGCCGTCGTTAAAAAAGTTCCACAAAATGCTCAAAAGAAAATGGGCCAGTCGTTTTTAAGCTTGTATGGGGTGAAGAATTTCCATTGCGCCTTTTCGCTGATTTTGTCCTGTTGTAATTTGTACTCTGTAAGTATTAAAATATTTATATAAAAAGGAACACCATATGTAAATAAAAAGTCATTGTAAATTCTAAAATATCTAACTTTTCGATTTCCGAGTTAACAGTAGGTATAAACAAAAACATGTAACGATTCTACATGTCAACAAAGAAAGGAATCTTTTAAATAAAAAAAGTGACATTTCGATTATAGCATAACATAAAAAAAACGTGTAATATTAAAACACACAATATAAAACTTGTGCATTTGATATAAAATATTGTGATAAAAAATGGGAAAAAATGGCATAGATTTGTTGTAAAATATGTCCGTGTGATTCTATCTTAAAAATTTTGTTAGTGATAGTAGAAGTTGTACTTTATATATGCCGGCGTGCTTAGTGTGAGTTTTAGAAAAATGACGCGAAAGTTATTTATTTTTAACTTACCCATATATTGTGTATTTCCTGAAATATAATTTCTTTATACCATATGTGAATCAATATTTTCCAATTCCACTCCGAACTTGCTATTATTACAATATACATGCAACACAATATACATAAATTGATATTTATGTTACAAATATTATAGATGAGATACGGTCGTTTTTCTACATCCGTAACGATTGTATTAATTCAAAATTCAAATTGACAGCTGTAGGACGAAGCTATTGCTGTCTTAATTATCAAGGGTTGTCTAGTACAACAATTCTTAATATATGCCTTGCATGCAATGTAATTGGGCCGTCACGACCGGGGAGTGACTGTGTCGCTGTCGCGTTTCGTGCGGGCGGAGGGTGATAGGTGGGCGACGCATCATGCGAATGTCCATGGGCGTCGGTAATGTTGCCCCCTTATTCTATAAAAAAATTATCTAAGCTGTATGTTGTCCCAAAAATGAAATAATGACAATATACGTGACGCTTGTCTTTTCTAAAGCTCATGTTAGGCACACGTCCGTTTATATATTTTAAACTATTGTACGCGACTAAAAAGCAATACTATTTACTTTAGCCTGTGTAAAGCTTTATGTAATATTCATTCTAGTTAATTATATACTTTACTTTTATGCTATAAGTGTTTGAATGATAAACTTCATATTTACTTATATTTAAGTTTTTTAGTTGGTAATCAACATATAATTTTACAAAAATATTGCAAACAGACAATTATGTAGAGGAGTTAATTTTGTACTACTATTAAATTTGACTACTAAAATTGTTTTCACTCGCACTAATTAATAACTCAATATTGCATACAAAATGGGAATTAACCGATTCAATAATAAGGGACATCATACATATAAATATAATTATTAATAAGCTACCATAGACATTGGAGCCATGTGGAAATGCGAGAAGTTCAATCGCACTATACTTGTTTGAATTGTCTATGATAATGTTATCTAGAAACATATGTGTAAGAATAGAGATTTTATACGGCATAATGTTAGAAGCGTAAAGTAATGAAAAATTAAAAGTTTATATTTTATTCATTTAAGTCATTAAAAACGTATAAGGACACCGTTATGACACTAAATTTATCTACTTCAAGTACTGAAATTTAGACAGCTCCTGCAAGAAGCAGTTGTGACTAAAGTAACAAAACCCAATAATATAGGGTGAAAGTTAGACATGGTTGCTTACTATTACAAAATGTGATTCGGTCTTTATAAAAATTTTAATATAATTAACCCACCCTTTTAATTCAGTATCCTAATTCTTTATTGATTTTTTTATAACGTACTGATAAAAAATATAAAAGACATAATCGCACTTTTTTAAGCCTTATATAATAAGAAGTATCAAAAGTCGTTTTAGATAACACTCAGTGTGCCGAATAGGACTTCTAACTTCTCCCACATAGCTAACAAATTTACTAACCTTGACTTTTCGAGGTCTGATCCCTCTAACGAGTGCACATTTCAAATCATGAAAACAAAAACAAATTATAAAGTATTGTTTACCTGACGGGGATCATTTACCGAGCAGTTTTTTTTTTGTACATACATACAGACAGACCGACAGCTATCAATCCTGCTATACATACTTTTGATCTCGAATGTGGTTAAAAATCTCTTAGTCGGAACGATTAAAACGAATTTGAGATTAATTTTTAGACCGCGAATTGCAGCCATTTATTTATTAAGAAAATATTTCACATTATATTGTTAATTTAATGTTTTTATATTTCCAATACTCGACGCTTGTTTTTGCCACGTCCATGCCGTGTTCGAATGTGGCAAAATATAGCGATGACATAAATAAAGTATTTGAACTTTTTTTTTTAAGTTTGACATATATCCCCGAAGATGGCCACGACCACGTTGGACGGGGAGTTGTACCTGTATTCAGTTTCATTATTGTTTATGACGGGTGTCTAGACTGGTATTTACTATTTGTTTGGCAGATGTATTCAGTTACATTATTGTTTATGACGGGTGTCTAGACTGGTATTTATTATTTGTTTGGCAGATCTAAAACAGAGCGTTTTTTTTTTTTTAATTTTACCTACATCGAATTATTTTGATAAAACTATAAAACCACTAAAACAAGTACATGGGCTATATTAAATTTACATACATTCTCCATCTCACAGTAGTGGATAACCATTATCCATGTACTGGTTGTTGAAAATACTCTAACGAATAACAGTATTTACGTAGCAGAATTACGCAAATACTATTTGTGTGTTATAATATGAGTAATATATGAATATTTTAATCCAGTCTAGACACCAGACTTTCTTTAACATCTGTGATTCGTAAAAAGCTAATTATGGGAAGCTTTAATTAAATTGTCAAATGTATCGTGTTCGTTGATGTATATTATATAAGCAAAATTTAACAATATAAATTCTATTCGAGTGTCGTAGCAATGAATTCCATTTAACACACTGTATCTAGTCTGCGAGTCGATTTTTTACGGGATTACTCATACATCTATCTCCTCTATTAGTGTATTACTTGACGATGTTTGGCGAACTGAAGGATATTTAATAAAATTAGTACTGTGAATGATATTGTTTTTATTATACCAATTTTTTCGTTTAACATTATGTTAAATGTAGTGTGCACTAACACACAATCTTAAGATTTAGTGCCATGCGGTTATGTAGTTGGAATAAACTGGCACGACCGCACCCCTCATGTGATACCGCCGCAACCGCTTTGCAGTCGCGGTTGGGGTGGCACAATGGTGATGAGGGACAGGAGGGCAACACATATACATTTCAACTATGTCTATTGACGACGGTAGTCCATCAATAGGTCTATCACACTCGTGAACCTGTGGTTGAACATGGCCTTTGCGCGGGGGGGGGGATGCTTTGGCATCAGCCTAGTAATTATACTGATGTTCATGGGCGTCGTCGGTAGTCGTGGAAGGGAGATTGTAGAGTTCTCGGGTCCTTCACTTGCTCTCATTTTTAAAAGTATGTTCAAATAAGATTGGAATAGACCCTTTAAGCTATACAGGCTTCCTCACATGGTCCAAAGGGAATAAGAAGAATGCAGGGGGCGAGGATGGCAACCTATCCCCATTGTGCTGTCCCAAAGTTGGCGGGGTTGTCGTGTGCTGCAGGGCAACCCTTCTTGGGTGCGGCGTCGATTTCTTAGTGGGCTGACTAGCCGTAGAGGTGCATCGATAAATTGTAGTTCCGAGGCGCTTCACCAAAAACTGCACTCACTGTGGTTTTTTGTGGGTATTTCACACTATAATGTGCCGCGACCCCAAACAACACTGGACCCTAGGACCAGTGAAGGCACGTAAATGCGTTTCCCCGCGTCAATAAAAAAAAAAGACTATACAGGCTTCACTCCATAGCGAGGCCCAATTGTACGAGAGGCCCCGTTATACGTAGGGCCTCATATGCCGGGCCCTTAGTAATTGCCACTCTCGCTACGTAATGAACTGCAGTAATATCGGCGCTCAGTCCGTACTTGTAGGCAGTGGCATCACAGTAAATGAAAATATTTTTGTTCAAAATGGAATTATAATTTTTTTTGAACTTCATTTATTAAGTCTACCACCGGTTCAAACCTCGCCCTGTTCTGAGAACCGGCGAAAACTCAGCGGGACTAACAATACACAACAAGTTTACAATTAATATACAATTTATTAACTTAGAACAATCTTTACTATACAGAAACTGCCTACGAGGAGCGTCTTATTCCCAAAGTGTGGTATCTGTCATAAACTCGTAATGTCCTTTACCACATAAACGTTGTGTAACAATATTTTTAGATATATTAATTGAAAGCTTATGGACGCTTTCTAATTCTATTGAAGCGACGTGTACGTTGCCCCCGAAAAGAATTATTCACTCTGCTAAGTCTATGAACTGGTACATCTAGTTTGTGTCTATTTCTAGGGTTTCTATCATGTATATCACTTTTTTTTTATTAAAGTCATTTATATTCTTACGTACATATAGGACATTATCTGAAATTTGTTGAGAGCAAACAGACAACAAGCCGATTTCCTGAAATGTATTAGAGGCCTGCTTGTAGACGGCACGAATAGCTCGCTTCTGCAGCACGAAAGTAGT
>JAFELO010000683.1:630591-642695 GCA_017140195.1 Eumaeus atala | reverse complement strand
AACTACCGGCCCTCGTTAACATCCGCATATGCATTCGCGTTGCCCTCCTTTACTGCATCCTTCGAGTAGGCCGTCGTCTACTTACTAACAGCAACAGCATAGCGGCCATTTTTTCGGCGGTCTCATGTGAGCGAGTGGTATCTGTGGAGTATACCACTCGCTCAGACCGTGGGGTCGAGCCGGCCACAATGCAGCATGGCACTACCTCCTGCATTACGTTTCGTATACCTATTAAAGTAGGGTAAGAGGGACAGGTGCGGTTACACACTATCTTTCTCTCTTGCACTCATCCAAACACGAAATCGTATAAGCAAAGCAGTTTTACTTCACTTGTGTTATCTGTAACACACGTATTTTTTTTTTTTGGTCGAGCTATTTTTGATAGTGTGGAGAGGGCCCCATCTGATAAATTTCCACAAACCTTAAAATATGGTAGGTTTAGGTAGATGCCTAGGTTCAACACCTCCCGTTGTACCCAAGGAGTTGGCAGGAAAAGAAAAGTTCGTAAATTTAAGTAGGTATTTATTTTACATTTAAATAATTTATTAATGCGTACATTCACCCCATTAGAAAAAATGCTACAGTTAAATTTTAAGACAAAATGACTGAAGTCCAAATGATAATCTATTCGAACTTCATAGTGATACAAAATCTTATCCTCCAATCCGACAAGGACTGGAGGATAAGGATGGAGGTCAGACAATTTAATTATGCGCCTGTTCTTCATACAGATCAGGATCGTATGACAATAGCCATTAATCCTAGCTATAGCATGGTGTTTCTGGACTAATGGATAGGTACTCTGAACATTCCATACCTTTATTTTATATATATTGATTTACAATAATACGAGATACACAATATATTTTAAAGAAGTGTATAATTAAATCACACTTTTAGACAAAGTCAACTTTATGCGCCATGCGCGCTTGTTTCGTATTGATTGGTATTTTTGAAAATCATTGAGTATAAAATACGTTTTATCTTCTAAACACATATATGATTTACCTACTAGATTTATTGTGCGGTGTCAGGTGTCAATTACGTTATGGTCATAAACTCTTTAGTGTCAGTCATAAAGTCGCTATAACCGCAATTCTTCAATCTAGTGATAGCAGTAAATTGTAGACGAAGTTCGTAAGTAGTTAGTAGATACAGTTTTTTTTCGTTTAACAATTTAGAAAGTAGTTGACGAGAAATGACTAAGTACCTACTTTAAAAAAAATACATTCAATTCCTAAATATATATTATTTAGGAAAATTTAGGTACATTAAAACAAAAAACTATACATTAAAGATTCAAAAATTCTCTCTCATGCAAAAATAGTTATATAAAGTCTCACACTTATATATTATTTTTTTACTTTAAACGGAATGTTGTAAAAAAAATAAAAAATAATTTCTTTGTACAATTTGGATTGTCATTCATTTCATTTAAAAGTAAGGCACACCATAAAACTCAAGTGCGCTGTGTGTGAGTTTTATATTTTTTTATGTTTGCTTTAGTTTATGCGTTCGTTTGTTATGCGTACAAGCTGTAGGTTTGTGGACACTGCCCTGGGCAAGTACTTATGTAGGAACTTACTAAACGTTTGCTTCGAGATGGCTGTAACCTCCCGCCGCGCTGCCCCTACACGTAGCTAATCAAACTGAATAATAAGGTAAGGGACCTTATTATTCAGATCGATTGGGCATCAACTCATCATCTCTTCATCAACTCATCATCAAGGACAGAACCACTTAATTGCATGACCTGACTAATTTTAATTAAATATTATTGTACTAATTATTTTTTGTCAACCGTACTAATTGATGTGCACGGATCTTTATTTTCTAAAGGTCATCGACGACGAACTCGAACTGAACGGGTAGTACATATTATAATGGGCTCAGTGGGTACCTTTATATAATAGCTGGTCTGAATTGTCGGGGGCAGCTCTTTTTTGTATGATCATTATTAAAGGACTGGTAAATCGTGATGACCTGCTGCTAACCGACCCTGGGTATCTCACTAAGCTGTAAGTCCTGCACAACTTCTGGATAACCAGGACCATCGTGAAATCATATAAAGATAGTTTACACCCAGTGATTGTTCCCAATGCCAATGACATTTCCAAATTATTTGATATTCATTAGAATTCTTTCGTTCAAAAATATTTTTTTTATTCTGTCGATAATTTTGTATTCATAAAAATCACGCATCACTAATATTACTTTTAATTTAATGTTCATAAACATGATGATATTTAGTTTTAAATGTATGCATATACGTACGTTACACTTGTGCTTAGGTACACTTCTTAATTCTACATTTTGGGATAGCAGGTATCCCTTACCTGACCAACGTTCATTGTTTTTACTTTTCAGTACCGACACCCCATCGTCGTTACAGAGGCATAGGTAATACGAGCGCGTAATACAGACGTACATTTGGGCGCATTTTCCTCTCATTAAATATAAACTAAAATTAATATACACATTTGAAACATTCATACATTGTGACTTAACTTGTACATATAAGAAAGATTAGGACAAAAAGTTTACAAACATATGACATCTAATGAGCCTTGTCGTAGGTGTTCTTGTGCTGGTAGCCGGTCACGTAGCCGGAGCCGTCCACTAGATCCTTTCTGCCGGCGATGCCTTTGCCCTTCCCGGAGTCGTCGAACCGTTGCTTGTGAGATCCGGTGTACTTACTCGTGTCCGTCAACCGATCCACAGCCGCTGCTGCCGCGGCAGATTTTGTCGACTGTAATTTTAAACGTTATGTTATTCCTTGTGGTTCAATGCTAAATGAAATCAGTTCTGTCAGCATTGAAATTGGCCTAGAATGTGACAATACAAATACAAAAATCGTGACAAACAGCCTAAACACACCAATACGCGTTAACGACATCGTGCTAGAATATGTCAAGATGTACACACATCTAGGAAAGCAAGTGCCCTTTAAAAAGTTAATACACGAAGACGAAATAATGGAAAGGAAGGAAGGATGAAATAAAGTACGGGGGCGGAAATAAATTTTGGAGTTTTAAAGATTAAAGAAAATTGTTAGATACTTTTATCATACCGTCTCTCATCTATGCGTCCCAAACACGAGTTTATAACAAACAAGTAACAAAATAAAAACAACGCAAAGGGCCATGGAACGGAGCATTATGAATCTAAAACTGAGGTACAAGAAGAAAAACACAGGCATAAGAAAAAGAACGAAACTCATTGATGCATTGGAACACAGGAAAATACTAAAGTGGAAAGAATATGGCCGGTCATACTGTACGAATGAACGATGATAGGTGGGCCAAAAATATAACTTTTGAAAGGACCTGTAGACAAGAGACCGAGAGGCAGACCGATGATTAATTGGTTGGATGAAATTTTAAAAGCTGCTGGAATAGATTGGCATCATAAAAATGAGAGAAAAAAGAAATAGAAATAACATGTAATTGTAAATTAATTGTGTAATAGAATATTAGAATTATGATATTGGAATTGTTAAAAAAGTATTATATTTAGTTACTAGTAATGAATTAAACTTAACAATATTAGTATGTAATGTCTAGTGTAATAATTTTAATTTAATAATTGCAATTGTATTTAATAATATCAACGTGAAAATATATACATATTTTTTGTCTCCAGGTAATATTATATAAATTATAGAATCTTTAATCATACATTCTATTATTATTATAAGTTTAAATGTTTATTATAGAGATAAAGGGTCTATTTATTATTATTATTATTATTATTATGTTATTGGTTTTTTTCAACTATTTACTGAGTGCATTTGTTAAAAAACAACAAGTCAGAGTCTAAAAAATTAAAACCGTCCGTATAAAAGACGTGCACAATGACAATTACAAAATGTTTTTACAAAGGGTGTAAAAACAACTTAAAATCATATGCATAAGGTTAACTTTGCAAAAACACACGTATAAGTATATTCACGGATGAATGACAGTTCAGTATGAAATTTTTGTTTAGCATTTCCCTTTATCTGTTACGCCACGTAGCAGTGGTACACAACATTTTGTTACGTTAGCGTAGCAGATGATATGCGTAGCACTTAGATCGCTCGCCTCAGCTGGCTATATATATCTCACGTGTATTTGAGTTCGATATAAAATTTTCACTTGCAACGTGATTCGCTAATTTCCTTATCTAGGCATAGAAAAAAATCGCACAAAAAATTGTCTACAATATAGGTACGACACATTGCCCACTTGATACTATGTTTGAAGAAACGTTAATCCGTATGTAAGCAACTGGGTGTATCAAAACACTAACACTTTGGTTGGGGTCGAACTGGTCTGGCAACATCTAATAATGAAGGACAAACCTTCATTATTAGATGTTGCCAGACCAGTTCTCGACCCATTGTACGGGAGGAGTTAAGGTGGGCAACGCATCTGCAGGATAATAATGCGGATGTCTATGGACGTCGGTAGTCACCAACAAATTCCGACTTTTTTGTTTGCCCCCTTATACAATAAATATTATTACATGAGGCGTGATGCCGGGCTGTCCGCAGCTCGTTAATTTCTTCTTGATGTCGTCCAGTTCAGTTTTCTTGCTCTTCGCCAAGTCGTCTAGGAACTTCTGGTAGTCATCGACGCCGAGCTTCATAGATTTCAGCTTCTTGAAGTGAATGGCGGTGTCCGTGGTTGTGATCTTCTTGCCGTCGATCACTTTGGCCTGCTTCATCCACTTGTCGCTCTGTGACAGCGTTATCTGCTTGCCGTCTGACTTGGGGTCGCCGAATTTGGAGAACATTTTGAACGCATCCTGAAAACAAAATTCGATTTGTAGTCGTTTCTATATCATTTCATAGGGTCTATCAAATGATATAGAAACGGGATAAGAAGTAAAAGTGGTCAGCTTTATCCCGCATGCATTTGCATACTTTGGTATTTATATGTTCTGTAAAGAATTTTACATTTTTCATCTAAACGATTTATTTATTTCCACATCAAAGATATAGTTTACGAAAAAACAGAAAGAACAAAACAATTTTTGATGCAAAAGAACAAACTCAGTGTCCGCTGTGCCGCTGGTGCGACGCGGCACTGGTTGTCAGTTTGTCCTTTAAACAAAACACTTACTTAGGTGATAAAAACTACCTGCTAGTACATTGAGTTCATGTTTGAGCAGTCCAGTTGTTCGGCTGCGCATACTTCTCTCAATCAGCGAGTAAGTCCAATCGTATTTTACCAGCAGAAGTAACGGTAAAGTCTTTCAAAGTGGACTAAAAAGTAAACATGCTAATATCTATTCAGACGATTATGTTTCATCCTGGAAACATCCTTCTCAAGTAGTACAATTGCTATTTTTAACCTGAGTAAATAATACTGTAGCGCTAT
This sequence comes from Eumaeus atala, assembly GCA_017140195.1. Lineage (NCBI taxonomy): Eukaryota > Metazoa > Arthropoda > Insecta > Lepidoptera > Lycaenidae > Eumaeus > Eumaeus atala. The sequence continues at coordinate 637,332 of JAFELO010000683.1, read as the reverse complement.
ACATCGCATGTTCGAAATGGATCAGATAACCCCCAAGGACGCTTCGTGCAGCGTTAAGACGTACCTACAACCTAAAATAGCTTCACTAGGTTATAAATGTTACTCCAGTAATAGAGATTCACTATTGGTTTTAAATCTATCTTGGAGACACAAACGTCGCTCGTCCACAGCGCGGCGCTAATGAACTTGACATGCCGTAAAGATTCTTGTCGATTCATAAATTCGTTTGTCATTGTTTCATAGCTAGGAACCGGAGCCATTTTGGTGACTACCTTACGACGCTCATAACATCCACATATACTGGAGCGTCGCGCTCCCTTATCCCATCACCTAATGAAAAAGCGGCTACACAAAAACTACATGAAACGCAACAGCATAGCCTTGTTCTTGAAAGTGATATTTTAAGGCATCGTGTAAACAAGAGTTACCTACTTCCCCAGTCGAGCCGGGGATGTCTAATTCGTCTGCAATGCAGCATGACACTACCTCTCACTAATACAGGTTACGTAAGCACTTCTTGTGGTGGTGGGGCTCAGAAGCTTGGGGTAAACCCAAGCGACGCCAATTGAACCGAGGGGATGCTCTCCCTCTTATAAGAATAGGGGGCTAAAGAGCGGCGTTCTATGTACTCCCCTTATAAGAAGAGGGGACAAAAGAGAAACAGGAAGGAACCTCCCCCCATTGAACTGTCCCAAAATTGGTGGGGTTGTCCTGTGGTGGGGGCCAACCCAGCTGTAGTGGAGGCGTCAGTCCCTTAAGAGACTGACTAGCCGTCGAGGTGCCCTGATGATTTGTTGTTCTGGGGCACCTCACCAAAGACGGCACAGATGACACTCGCGGTGGTTTTTGTGGGTATTCGGCACCATAATGTCCCGTGAATCCCTCATACCGCTGGACCCCCACCCAGGACCGGTGAAGGAGCATAAATGCTTGAACAAAAAACCATATAAAATTAATTACGATGTTTTTCATCATCGGAGGGCACAATATGTGTATGTGCAATTCACACACGCTAGAAAATTTATCTATGTATAAAACTAATGAATGCTAGAATCAAGGCTAGGCCTACTCTGTCCGGGGCCTCTGTCCTGACCGGGCCGGTGTCATTTGATTGCCTATTGTTACCCCACATCCCAGTGGAGTAACAATAGGCAATCAAAATAGGAGAATGACACAAATATACTTTACCTTGGACGACTTCGATTTACAAAATTTATTACGATGTCGAAAAGCCTATTTGCTAATGAAGATGTTTATTATATATGTGACCACCCCGGAGCAATAAGGGCGGGGTTATGTCACACGAGAGAAACGTGTGATATGTGATATGTTCGGCACGTTGCTGGTCGATTATAAAATCACAACGATACAAGAGACGATTCTGGAAAAATTCTTCAACATAATATACACGTATTATGTTCTTCGCACCTTAAATGACATAGCGCTGTCTTCGCCCTTGGTAGGCGTTCCGTTGGTTGCCCCCGGAGCGCTCCCGTTCTCCAACTTGACGTCCTTCACTTGCTCCGTCACTTGCTCCACCGTGCTCTGGTCTTCCGACATTCTGCAAACAGTAATAATAACATTTATATCTGAGAACTTATCACACAATGATAATCTAGCTCCGTATCTAGTACGCTGTAGACTTGTTACGTGCACCAGACAAAAAAAAATCATATTTAATTAAATTTAAGAAATTATATGCCTTAAAATTATTATAAAAGCAAAGCTAATTTACGTATGATTGACATGGAGAGTACACTGGTGAAAGAGTGACGAGAGCGTTTCGAACGAGACCATCGGAAGTTTAGAGTAAGGAATATAATATAGAGAAAATAGGTTAGTGAAGGTAGGTCAGAGTCACGAACAAGAGAGAAAAGTGCGTACGCAGATTTTCCTTCCCTCTTTATTTCATAGCCTAGACATTGACATCGATTGTGGGGTCTAAAACTGTAAAGGACAATCGCTGTTAGTGTTTCGTAGTTTATTTTTTTAATTGCTTTAAGACACGTTTTGTCCAATGGGATAACCGGACTTTCACAAACCGCACACAACTGTGGGACTTAACATTAGTTCACGTTTGTCCGATTGAAACAATAAATCTCGAGAAAATTACAAGTTAAATGCATTTTGAAACTGAAAGGAAAATTGGGATATGATGATAGGGTGCCTCTCCTCAACCCAGCATCGGAGCGACAGCTGCTCACAACTATGAAGAGTTCTGATCTCATCTCTCTGCAGAATTGCACGAGATATTGACTAATGACTACGAATTTTACGCCTGGCTCATATATACTAGTATAGTATCCAATGTGGTGCGCGCTGGACATGCTCAGCGGGGTAGCCGAGCAGGACGATTTCCTTAACTGTTCATGACTTCGAAAACGGCAGCACATTACTTACTTTGTATGTTTTAACGGATAGATATTTTTTATTTTGCACTAGGTTTAACTTTATGATTGATATTAGTTTTGCTTTATTATTTTATTAAGTTTAAGTAAATAGATTATTGTGTATAAATAAATACATAAATAAAATAATGTGTAAATATTATAAAGCTTGAACGTGCCAATCTAATATATAAAATTGAGGACGGTTAAAGGCTATATTGTATGACGCTACGAACAATATGACAGGATTTACACGAGTGAAATCGTTGTGTTGCTAGTAAGAAATGAATACGTATTTCTATTTTGGTATTAGTTTATTATTATTATTATCAATAGCAGTGTGTTCCACTGCTGGGCGAAGGCCTCTCTAATGTCTTAACACACCTCTCCGTTTAGAGCTACTTTGGGTCAATCCTTCTGAAAGGAGTCCAGCTCATCTCTCCATCGCCGACTAGTAGTAAGTAGTAGTGCAGATAAAATGTTAGAGAGGTCGAGCACAGATCATTTTATTTCTTCGCCTTAGCCGTGAATTAGTAAACAAAAGCAACGCAACTGTAAGTACAGCGCGGTCACCGTTCTCTCCCTGAGGTGTGATTTAATTTATTAGTATAAGAGAAAAAGCGAGCGCTCGGGGCATAGACTTCACCATAACAGCTATGCAGAAGATGCCCTCCTTCCCGCCTCTCCTATAATAGACCAGCGGAATCTCACAAACGCGACATTTTGACGCTATGACATGTAAACGAGAGGCACTTGCCTAGTCGTGCTGTACCAGTTCGCATACAATGCCGCAAGACCTCCCCCAGTCCCCTCTATAATGTCTCGCGTACCCATCTGAAATGACGTTCAAGACCAACGTCTGTACCAATATGATTATGTCATATAAAATAAATGTGCCTTTATTTATTCTGACATCACTTATAATATAATATATTGCGCAGTAATGTGACCTGGCGGCTCATAACTCGTAGATCTTCTAGTGACATATCCAGGGGTTTTGGTGGCACACGGGGGCCCGCAGAACGCATAATGAAATTTCAAAAACAGTGAACGGATTATAGAAAATTATGGACAGTAGACTTTCGAGATTCAGCATGCCCGAAAGTGTCAAAAAAATGTCAGGTCATATCTAAAGTGACTGTATCGTAATATGGCTACGACTATTTCGAAAACTGGATCTCTTGCTGGGACAAATAATGTTAAAGTATTATTAATTCTTGAGAACACAAAATCACTCTTTTCACATCCATGTTATTTCTGTGATCCATTGTTAGCCTGGGCCTCTTGTTGCAGTCATTGGGAAAAGACTAAGTAACAACTTCGTTTTCTCTGTGCTCATAGTTCCAGCACGCAACTGGTATACTTCAAGAACGTGATTCTCCAGTGAAAGGCAGAGATGTAAGCGAAGCATGTGCTGTAAAGCGGTACGCTTGCGTTACGTTCTATTCGACCGCGATCACACGATCATACTATGCATATTAATATGAAGAAAGTTATAGAATATATTATTATACAATCCATCAATGCACCTTGGAGATTCCGAAATTTTCCCCACGTCTACTATTGACTATAGGTATAGTTATTAATACCCATAAATAAATAAATGCGATGATGTCACACAGAAACAGCAGCATGAAGGAGGTACAGCTGTCCCTCTTCCTATTCACAAGTTGTATAACGTAGACTCACGTTTTGCCGCTAAAAACAAACCATTACATCACCGGCCTTGAGTCAAACAGTTCGCCATGATCTATTCGTAAACATCAGCTGATGTTTTATCCAAATTTATTTCCAAACGATATTTTAGTGGAACAATGTACAAGCCCATTATTTGAGATGACAGGACAAGTAAGGAAATGTTCTCGCTCATAAGGCTAATATATTCTAATTCATCTATACTAGTATAGTGATAATATAATTTGAAGTAGGAAGAGGTGCAACAACGGAATAAGGTCGCCACGACCGGGGAGGTACCTCTCGCTCACATAATACCGCCGTAAAGTGACATCCTCAGTGTCGTTTCGTGCGGTTTGAGTGTAGCCGGTACCCATGCGGGGTTGGAAAGGAGGGCAACGCATCGCCATAATAATTATGTGGATGTTCATGTGAGTCGATAGTCGTTAGAAGGCTCCTATTTCTCGTTTGCTCCCCTATTCTATATTTTTTTTTTAGTGCAAGTCCTTCAGATAAATAAGGCACAATTAAAACTGGTTGTTCGCGAGAACTCGGAGCCTTTTGATGACTACCAACGCCTGCTTATATCAGCATGATCATTATGATAATGTGTTGCCATCCTCCCCCCACTATCTCTAAGAACAAGGACAAACTTGCACGTAACACTGACAACATGCTTGTTACTTTAAAATGGTATCATGTGAGTGAGAGGTCTCCCCGGTCGAGCTGGTCCAATGTGGCTACAATGCAGCATGGCGCTATCTAAACAACAATGGCTCTACCTACCCCTTTTTACACACAAAATAACCAACAATTTTAAGATGTATTTGCCCTCCTTAGTCTACAGATTAATAGAGAATGTTTAGTAGTTTGTTACAATGTGCAGATCGAGAATCCACTTTAAAGGATGTATGTGGAGCAGCTCTCGGGCCGCGGCAGCCGGCGGCCGCCATCGAATGGAAATGAGAGCAGAAACGCGCACATTCCCCATTTCAACTGCTCTATTTACAACGAACATTTGTGTAAAGCGTAGACCAAAAAATATAGTCTCCACACTCCACACGGAGCAAGCAGAATGGAAAAAGATAACTTAGTGATATGCAGATGCATTGCTGTGTCACGGCCGAGTGAAACTACTTCTTACTGTAATGTTTTCTTATAGTATTGGGGGGGATAAAAGAGCAATCGTAGTCTTTCAACGACTACCGACGCCCATGAACATCAGCATAATTATGCCGATGCGACAAAATTACATAAGCGATATTGGGTTGTTTTAACAATAATTATATCCAGTAGTGGGAGGAATAGGGATAATGATGATGATGTTATGTGATGTGTCGTAAATACTATGAAAGTGGTACGGCTTTTAATGGTACCAATGTTACATGCCTATTCTAGGTCGACCTACATTTAGCTTTAGCGTGTTCCGTATACATTAGCAGTATCTTTAAGATTTTTTACGATCGAATTGAAGTGTTTCAATATACCTATAGATAGGTTAGTTCGTAGATCTATTTATGTGAATTAGTTTATCAAAATATAGGTCGATCTCGTGAAGGAGACATAAACTGCTTATAGTATCAGAGTGAGTACACAAAAATCTATACTTTGACAAATCGTACGCAATGCGAAAGACAAATCATACGCACTCCAGGCTGAATTATTTCATCGGCAGGTACTCCCGATCGAACCGATTGGCAATGCCACAAACGTTATCGACTCACAAAGTAAAGCGACCGGTCCTACCGGCTGCGTCTAATTTCGGCTCGGCCGTGTTCTGAGTTACATTGCTTTAGTGTGCACATGCTTGTATCTGTACAGCACGTATTGCTCGTTCATGAATTATCAGCTTCTAACAAGTCAGCTAAAGTAGGACAAGATACCCTTCATAGACATTCAAAACCTAAGGTTAAGGCAATCTTTACAAACATAAATATACATTCCTGGCTCAATTTTGGATCGAAGGAAGTCAATCCCCATAGATACAAAGCTTATTTTACTTCTATGGTGATTTGACAAGATAGAAATTTTACCGGAAATCAATTAACTTTAAAACTTCTAAGAATATTGGAACTGTTTTAAATTGTGCATCCTATACGAGTATAGCACACTAACAAACAATGTCATAGCTCAACCTAGAGAGAGCGCGCTGCATATTGTAAGAGCTTACCGGTATTATGACCCATAGGGCAGTAATATGGAAAACGTGTGTAGAGCATTGTTTGGTGTCTCAGGGTATAGCCGCCAACGCAAGATTATGCTTTCATAGCTTTCACTATGTTAAATTTTCTATTTTATAATGTGTTTATAAGCTTATAAGCTATTATGTGTTTATAAGCTTATAACATCCACATAAATCAAGTGAGAGTATTATCATACGATGGACGGAGGTGATAATGGGATGTTTGTAAATAAGTGACAACCTCATTATCAACTTAAAATGAAACCATTCTCCTATTAGACCATTAACTACGTTTATCAGCTTTCCATCTTTCCCTGACATCTACAACTAACTATACCTACTTACAGGGAGTCCTAGATATGGAATGGTAAATTTATAATGCAGATGTATATGAGCGTTTAAACTACCAGGTCAATATCTAGTAGTTCGTCTGTAACCTTTCTCCATTAAAAGATGTTTGAGGAGATGGAAACACTATAGTGTAGCGGAATCTGAGCG
>JAFELO010000683.1:605252-615504 GCA_017140195.1 Eumaeus atala | reverse complement strand
ATTCATTTTCATTAATTTCATTATCAAGGCTAAATCTCATTCGTCACTTTTCTGCTCTACAAAGTCCGAAACACCACTTATGCACATTACAAGTGTAAGAGCCTAACAGACCTAACAAAAATAACATCACCACTAGGAATTTAGGCCCATAACTACATGCTTAAGTACAGACATACACAATACTTACCTACAGCAGATGTTGATATAGGAAGTATGAAAAATAAATGCGTTATTGCATTTGTAGGTACCTACTGAACTAAATGTTGTATACATTGTGGTTCTTAATGAAAAGAGTCCTTGAAACCTGCAACATCCACCCTAGTGCGAGGGGAGAATAAAGTGGATGCCTTAAGATATCACTACACTTGCTTATGAATTCTGAGCTTCAACCCCTTCTCAAAATTCCTAAGAGCAGCAGTGGAAAGTGTATCAATATTTGCAAAGTTCTTCATATTACCATGTTTCAAAAACCTTTACTAAAATACAAGGTATCGAGTACACGGGGTCCACAACGCACACTTTTTCCCTTTGTCCCCTCATTTTTTTTTTGGATTAAGATTTATCCTAAATTAAATTGGCAGTTTACGAAATAAATCTAAAATTTACCTAAAAATTATATCCTCTTTAGTGATAATCTTATGAAAGTGATGTGTAAAGAAATACTTACATTATTATTAGGTGGTAAATATCACAAATTTAATTCACAAGCGAGCGGTGCGTAACACGGCGCGGTATAACTGCCTCCCAGCAAGAGCAGCGCGTGTTGACAAACTGCCAGAGATTGCGCGCGTTTGGCGCACGCGCTCTGTCATCCCTCCCTTAATGTTACCTACATGTCAGCAAATGACCTGATAATAGGTATACATCTCCAATACTCATCTTGGAGTCTGAACCTATTTACGTAATTGTAGATGAGATTGCGAAATGGTTGAGGTTTTGTCGGGATCACCGAAGTATTTTTTATCGCAAAAGATAAATTAAAAGTATCGTATCACTGATACAAAATACTTGTTTATATATGTGTTAAAGTGAATATTGCACTTGAACGAGATGGATGATCAATTATCCCCTTTTAGGCCTCCAGACTCTCACAAATCCAAACAGAGGCGATAGTATAGCCTTTTTTAAATTGTAACTGAGCCAAACGAAGAATTGGTGCCTTTTAACGACACCCAGAGACATCCACATTATTGTTGTTAAACAGATGGGTTGCCCTCCGTTTCTCTTCCCCTCCAATGGACTACCGGCCATTCACAAATCGCACGAAATGCAACGGCATGTCACTTAGCGGCAGTGTAAAGTGAGCCGTCATTCGTGCCGGCCGAATTTGGCTACAACGCAGCATTGTATTACCTGTTACAAATTAATGATTACAAATCGCCCTAAGTCTTACAAATTACTCCACTCTCTGAAATTATCTTTGTAATAGATATTCTACCGATGTTACTCAATAGGTACGGAATAATTATACTAACACTTTTCAGTCCATACATATGTTATTTATACTATGTATGTTTGAGTGAGTCTCTGCTAGGTTCCAATTCAACAAATGGGTTCAGTACGTGGCTGAGCCACCTACTGACTCCATTTGTTGAATTGGCGACGTGTCTACAAATTTAATTTTCCCGGGCAAGACGACGTGAGCCGGGATGGAATAAATGTTACTTAATGATCAAAACTTCTTTAACCCCGTTGGAATTTGGGCGTTCAAATGGGAAACACCATTGATACCACCGAGAGACTGTTACCGGGCACGTGTAGCGCCATCTATTATAACATTTAGTATTTATTTTTAAGTGTCGTTTGCACGTATTTATTCAGGGATTTCAGGAAGAGATAGTGCAGTGCTGCATAGGAGGAGGTAGTGCCATACTGCACAGAAGAAGGTAGTGCCATGCTGCATAGGAGGAGGCAGTGCCGTGCTGCATAGGAGGAGGCAGTGCCGTGCTGCATAGAGTGAGGTAGTGCCGTGCTGCATAGGAGATAGTAGTAGAGTAGCCTTACGCTTGTTAAAATTTTTGGTAGGTAATGTTTTGAGTTTTTCACTGTACAGAGTAAACTTTGGGGAGGGGCTATTTGCGAATAGCCGGTAACCCAGTGGAGGAGGGAAGGAAGGCGACAAATCTACATAATAATTATGCGAATGTCTATGAGTATCGGTTGTCGTTGAGGTATTACTTTGCCCTTTTGCCCCATTATAAAATTTTGCTCTTTAGTAGGAACGTACTAGCCGTTTGCTTCGAGACGACCGTTACCTCCCGGCCCTTTATATCTACGACAATGACGTCGAGTAATGGTCATGAATATCCGCATATGCAGATGCGTCACCCTACTTCACCCTATTCCTCCTGCGTATGTACATGCGTTTACCTTTCTCTTCACTTACCTCATTCTTATGTTTACATTAAGTATAGGAGAACATTTCTGAAACTACACAAGAAACTCCAAAAATAATTGTGTAACATGTTTAATAAAAATACGAAAATAATGTAATCATAGTAATGTTTTATCACAATTTCTGAGTGTAACATACATTTACACCTACAAAATATTTACGTAAATGCAAAATATTGTAACAAATTATAAAACGTAATACTATGGCAATAAATACTTATAGCAATGTGTCACTGTATTTAACCAGTAAACGGCTTCCTAACATGTAACGATTTGTCTTTACGATTTATCGTGTCTATCGATATAGATGAAGCTCTGTAAAAGTACACTCTGTTACTTCTTAAGAAACAATTTAATACGCACGGTATCGCACCTACGTCGCATTTGCCTCTAGCAGACCTTTCATTTCTGGATCATGTTCGTTCCAAGTAAACTCGAGTCGCCCGTGTCAGACCAGACACGGTTGTCAACTTTTTACTGTAAATTTGTCAAAAATAAAATTGTTTCAAGTTTACGCGAATGTTACTCATTGTAATAAAGCTACTTTTACGAATTTTGTCGCGGCTTATTATTTAACTAGCCCGACATTTCAGAAGCCCTACAGCAACCGCGGTGGCGAGTAGACTGCCGTCCACGGCAAACGTCGGGCTAGTTAAATAATTTATAAACCGACATAAAATCCCTAAAAGTAGTTTTATTGTAAAAAATAAGATTATCATTACCGGGTGGATAAAACGTGGATAGAACTGAACAGTAAATAGAATTGACATAAGCTGCCGATACGTGTCAGAAGTTCTAAATGGATCGTTCAGATAAATCGTAACGTGTATATCGTCCTTAACCATCGTATGGTAGAGAGGCAATCCGATCACACTACGTTCATAACAAAGCGTGATCTATATCACATTAGCAATTGACTATTATAATTGTTCTAAGCTTAGATTATACAAAAAATATAGATCCATGGTGGTTGGTGTCTCATTAAGTCTCGTAATTTTAATATATATTTTTTTTAATTTCATTTAGTTGACTATCTAGTGTTGCTAAAGAAAAAAAAAAAAGTATAAACAGAAATTTGTGCGCTGCACATAAAGTTCAATTTAACGTATATTTATCTCGTCTAGAGTAACGTGACCGCAAGTGGCGACAGTTTTGTGAGACCTTTTTCTGATGAACCGTGTGTCTATACATTTTATAATCATAGTTTCTAAGTATATAATTGTACTATGATGAGGTTAGTTCCATTATATCTCCGAGCTTCGACAAGACCACGTCTGGCAAAGGCGGTGAGCGCTCCTTGCGGATCTTCTCCAAATCCTTAACAGACGTAACACCGGATAGCACCAGCAGAGTTTGGAAGCCACATCTCACGCCGAATTCGATGTCTGTACTGCATCTGTAATTATAATAATAACAATAATTTCATACCAAACAGGTAGTAAACGTGATAATAATGCTATTAATATTTTAAAATATGAAAGTTTGCATGTGTTTGTTATTCATTGGTACAGGAGCTACTGAACAGATTTGAACGAAATGTGTAACATTACAATCTAGAATACCTAAATATTAACTTATAAAAAGTAGAAAAGTTCCTATAGGATATAATTTGGAGGGACTGTTAAGGTAACAGTTGGAATAGGGAACAATAATATTCTGGAGCAACTTATTTGTGTGCCCCCATGACAACATTGCCGTTTCCTTATGAATCCTTATATTGTAATAATGCTAGTTAAGTTTCAATTAATCATCATTCCCTTTAGTTAAGCACCTTTCGAGACAGAAACAAATCAAAAGACTTACCATGCCTTTTTTTGTCTTTGTTCCAGAAGTCATGTGCTATTCTAATTAAACTTACTTCAATATTAATAAAAGCAACAAATATTAAATAACTACATAGCACATATAACATTTCAAATTTACATAGATAAAAAAGTAATATTACCTGTCACCAATCATTAATGTTCTGGCAGGATTTAATCCAAAAGATTCGAGAAACTTTCTGACATAGTCATTAGGCTTGCCAAGAACAAGGGCTTTCCTTTCCGAACATGTCTCCACAGCTCTTACTAATGTGCCTGTTCCCGGTAAAATAATGGAGCTAGACTTTGGGAATCGCTCATCTGTGTTGGTGGCTATAAATAGGCATTCTTCATTTGCGAGATAAGATGCAGCCTTCATAAATTTAGGATAACTGACATGTTCATCAAATCCTACCACAACGGCACCTACTTCTGGGTCCAAATCAGATGCACTCAAAGATTTAAAATCAGGCTTCACATGGTCTGTCTGAAGATAATGGTAAACTAAATTAAAATGCATATAACATATTCCTTTTTATTGAGAGAAATGATAACTTGAATATATTGTTTAAATTATAATGTTAACAGATTTCATTAATTTTCTCAATTTTATGATACTATTAAATTAGTTTGTAGTCTATTACTACTAAATAAGTTAGTACACCATACTACACTAACATTGTAAGCCAAACCACACCAGGCACAAGTGTACTCCCTGTTCCCTTATTCTCCTAATCTGAAGGGATGTCAGTCCCGACGCAACCAGAGAGAAATTAGGCACAGAGCCAATGGCATTAAATGCTCTCTGAGGTACGGGGGTGGAACACCACCAACTTCCTGACTCCGGACTGTTATTAGAGATGGAAAAATCTCAATAACACTTTGGTCTGACCTGGGTCTTGAATCCAGGCCCTCACAACTGTGGTTAAATGTGCATATCACTCGACAACAAGGCAGTAATAGAATATACATAATACATAGTATGTGTATGGTATGTATTGGTGGGCGACATTGCACCACCAATTGTTATTGATAGGTGTGTGATTACTCCTCTACTGATTTAACCTAACATTGAAATGATGCATATATTTAAATAGTACCTACCCCAATGCCAATGGTGCGTATGCCAACAGCTTTCAATTCATCGCCAATGCCATTAGAACCAATTACATAAACTTTCTCTTTAAATCCAATACCATTTAAATAATGTGCAACTAAATATGCAGTTGAGAGAATTTCCTCCTGGAATAAATAATATGATTTAAAAATTAGTTGGGCCGGTCAGTAAATACATATTGGTAATATACCCCATAATATATATATATATATATATATACACTTCAGTGGGGCAAACAAACTTTAAAAATAGTATAAGAGCTAGTAGAAAGTATACCTCACTTGTAATTTCTAGCAGCTGAGTTTGAGACATTTGGTAATATTTCTCAAAATTTTGATAGTTATTAATTGTAATCAACCAAACACGTCTGAGTAAAGGATATTGTCTTTTGTAAACAAATTTATTTTTGATCTCAAATATATCCTTGTACAAAAAATTAATATATCAAAACAACTTTTTTATAAAAAAAAGTACTTTGAAAATGTATTGGCTATTATTTAAGAATTAAGAACTTATTATTGTCTAACTTATTGAAGAACCTAATTATTAATCAATATATAGAATAATTTTATACCTTTTATATGTTAGTAATTTGTAAGATGGATGTTAAAATATTGTTAAGAAAGGCAAACCATAATTAAATCAATGTAAAATTTATGTACTTACAGGTTCAGCTATATAACCCATTTTTTTAGCTTTACCAGCAAACTCACTGCGAACCATTGTGGAATTATTAGTAACATAAAATATTCTTTTACCTAATTTTCGCAAAAAATTTATAGCATCGGCTGAACCAGGTATGGCATTATTATTTATCCATAACACACCTGAAATTAAATTGAAAAACATTAGTATAAGTAAATTTTGTTTGCTACAGGTTACAGTAAGTTCACAATAATTGGAAGAAACTTACCATCACAATCTGTAAGAACTGTATCGAAAGAGTTTAGAAATTCTTGTACTTGCTCCGAAGTCGCATCGTGAAGGTTAGAAACAGCGAACTTAAACATCCTTACGTTTAAAAGTGTAAATGGTCTACTTGGTTTTCTGATGCAATGTAACCTACTAAGATGTTTCATATTAAAATTTAGATTTTTTATAATGGATAACATACTTACGAATATTTAAGGCTTTAAACTAATGTTCACTAATTTCAATAAGCAATTTTATTATCTAAAATAGAGCGTCTCACCTTAGATAGAAAAGGGCATAATTGTCACTGTGAAGTCACCGAAAGTCAACCAGAATGACAACTGCCAATTAGCCAAACTTCAACTTCAGTCCGGTAAAAGTAAACTAAAACGATTTGTGTAACTAACCTAATCGAAATTTGAGAACAACGTTCAATTTACTAGGTAGTTAAATATTTAGAACAAGTTCTCTCCACAGTTACCGAAAATGTTATCCAATTCCAATCTTAATGATTTAAGTTTAAAATATATGCGAGATTAAAAATTGATTTTTTTAGTGTTGGCTGAAATTTACATTATCCTGAACTCTGAAAATTACATTTTAAAAACTCAGGGCAGGTAAAATCAATATCTTTTAACTGCAATCGATTTTGGCACATTTGCGAACTATTAAAGAAGTATTTATAAAAATAGAAGGTATATAAAATATTGATGGCTAGATTTGGGAAATATCCTTTTTCCATTAGGAATGACTAAAATTGTTACTTTTTCGTACGTGCAAATAGCGTTTACATACCTCAAAATTGAAAATCGAACAGTTAAAATTTTTGATTGAATGATGAAGAACAGGCAAAGAAGCATTGATTGAGCCAGAAAAATAATAAACAAGTTCTCTTCCAGACACTATCCTAATAAAAAAAAACAATTTAAAATAAAGAGAATGAATATCCAGAAGAAAAGAAGAAAGAAAGTTATGATCCGACTATGAAGAACAGATAAAAAACATTATTAAGCCAGCTTTTTCTGGCTCAATCAATTGTTTTTTATCTGTTCTTCGTCGTTGTTAATGAAAAATTTAATTCCAGTCATCAACATATGACAGACTCTTGGCAACAGCCATAAACATTAATATATTGCTGCTGATTCCTTAGTCCGCCATTGGTAATTTTTGAACAAACATAGCCACTACCGTCATTCCCAAAAGAACTAAAATAATTGCCTAATGCACACGATCTACCGACACTTCCTAGGTCTCAAATGTGAATGCTGGAAAAATTGATCTTTAAAGCATGCGCATTAACGTTCAATTTAGTTATTTGGGAATATGCGACGTCATTCATTCTTACTCATTTACAAAAATACAAGATATAAGCCGTTTCATTAATGACTTTCAGCGTCCTAACTGGTAAAGTATTGCTGTCTTTGTCATATTTACTAACCCATAGGCAATACTCGAAGCAAAACGATTACGCACATTTTTCTAATAGATTTTTTTTGCAATTTGTATACTTTTAAAGTGTTGTTATTATTAAGTGGTGTCGTTTATTATTGGATTATATGGAAAGGCCTTCAACATTAGCTTTCAATAATTAACTATGTTTTTAGTGTAATGTAGGGTTCAAATGGAAATCGGAGCTTTGGGTTGATCTTTGGTATTCCTTGCATCCGCTTAAGATGTAACATTTAGATTAAACAATTACAAATCCTCGTACCCGATGGACTGATGACTTGGTTAAGGTAGCGGGGAGCCTCTGGATGCCAGTAGCTCGAGACCGTGACCTATATCGCTCTATGGGAAAGTGTGATGTCCAGCAGTGAACGTCTTTCGGCTTCTGATGATGATGATGATCCCCACCAACGCACTCGGAAACGCTTGCTGTCTCTCTCTTGCCGGAAGGTCAGGGAGTGATAGTGTCGTCCCGCTTGCGCCCCAGCCCTCTCGTCCTTGATCGGAACGCGGTCCTGAATAATTGTTATTCCGTGCCGTGTTTAGAACTCGGGCACTCCCCGACCTTTTTGAAGAAAGGAGCTACGCCCGCAGAAGCGCGCGGCGTCCTCGCCCGCTGAAGGGCCTTCCAAGGTGGTCGCAGTGGAGGAATCGCACTCGACCGCCACCTCTTCATCGCCAGGAACACCGCGATCATCACCTCGGTCTACACACGACCCGCCTGCATCACCGCATACGTCACCTGCGGCTCGCGAGTCGGAAATGGCTGGCCCAGCGACGCCCGAGGAGGACTCGTCGACGACGCCGGGAGCCGCCTCCGTTTCGTCTGCTGTGTCTGCAGGGGACGTCGAGCCTGCCTTCTTCAGCGGATCGGTCGACGCGATACGATATCGCAGCTTCGCCGCCGCTCTGGAGAGCCCCCGGAAGGTAACCCCTACTAGGTGTGCCCCTACTCCCGAGTCCCAGCCGCCACGCAGACTATCGTAGTACCCTCCGATAGTTGTGGAGTTTCTTCTTCTTTCATTTCTGACTGGCATTTCCGCACCCTGCGTGACGTGCTGGGACACGCACCCAACGCCCGGCCCTTTGGGAGGGGCATAAGATTCCTGACACAGTCGACTGAGGAGTTCCGGGCAGTCCAGGCCTCACTTACGTCCTTGACTAAGGACAACCCGGCGGTGCAGTGGCACTGTTACTCCCCACACTCAGACCTCCCCACCAAGGTGGGTATTAGAGGTCTGCCAGTGGGGACAAACACCGAATGCATCGCCGAGGAGCTCAGGGGTCTGGGCTTCCCGGTGCGCTTCATTCGGCATATACCGGCGAGAGGCGGGAGACCCGGCTGCCTGTACCACGCGCAGCTGGACCTCCTGAACAGCGAGGAGCTCACACGCCTCTACGAGGTGAGAGAGCTCCTCTGTATGCCCGGAGTGGTCGTGGAGGGGTGGAAGGGCAGACAGGGACCGTCACAGTGTCACCGTTGTCAGCTCTTCGGACACACCTCAACGAATTGCCACCGGGAAATTAGGTGCGTCCGCTGCGGTGGGGTCCATGCAGTCGGGGACTGCCCGCTGCCGAAAGGAGCCGCCTGGACCTGCGCCAACTGCAAGGGCCCTCACACGGCCAATGACCGGAGGTGTAAGGCCTTCCTTAGGGAGGCCAGAGCCCGAGGCATGGTCATCCACCCATCCATTCCACTCAAGCCCGCTGTGCAGGGAGACCAGTTTACACTGGTCCCTCACGGCCGCACCTGCGCCCGCGGCTCCATTACGGAGGGAGGGTCAGGTCGAGTACGGCCCAGGCTCATCCCTTGCCGCCCCGGCCAACGACCCCAAACCCAGGCAGGTGAAGACGGCCAAGCTCAAAAGGAGGCGCACTCGTAAGAGGGAGCCCCAAGCTGTGGCCGTCCCAAGCTGCCACCCTCCGCAACAGGAGACCACCGCGACCGCAGTGCGCCGAGTACCCTCACAGGCTAGGGACCCGGAACACGCACGCTGACCATCACGCGCACCAACTCACCCCACATTACAGACACCAATTCCCTCACCACGGACATCAGTCCCCCCACCTTTGCGGGATCCGAGGCGTTCGGAAGGGGAGCAGCGTCGGCGCGACGAGCCCAGGGTCCACGTTGACGATCTCAGGGAGCTAATCCGGGAGATCGTCAGAGAGGAGCTGAGGGCGGTCGTGAAAGACGAGCTGTCCAGGGTGCTCAGAGACCCGCGCATCTGGGTGCAAATCACACACGCACGGAGCCAACCAACGGGGAGCCAGTGATGGATCGTGACGAACTCAGGGTCGCTTACCGGAACCCCGGAGGTATAGGAAGCAAGAGCTACAGTCTCCGGCTGCTCGCTCAGCAGTATGACTTACATGTCATCCTGCTGGGCGAGACTTGGCTGGGGCCGACGCGGAGCCTCCGGCTACCGAATTACGTCGCCTATCGGAGGGACGAGGTGTCGCCGAGCGGGAGGCCGTACAGAGGTACGGCTGTGCTGGTTCGGCGGGACGTCGTCCACGACGAATTGAGACAGCGCCCCTTCACCGACATGGGCTCGACTGGTATAGTTCACATGGCGGG